>JAPFUP010000210.1:0-395633 GCA_030780425.1 Beauveria varroae | reverse complement strand
TATTTGTTGACAAGTCTGCTCGTGAGGTAACTAGGCCGTGGAAACAGGCCGCCGAAAGTCACAAGCCATGGTGAAACTACGATCGCATCACAAGTGTATAGAGAGGGAAAATGTCTCGGTACTGCAATATAGTTCTTCGATGACAGTTGAGGAAAGCTGGACCAATCATCTGTTCGAGGCGGATCACTTGCCTATAAGAATCGAATTATGCCGGCAGCAACTTGGCTGGAGCTTCATAAGCGCTGTCTGCGACATGCCGTGTGGGGAGGTTTAGACTGGACGAATCATGGGCTTGCCCCCCACGATCCGTGATTGTGGCGTTTGATGCACCCTAGAAAGGGCGAATAATGGGTCGTCGCTGCTAGAGACTGCATGCAACCCTTGTCCAATCATCAATAATCTGCTCTATTCTTAGACCCGGGCTTGACCAAGGGCGCTTCCACGACTTGCATGGGGCTTGATCTTGTCTTACCATTCGATATGGAGAGCGGCCTATGTAGAGACCAGAAGAATAGATTGCTGTTGAAACCGAAGTGGACTGTCTCTGATAGAGTCTGGCAAAGTTCAAGTATATAGAATTGAGGCTAGCCCTGCATCGGTGGATAATACCCCAGGCAGTCATACTTTAATTTTGTTTTTTATCTTGTTGCAGTCATTCATCTCATCACCAACGTTTGCATCGCCCTTTTTCCCGTCCATCTTGGTTCACTGCATCAATTGAATCACCGTTTGCCAACAACCTACCAATGTCCCACATTGCGCCCCGGCCTCCGCAACGTCCGGCCCACCGCCAAACTCGTAGCGATTCCCAAACCCGTGACCCGAGACTGGAGCTTGTGGGCAAGCTCGAGGGCTGCATTGGCAAAGTCTTGGAAGCCACAAAAGCATACAAGTCACCCCAGCAGCACACTGCCCATCAAAATGCCAACCAAATGTTCCAGCAGAGGGTCATGGCCTCGCGCGGCCAGATGGGAAACATGTCGGACCAAGACTGGCTGGGCACAATGATGCAGTGTCTGAATGAAAGCATGAGGACCCAGCAGAGCTCATTTGTGCGCAACACGACTCTTGATGTTGCCCTCAGGACCTTTGCCGCCGGCATTTTCCAAGCTCTCGGCCCGGCGTACTTTCAAGAGCCCTTGGACAAATACCTGGCTACGTCGAAGCCCGATTCTCCCCAGAATACCATCGCTGGACATGATGCCATTGGCCGTTCTGCTATTCCCTCTCCACCGAGAGAGATGGGCCCGAACCGAAGCCTCCTGCAACGTCTCGGCACACAAAACATTCCGCCATCTCCTACCCACCCCTCGCCTTTTCCTTCTACGCACTACCAAATCGTCCAAAGATCTGCGCATAGTGTCAGTCCCAATGGAGCACCCGCAACGCAGCATCAGATGCGAGCTATGCCTATACTGCAGCGGCCCCTACCACCGGCGCACCAACCCGGCCGCCCAGTAAGTTTCGGCTTACTTGATAACATTCTCTGCCTTGTTGCTAACACCAAGCTATAGCCAAAGCGTTCATCTCCGACCGAGCCTCTGAATCCTTCAGCACAAAAGAGGACCTATACATCCGAGGCTCTGCGACAGGCAGCCGGCTCGATGGGACCTTTACTTTCGCCTGCTCAGGCACGATCCAGCCACAGCAATGCTCTGAAGCCTCGGTTATGTATCGACCTCTGGGATGTACAGCAAGAGAGAGACTCACGAAGAAGACAAGCCATTCTCGGCTACGGGGGTAAATGGTACGTCTTCCAATGTCATCGGCATCAAGACGTTCTCTTTTTCAAGACGGCAGAAGGTGCAAGACATCACATGATAACTCGCCATGCCATGCCAAACCAGCACATTGACTTTTTGGATATTGTCCAAGAACTCGGTGTTGAGGTGATGAACTGTGACGTTGCACGTGCGGAGAAGAACAATCTCGAGGCTGTCCACTTATGGAATCAGTCTACCTCAAGTCCAGTGGCACAAGAAGGTGCAGCAGAAGTGCAGGGCAATGCCAGAATACCCGTTCGGGAACCCATTTCAATCACGACACAGACAGTGCCTGCTGCTGATTGCTTGTCGAGCGCGAGTCCTGTGTCGGCGTCTTTACCAACAGCGCAACTTGAGTCTCCTAGCATAGACTTGCTCTCGGATGAAGCGGGCGAGAAAGCAACTGCACAAAAGGCAGATGTTGTCATCAAAACGGAAAAGATGGATGTGCATTTCAGTTTTTTGGCGACGAAAGTGCAGCCGCATTCTCCGATAACCACGGCGAGCTGCTCCACACAGTCATCTGAGCCTGCCAGCCTGCCGACAGAGCGCCTCGAGACGAGTAGAGAATCGCCAATCTCGGTTCCAAAACTTGAGAGCCCAAAACCTCTTGATCAAGCAGTCACGAAAAAGTTGCAGAGTCTGGAGAGAGACGAGTCTGTGATATCGCCAGAGCAGTCTACCAAGGACAGTTCTGTAATGGCAGGCACTGCAAAAGCGCCTGAAACGCCCGAAAATGTCGAGCATATTCCAGAACTGACGCCAAACTCACCAGAATCATCTGATCTCAGCGAGCTGTCGTCTCTTGCAGACTTTGACTCGACTGAGACACAATCCCCTGGCAGTGACCCAAAGATGATTGATGGCGAGCTTGAAGAGGGCGAAATTGACGAGTCGTGTATCCGAGTTGCCCCATGCTCCCCAGCAATGTCGGCAAAGATGATTGCGTCTCCCGAAGCAGGCAAGAAGAAGAAAAGGATCAGTGCTGCTGGCTCAGCGCCGTCCTCTGGGTTGCCGAGGAAGAAGCTGCCCTCGACGCCAAAGTCGGCACAGAAGAAGAAGAAAGGAGAACGCCAGTCATTTTGGAGTCCGTCTCGGGAGACTGGACCGAGTGCCCACGATCAATTCAAGACGAGAGCGTGCAAACAGTGCGCCGAGAGGTTCTATTTCCGAGCCCAGCTTGCGACGCATATGCAAACCGAACATGCTGAAATAATAACTGTAGAATAGAGGCTAGTAAAGTGAACAATGGCAGCCGATGGCGGCTTGAGCATGCATAACACTATTGATGTTAGTTGGGAAATATTATACAAGTACATCATCTTTGCTAATCTGCTCAGCCTGTATATCTACTCTGCCTGTGTATCTACTCGGCCACTATATCTACTCAGCCTTTGTACGAGGCGTCATGACTTTATGAATCGCAATCATATCATCACCGCCAAACCCCCTATCCACCGCATCCTTGTACAAGGCATTACACACCGTCATCAGCGGCGTCTGCGCGCCCACCTCCCCCGCCGCCTCCTGCACCAGCTCCGTCAAATTATAGCAATCCCGTATCGCCGCCTGCGGCGACCAGTCCTCGTCCATCATCTTGGCCACTTTGAGTTTCGAGTACGCCGACGCCATGGGCCCCGCGTCGAGCACCTGTCCAAACGCGTCGACGTCGAGCCCCTGCGCGCGCGCCAAGTTCATTGCTTCGGCCAGCCCCGCCGTCATGGTAATCAGAAACAGATTCGTCGCAAACTTGGTGCGCAGGCCCATGCCCATGTCGGCGCCGCAGTACACGGCCGCTTTCGTCATGGTCGCGAGCAGCGGCGCCACGCGGCGCGCCTCGTCGCCGTCGCCGGCCAGCATGCCCACGAGCTGGCCCTGCTCGGCGGGCACGCGGCTGCCGCTGACGGGCATCTCGAGGAAGCGCCCGCCGGCCCGCCGCACCTGCTCGTCCAGGTACCGGCTAAAGGCGACGGAGACGGAGCTCGTGTTGATGAGCGTCTTGCCGCGCAGCGCATCGACACAGTCTGCGTCAAAGAGCACGGCCCGGTACGCCGCCTCGTTGAAGAGCATGGTAAAGATTACGTCCGACTGCCGCAGGACGGCGGCGGGCGAGTCGGCAATGGTGACGCCGCTTGTGGACTGAAAGGGCTCGTATTTGGCGGCGGTGCGGTTCCACACAGTCAGTGGGAATTTTTGGGCGAGGTTGAGGGCCATGGGCGTGCCCATGAACCCAAGCCCCATGAAACCGACGCGCATGTTTAGTCGTTGTAGAGAGAACTGGTACGTTGGCAAGTTGGTGGAATTTGTGGTAAAGACGCACGTGCAGTTTGGGGGAGCAAGAGAATGGCGGCTTGCACTATAACTAGAGATCTACAAAATGCCGAATTTGGCTTGTACATGTACGATTTTATTCTTGGCAAAATGTCATAAGAACTGGAGCAAAAGGGCGCGCCCCGTTGGCGAGTAGTCAATCACCAGGCACAACACTACTGTGATTAAGCTTTCACCATCGTTAAATAAGTTGGCACAGCCCTGAATCGGCAACAAATTGTGTCCTTTTTAGGTTGCTCGGCTCAAGTCTAGCTTTTCCCCAAGTTTTGGGCCTCTGCCGCCTGTAGCCGTGAGTGTCGACGATGTCGGCGCTCGGATCAAGCTGATCCGTTGCATTTCAGTTCCTTTCTCGAGTCAAGACTGAGTCACTCAAACATTCATAGCAATGGTATGAGACGGGAGGCTTCCTGCAATCGCTCGCGTTTCTAGACTATGAAGAGCTAAATATTTTACGACGACTGCGACACGGACGGATTTACACTGAACAAGCGAGCTCCTTTCTCCAGTCTCAAGGACACTGTCTCGTGACACGCAAAGACGAGCAAAGAAATGTTGCTACAAGATAATCATGTATTCCCATGCTTTTCACGAATAATGGTTCTGCCGATGCTCTTCCGGTCTCGTGTCATCTCAGTTGTCGCCTATTTCCACATCCTTGACATCTTCGTCCGAAAACTCGGCCTCGCTCTCAGAGTAGTCGGCCGCAAATTTCAAACTTTGTTCCCAGCGGTTCATTATCTGCTCTTCCCTCGGCAGTCGTACGTTGCTGCTGACGGCAATCTTTCCCTCTTGACGCCGCAACGCGATGCGATCCAGGATGTAGTTGCAGCAGTGCCAGATTCGTTGTCGATTACGAAGCCCCTTTGAGGTTTCGCACATTTTCTGAAGCGCAAAGTAAAATTTGCGCCAGTCTGTACCATTTTGAGGGAGCAAAGTCACTGGGACAGGCTCGGGAACAAAGTGGCTGATGGCCTCGAGTTCCTTGACCTGCGCCTTGAGCTCCCACAGGTGACGACGCCTCTGGGTCCAAGTATCCCCATCCGCCTCGATTGTACTGACCCAATTCTTGAGATAACCTAGATGATGGCTCACTGCAATCGGATCTTTTGCAATCTCAGACTGCGTCGTGGTCGCCCAGCCACAGTATGGGCGGGTGCACCACGTTTCCCAGATCCAGGGCATGTCGCGGCGGATATGGCTAAAATAGTAAGACTGCGGAAGATTGGGTGATGTCTCTGAAGAGAGGTTCATCTGCGCAAATCCGTCGGTGTCGACGTTGACATTGGTGGTCTCGCCGGACATGGGACCTACAAAAGGTTCGTCGGTCGCTAGCTGTTGCATTTCATCATTGAGCGCAGGTACAAAGCAAGGGTTTGCAGCAATCCATTCATCGCCTTCAACATGGTCCCATACCCTGTTTTTCGTAGCGCGACGGACCGCTTCATCGTGGGGAAAGATCTTATCCGTAAAGTGATACGTTGCCTCGACCTTGTACCAACCGTACAGGCCATCAACATCGATGGTATTGAGTCTGTTAAGCGACGCGCGTTTAAAGACCTCGAAGCATGCGGGATGAAAGGGCATCGCAGCGAGATATCGCTTTTCACAAGCACTTGCCCAATTGTGCACGTTGAAATGGTCTTGCCCATGGCGCATCGGGGCAAAGATGGTGGCGCAACTCATGTCTGAGTCGAGGTGGTCTCGAAGTCCTGACAGATAGCTCGGACAGTCATCATCGACTTCAAAGTCCTCGTCTCCCTTCTCTGGCTCCCAGTCAGTGAATTTTGGACAAAGGAGTTGAAACGTGTTGCAACCTCGGAGTTCTTGAGCAGTGATGTTGTGCCCAGCGTAGGCATTCCTCAGGGCACAGTTGGGGCCTGAGATGTGTTCACGGCAGGGCCACGTCTGGTCTCTCTTTTTATATTCTTCAGTGAGTGGGACGATGATCATGCCGCTGTCTGGAGGAGTGTCGATCAGGAACTTGATGTACTGGTTGTCAATGACTTTTGTTTCCATCTCGTCTTCACCTTCCTTGTTGTCATCGACTTTGATTTCCATCTCGTCTTCATCTTCCTTGCTATCATCGTCGTCGTCTTCAAACGTGTCGTCAAAAGAGTCATCACCACTCGCATCGGAAGGTATTGGCATAGATTCGTGCTTGATGTCTTTTGGATTTTCCGCATCTTCAGAAACAAATGAGACGTCTTCATCGTCGTCGGCGGCAGTGCCGTCGTTGGTCACCACAAAGCACCCAACACAGTCCGTTTCGTTGCTGATGGGGACTCCTTGACACAATCGTCGTGATGCTGCCTCTGGAGGCTCATCGACCAATCTCATGCGGCCAACATTACCGCTGACACCACAAATTTGGCATCGAAGGTCCGTTCGTCGTGAAGAGACCATGATGATATTCTCAATCTGGCAACAGGAAAATGCAATAAAACGTTCCACTGGCTTCTCTTGACGGGGCTGATGGGAGAACCACAGACATGAATGGGCGACGATTAGCCATTTTATGCGAGTCGGCTTGCGAAAGCAACTTTCTTTTGTTGTGTTTGTTGATGTGGACTGCTTCGCACTTGTGCAAGAACGATCTCGTATGACGCTTGTTTAGGAAGTAGCACAAGGCCTCACGATGCCCAGGAAAGAAAAGTACGACTCTGCTCGAATTGTCACGACGCGACAAAGAGACGAAAATATGCATGCTGCGGAATGAGGCTGGCCTATTTGATTTCGTCGCTCCCCTACAGCTACTTGCCCAGGTCTCGACGCTGCGACTGGATCTGAGCTTGGCTGGTAAGCTCAAAGGACGCAAGTGTTTTCACACCATCGTGAAAATTTACCCGTAGCAGCCCGCAAACTCAGCATAACAGCGTGAATTATAGTGGCATCGGTGGATTGGATTAGGCTGGCTCTCAGGCCTCGACCACTGCCAAACAATGAGCTGCGGGCGCCCTTATTACTCACACTGCTGTGAGCTTATGTTTATGCTGGGAACTTTTGTTCACGCTGGTACCAGGAATTCAAAGTTGTGATTCAAAGTTGAAATCAATAGTCTGTCGCTGTACAGATCCGAGTAATTCTAGTCACCACTTTTACAAGGTTTTTCAACATTTACAGCGTCTACAGCGTTGAGCCACGTGGGAATTGTGTTTGATCCCTGGATATCAAGCTGGATGGGCTACATTGCCCCGCTAGCAGATTTACGAGTCACTTTGTTAGTCAACGTATGTAGAGCCTGATTCACATCATCAAAAGGTGTAGATGCGCGTTTTTACAGCCAAGTCATCTCTCGCGATTTCACCGATTTCTTCTATCGAACCGCAGAACGCTGCGCTGTGATGAAACTCGATGCCAAAAAGGCCAATCATCAGGCCGATGACGCTCTCCAGACACGTCACAGCTCTTTAGGTCAATCAGCATCTGGCGTCAGCGCCAGTCTACGATTGGACAAAGAGACCAGAACCATCACTTTGCTGCCAGCAGAACAGCTACTGAGAGAATTCCTGCTTGAATGTGCACAGTCTTTTCCTGGGCTGGAAATATGGGTTACAGGAGGTTGGATCCGTGACCGCCTACTCGGGATACCTTCTTCCGATCTTGACTTGGCCCTGAGCAACTTAACCGGTAAAGAATTTGGCACATTTTTAGAAGAATTTTCAGCAAAGCCTGAAGTGGAATCTAGATTCTCCCAAAAAGCAGCGGGATTGGGAATTTCCGGCTCTCTGTTCACCCGCTTTCACATCATGAAGAAGAACGCAAACATGTCCAAGAAACTGGAAACCGCTGGCGGAAGATTGTTTGGCTTGGATGTCGACCTGGTCAATTTGCGCAAAGAAGTGTATGACGGACAGACTCGTAATCCAGACATGGACTTTGGTACTGCTGAGGAAGATGCATTTCGCCGGGATGCAACAGTAAATGCGTCGTATTATAACCTGAAGAAACAGCAAGTCGTCGACCTCACTGGCCGAGGCCTCCAGGACTTGGATGCGAAAATTATGAAAACGCCTCTCGACCCCATGCAGACTTTCATGGATGATCCTCTCCGAGTCCTGCGCTTAATACGTGTTGGAAGCAAGCTCGGCTTCTCCATTGACACTGAGGCGGCGTCCTGCATGCGCAACGCACAGATACACAGGGCACTCGAAACAATGATTACTCGCGACAGAGTTGGCGCTGAGCTGATCAAGATGATGAGAAGTTCAAACACAGAAACAGCTTTCAAATATATCTTTGACTTTCACCTATACGCGCCTATCTTCGTTCGACTGGATGCAAAGCTACTTCAAACACTCGGGCAGCAGTTTCCTCATCTGGGAGTCAATTTATCTTCCCCATGGCCTACTACCTGGCTTCGAGCATACGAGATTCTCGCCCATGTTCTGCACGACCAAAGCAACTTGTCACTATTGATAGCTGCCGAGGGCAGCACAGACTCTCTTTGGATAATGGCCGCCTACAGCCCCCTTGCGGGGTTACGACACAATTTACTCAAGGAGACTGTACAAGAAGCAGCAGCCTCTATCAAAACTACGGCAAAGGTGAATCAGCTTCTCGAAAGCTCGTTGAAAAGTTTCGACTCCATTTGCAAGGTTGTGGCAGACGTCACATGTTCAAGTGAGAATTCCTACTCGCGCAGTGCATGCGGCATGGCTATCCGTTCCTGGGGCGCAACTTGGACGACGCAAGTCGCATATGTCATGCTATCGGAAGCAGTATATGACGATGCAGAGTACGAAACTGGAGGCGGTCATGAAGCTGAATCCTCTCGAGACGCGCACGCTCGCAAAATTGTGTTTGATAAGTATTCGACTTTTGCCGACTTTATTTTCCGCTACAACTTGCAAACCGCCCATTCTCTTCGCCCCTTGCTCAATGGAAGAGAGATTCAAGGGTTGTTTGGTCTAGAAGGAGGCGGTCCATATCTCAAGGATGTAATGGATAAGCTCGTGGAATGGCAGTTTGACAATGAGGACGCCACCAAGGAACAATGCGAGGCGTGGCTACTTCAACAGCGAGACGGGCTCGGGGTGCCCAAGCTGTCTAGTCGCTAGCAAAGAATTAGCCCTCGCGAGAATCTTTTCAGATATTTTCTTCACTCGAGAATACTCTGACTCTTCGTCTTTGAAACCGATGGATTTACTGCCCGCCTTAGTTGCTCTTCAACGTCTCCTGTCATTCAGCCTGCATGTTTTTCGGGGATTTTCCCCGGCAAAACCGAGCTGGCGCGTTTCCTGCTTTTTTTGAACAGAATAAATAGCGAGGACCTGCTACAGTACCTCGAGCTAATCTCGAGCGGCATTGTATGGGGAATCGGTGGTGATTTGCTCTGGATTACCTTATACCCACTACCACCAAGATTAGGTGAGCATGCTACTGGCGCTACTAAAGTAGAACAATACCCGTCTTGATGTCTAAAGATGTTAGATGCATAGATAAGCGAAAACTATGCATGGCCAATGTGGCGTTACTTGTGTACTTGAGCCTTTTATCTAGACTCGGATCCTATTTAGGGCATATAGTGTCATTATGACCTCCTCACCGGCCTACATAAGTTGATAGTTCCGACGCCTGCATATGACAAGAGCGGGACTGCAATACGGAGGAAAATCTTGCCGACCGTCGGCAAATGTTGGCCTACGATGGCAGCCTAGTCGTGACCTCGTCTTTGCATCCGCTAATCTCTTTGGCTAACGAGACAAGGTTCAACGCATCAGCCCTATAGCAGCCACAGCCAATCTCGAGCACAGGGTAGTTTCCAAATGCAGAACGATTGCGAGTACCACTACGACGGAAATTAGTCTCCGCATCTGAATCATCCCCGTCGTTCCGTGAAGCCGCCGTGTACCGCCCGGAAGGCCGGCGCCGGGTGCCACATTGCGACATAAGTCTCTCGCAGCTACGTGTTCGCTGGCCACAAGGCTCGTCTTGCCAGGCTGTCATCTCCGTCTTCATGTCAAAACCTCGCGAGGAGATTGGCCCGCTGTCGCCCGACTGTGGAAGCTCACTCGCCTTAACAACACCTTCAACAACACCTTCAATCACGTCCCCGCAAGCTCCCATTGTCCCGGTCCGGGTTCGCGTCAGCGGCGGGCGCAATGGACCACGGTCGCGTCAGGGCTGCTGGACTTGCCGCACGAAAAAGGTAAAGTGCGACGAGACGCGGCCAAAATGTCTGCGCTGCATCCGGCTCCGGCTCCTTTGCGACTACGAGCCTCGTGATGATAATAAGCGCACATCTCCCAAAGAGTCCCAGGACGGAAGCTCGCCGGAGCAGTGCTGCCGGCGACGCGCCGTGACGAGCCAGCAGCCGTGGCTTTTACAAATTGCGCCGTGGCGGCGTGCCGCGACCATGCCGATGCACATGCCCGTCTTTGGCACTGCAGCTAATTCGCTGAAGCTGACTTCACTGGACCACGAGGCTATTCGCTACTACCGCACGACTTTCTCCCAGAGGCATTCGACCAAGAATACAGACTTTTCCTTTTATTCAGTCATCTTTACCCTGGCTGAACGAGACCCTCGTGTGATGCGCGGCTTGCTGGCACTGGGTACGCGCAACATGTATCAGGGTAAAATCGAATCTCAGAAGGACCACAAGGCAACGCGCGGATGGTCGGGCCTGGGTCACTACTCGGCTGCGCTGCGCATGATGGCTGATACCATTAGTGCCGGTGAAGATGGCTTGATTGACTTGGATGTCGCGCTTGCGGCGATATATCTCATGCTCTTGTATGAGCAAAAGTTTGGCGATGCCAAGTATTCGGGCTGGATGAACCACCTGAAAGGAGCTGCTCTGCTGATACAAGAACGCTGCAGCGATTGGCCTGCGCAACTGGCCAAGCCTTCGACAGCCAAGACATTGTCGTTAGCCTTGTCAGATGAAACAGCCTCGTCTACGACACAGACGCCGCCTTTGTCTGTATTCGCCGCGCGCATGCTGGTATACTTTACAATAATGGACGGGTATGGTTCGACCTTTGGCTTGGGAGGTCAAGTCAACAAGGTCATGCACAGGATTGCGCAGGCCCATGACCCCGACATTGTACCGACAGACGCCTTTACAAAGCTGCATCGGTACTCGGACGGCATATACCGAGCGGTTTTCCGACAAAGTTATCCAGCGAATGAGATGTTGGCGGATGTGGCAAACCAGTCCATTACCGACATGTGGCAAGCTTGCTGCGTCTTGCGATACCTCGTCGCCGACATTTCCAACTATAAAGGAGATGCCGCTCGACGTCGTCTAGACGTGGTCCAAGAGTCGGCTGATCACCTAGCTGAGAGCTATCCAGAACTCGTGGCCCTGGCCACGGAGATATCTCCCGATGCGCATGTCCCCGAAATGGTGGCCACCAACTTTCGCACCTTTATGCCGCTGTACTTTGCCAACTTGCTGGAACTGCATCTGCAGAGGTGCGAGCTGGAACCTGATGTAATGACGGCCGACGAAAAGAAGACGACGACGGCAACCTACATTGCCGTGATTATGAATCTGGCCCATCAAATCTACAAACACACTGGTCTGGAGCTTCTGCATCTAGTCACGTATCCTTTATTCCTCGTAGCGCTGCAGACAGACGCCCGCTCGACACGGGATTGGATCCTGGCGAGGTTTCAGGACCTGGCTGCTTTTGGACCGAATATCGGCAGAGCGCATGCGTTTTTGCGAATGGCGCTGAAGAAGCAAGAAGAGACTGGCGAGAAAGTAAACGTGCGCAAGGAGATGAAGGCTAGCAAACTGCCAATGTTTGTGATGTAGCAACTACTCATAATACTACCAAGGACTGAACGACTAATCGAGGCGTAACCGATTTCGGTGAGGCCTGCTATAGCCACTAGAAATAATAAGGTACATAACGCGTTAGACTGTTGGACGGGACAGAACGGCGGTAATCTGTATAGAACGGCGGTATAGTCTAATCACGTAGCGGCAAGACCGGGTTTAGTCCCGGATTAGTGTCCACCAAGCCAAGATAGCCCGATCCTCCGAGTTGTACCTTTATTAATGTCGAGCCACAAGCCGAGGCGGCGGCAGGAAGTCCAAACTCCGCTGTTTCTTTGCCAGCCCGTGGATGCTACAAGTCCGCCAGCCAATTACTGCTGCAATCGGCTAACTATCATTTGAATACACAACGCCGCAATCTAAGACGTAAGTGTTTGTGCCTAGCTTTATCCTCATATAAGAGCGCTCCACCAACACACAACACAGACAATCAACACCACACTCGCTCAACTCATTCCAAAAAATGTCCAAACAGAGCTTGGAAATTTCACAACCCATTACACTGCCATGCGGTCTCACTCTGCGCAATCGTCTGGCCAAGGCCGCCCTGGCTGAAGGCTGGGCCGGCCGCGACCGGCTGCCTCACGACGACCTCATCGAGACGTACCGTCTCTGGGCCGAAGGCGACTGGGGCGTCATCATTACCGGCAACGTGCAGGTCGATGCCACCTACCTGGGCACCGCCGAGGACGTGAGCATCAACGAGCGTCTGAGCCGCAACAAGCACGTCGAGGCCTGGGGCCGGTGGGCAGCCGCCGCCAGCGAGCGCGGCACGCCGGCCCTCGTCCAAATCAACCACCCGGGCCGGCAGTCCACCATTGGCGCGGGCACCAAGGGCCTCTTTGGCAAGTCGATTGCGCCCAGCGCCATTGGCGTCAACCTCGGCCCGGGACTGGTCGCAAAGGCCGCGAGCGCGCTCGTCTTTGGCACGCCCCGCGAAATGACCGACTTTGAAATCGACGACGTGGTGCGGCGCTTTGCCACGACGGCCAAAATCGCCGAGGACGCCGGCTTTGCGGGCGTCGAGATTCACGCGGCCCACGGATACCTCTTGTCGGCGTTTTTGTCGGCGAGGAGCAACCAGCGCACGGATGAGTATGGGGGCTCGCCAAAGAAGCGCGCGAGGATTGTGGTTGAGACGATTCGGGCGATTCGCGCAGCAGTGTCGCCCAAGTTTTGCGTGGGCATCAAGATTAATTCGGTTGATCACCAGAGCGCGGGCGAGTTGAAGGACTGCTTGGAACAGCTGACTGAAATCACCAATGCGGGCGTCGATTTCCTAGAAATTAGTGGAGGAAGCTACGAGAACCCTACGGTATATATATATTTCAAACCCATTTCTCGTCATTGCGCCCCGGCTTGCTAATGTTTCTTTACAGATGATGAGCTCGGTAGTCAGCGAAGCAGGGGTCAAGGTTTCCGCTAGCACGGCGACTCGTGAAGCCTTTTTCCTCGACTTTGCTCACGCCATTCGCGAGACGTTTCCCGAGCTCTTTCTCATGGTCACGGGCGGTTTCCGCAGCCGTCTAGGACTAGAGCACGCCGTCAAGAGCGGCGCCTGCGACTTGGTCGGCATCGGCCGGCCTTCTGTTCTTGAACCGAGGCTGCCACGGAGCGTCATCTTCAACCCGGACATACGCGACGAAGATGCAAGACTGCCTACAAAGAGCTTCTCCCAGGCTACTCTTAGCCGATGGCTCGGTATCAAGGGTTTAGGAGGTGGCACCGAAACGGTACGTAAATTCTATACAAGTTGCCAAAAAAAAAAAAAAATGGCGTACTAATTTTTTTATTTCCACCGTCACAGCTTGGATACCTTGGTGAAATTCATAGAATGCAAAAGGTCGCCGCCGCCGCCGGAGTATAAGTCGCAAAGCCATGCCTCATTTGCTTTCGTTTTCGAATTGCCGTTTCGCACATGGTAGCTTCTAGATAGACTGCACTCAATATGAATTTGACGCTAAAACTATTACCCAATAACAGATGTATGCTGCATCTCCAGGGCCGCGACAATTCCTATTCAGAGCCAAATACAATGCACAGATCGACAGAGCGCCACGAAGCCATTTGATCATGTATTGCCAAGGACGTTTCGCCAACGTCGACCCCGCGCTGGCTCAAGACATCCGAGGCAACGTATAGCCAACTAGTTTAGCTTTGCCGACGCAGTGTGGCTGCTCTAGCTCAGTACGCTCCACCGGGCCGTGCAGCGTGCGCCGTCGCCGGCGGGTTAGTTCCGCCGCGTCCAAGACGAGCATGTTATTTAGAGCGAAACCCCAGGTTTTAGATTACAATAAAAAATATTGATTCTGAATCTGCTTGTTAATTACCCAAAACATTCACCTCACAATTATGCCAGCACCAACATCCAGTCCTGGTCAAAGAACCGGCCACACCGACTTTGACCTCGTCATTGTCGGCGCAGGTATTGCCGGTATCAATGCCGCCTATCGCTTCCAAACCGGCACCTCCCACCACAGCTCGTATGCCATTTTCGAGGCGCGCGATTCCGTCGGCGGTACCTGGGATCTCTTCCGCTACCCCGGCATCCGGTCCGACTCGGACATTTTCACTTTTGCCTTTCAGTGGAACACTTGGCCGAAAAAGGGCACCATGGCCAGCGGCGCCGAGATTCGCGCCTACATCAAGGAATCGGCGCAAAAGACGGGCATTTACGACAATATCCGCTTCCAGCACAAGATTGTCGCCGCCAACTGGGAGTCGGAGCACGCGCGCTGGGCAATCACGACTACGGTCCCCGGCAACGCACAGCCCAACATCTACTACAGCCAGTTTGTCTATCTCGCGACAGGGTATTACGACTACGAGACGCCTCTTTCTACCCCTATTCCCGGAATCGAGAATTTTCAGGGAAAGGTGCTGCATCCGCAGTTTTGGCCGAAAGATCTCGACTACACGGACAAGGACGTCGTCATCATCGGTAGTGGCGCGACTGCGGTGACCATGGTGCCCTCCATGACCGACAAGGCCAAGCATGTTACAATGCTGCAGAGAAGTCCAACATACATCTTTCCTCTGCCTCAGTACGGAACGCTGGCCCAAATCGTGCTGTTCCTCTTTCCACGGCCCGTCTCCCACCTGATTCTCCGCGCGGGCTGGATCCTGCAACTCGTCTTCATGATTCAATTCTGCAAATACTTTCCCGGCATCGTCCGCCGCGTCATAAAGTACGAAAACGTCAAGCGGCTGCCGGCCAAGGTGCCCTGGGACCCTCACTTCAACCCGCGCTACAACCCGTGGGAGCAGCGTCTCTGCGCCTCCCAGGACGGAGACATTTTTGCCGCCCTCAGCACAGGCAAGGCAAGCATCGTCACCGATACCATTAGCGCAGTGACGGAGAGCAGCATCAAGCTCAGTTCTGGGAGCGTTTTACATCCAGACATTATTGTCACGGCGACCGGGCTGCGGCTCAGCTTTGCGGGCGGCATGGATCTCACCATCGATGGACAGCACATGGACCAGTCCAAGCAGTTTCTGTGGAAGGGCACCATGCTTCAAGACATTCCCAACTTGTTCTTTACGATTGGCTTTGAAAACGCGTCGTGGACGCTGGGCTGCGACTGCGCGGCGCATCTGACGGTCCGCGTCATTGAGCAGTTGAGGGACAAGGGCCTCAAGGTCGCTGTGCCTCGTATGAGTGCGTCGGATCAGAAGACAATGGTTCCCAAGCCATTGTTTAGCTTAAAGGCGACGTATCTGGACAAGGTCAACGAGCAACTTCCCAAAGGAGGCAGTGGCGTTTGGGCGCCTCGAACAAACTACCCAGTGGATCTGTGGAAGTCGACATATGGCGACATTGAAACGAACCTAGAGATGAGTTGAATGTATAGCTAGTCTAGAATTATAGCAAGATTTATGCATTGATGTCTTGAATTATATTCGCTTTTATTCGCCCACCAAAAACACATTGAAGCAAGTCTTAACATGGCAACGCTGTCGCGGATCAAGTGCATTCCTCGAAGCCATTATCAATGCAGTCTCACCCTCCGCAATTGAGTCAGCCCAATACATTCGCTTGTTCGCTTCATCGCGCATCCAGATGAAGCTCAAGAGGATGATACCTGAATGATGGCCATCACCCCGCGTCTGGTCCCTGTAAAGTAACCATCTTGTGTGTCCTGTCAACGATTGAGTCATTAGCAAAATCTTGGACCAAAATGTGAATAATATCTGTACTTTCTTCCTCAAAAGCCATCATGTGTAGAAGCGTCTCGAGACTGAATTGAAAATGAAGTGGCTGGGTGATTCAGCTCTACTGGAGGCTAGGTCTTAATATCTCCCGCAACTGGCTGATAAGGCTGAAGTCCTTTGCTTAACTAATTGGCCACACGAAAAAGTCGGCTAGAAAACCCTGACCTTTCATCCCGCGCAATCATGCTGCTCCATGCTGCTCTGTGACCGAATCGCCTTTTCAAAAATATCTATGACCATGCCTATCCCTGAACAGGCCACACAAGGTAACAAGGGAACACAATAACTTCGCAATAAATCATGAGGCGAGTATACCCAACTAAAGGGCGGCCCCAGAGCTAGCGCAAGTTGGGCAGCAGAGTCGAAAACGGGCCGCCCAATGTCATTCGAATTTCAACTTTCCTCAACGGCAACACCTGATCCTTTTGAGTTCTTGGCTATTTCCGATGCCATCTCTGCGTCGTCTCAAGCACAAAGGAGCTTTCTTCTTTTTATTATGGTTGGCTATCACGTCATCGGCCCCTGAGCGTGGCCATGGCAAATGATGAAGTCAGCAACATGACCAACGCATACGTAGCCTTTTGGTCGTGTACTTCATGGCCGATCCCAGCACGATTTGGTCAATATAAGCTGGTGTTCAGCCGCAAGGCATCATCAGCCTGCAGTATCTTACTATCGAGATCCTACAGACAATAATGTTCCGATAGAAAGGAATTCAGAAGACTGTGTTTTCCTCCTCAGTCCCTGATTACCCGAGTAAGGCCCAGCAATTGGACCAACTTACACTAGAAGGACAGCAACCCGCTTCAGGATCTGGGGACGTCATTACGTGCCAGACGGGACCGCCGGTCTCAACACCCCAAATCAGACAATTAAAGGGTCGCAAGAGGCTTTGTCTGCAGTTCACCTTCAGTCTTCTCCGTTGCGGCCTTTAAAAAAAAAGAGCGCGCCATACATTTCTACGCTCGAGTATGACTGTTGTTCCGTCCCTCATATAGAGTACTCAAGAAGCCAATCGGAGCAAGGACCGCCTGTCTGCACGACAGAAACAACACAAAGCGAGAAGGGATCATAGAGAGGCTGCGATTGAGCGCAACTACGGAAGAACAGCTAAAACAGTTGATTCAAGACGTGGATTGATCGGGGCTTATGGGCTGGAACGCAATGATCTATGCAGACAGATGAATGACCGCGTTCCGGTCCCAAAGCCGGGTCCAAGTCGCGTCGTAAGCACCCGCCCTGACAGCTCACCGGTCTTTGGAGGCGCTGGAGAGTGACGGTCTGCTTGTGCCTTGCAGCAAGTTGCAGGCATTGCGAGTGAGACATGCAGCCGTGGGCGCCGCCCTCCGGCTGGCCCCCATCATATGACGCTTCGCGTTGGGTTCTACAGTAGAGCGCGAAAACTGCATACCTCTCATGAAGGGCAAGAATTGTAAAGTACACGACGTGGCGGGTGTATCGTGAATGCTTTTGGTCGTGATGCTGGTGGTGGTGGTGGCGTGTCGATTCGGAGTTGTACGGGAGCGCATTCATTGTCTGCCGTGATCGACGCAGAAATGCGATACCAGACGCGATAGATCGCGACTTTGATATCAGTAAGGGCCTTGTTTCACCAATCATAAATCGATTTGAGCTATGGGAATGTTGTCACGAGGCGTGAAATTATCCGGTCCTTCACGCTAATCAATAGTTGAGCGCGGGTAAGACATGATGTCAATTGTGAACATCGTCTTTCGGTCGACAAAAAATCTGGAATCATGGACCCTTCCTTGCAAACCAGCTACGTTACTGCCGCATGCCAGAGGAAGCAGCGCAGAATTGCAACGCGCGCGCGATTTCGTCGATACGCGAGCTACGACCGAGGTGAGATAGATGGCTTGGATGGGGATGCGTTGAGGCTACGCCTGTATGGTTTCGACTTGTTCTTCCTCGAGTCCCTAACTGATCGCCAGTTGCAGTGTGCCTCGTTTTAACAGAGGGATATGTATCGCGTTAACTGTCGTTAGACACCTCTAGCTGTCTGGTTGAGGCTGGCAAGCGGCCAATACTTGTCGTATATCTACGGTGTTGGTCAGCAGGTAAGCGGCTCGGCCATGGCCATTGATTTCTCTAAAGTTGCCGGAATGGCGAGCCAGTAAATATGTCGCGACTGCTTCCTCAATGCAATACCGAACTGTTCGAGTGATGACGGAGAACGAGAAGACCCCGGTCCAAGACGCTGTTGATTGACAAATTCGCGGGCAGCAACACTAGATGGAGCATGTTGAGGAATGCCGAGACGATTGTTAGCAGCATCCTTTGAACTAGCGTCTTGCTAACGAGCACAATAGCTACCAACGTACCATAAGGAAAAAAGATTGAACCAAGTTCCGGTCCTCTAGACAGGATAATCGGAATCGAATTTTGGCCCCGCGTTCCTCGAAGCCCGAGGGCGACAAAGGGTACGCAGGCAAGACCAAGTTGCGCATCGCACTCAAGTACAGTGTACAATCTCTGTGACGGCTTCCCAAAGAGACACCAGGTCTAGCCTCATCTTCCAGCCCAGCCCCGTTTCCCGGAGGAGAGGGGGAAGGGAGTATCCATAAGACAGCCATGGGCTCTGCTATTTCTGATGCCAGTCACGAGCGTCGAGTGACGCCGAGCCCTCGCGGGTCGACCCGTCCACCCGCAAGAAGCAGGCGACTGCAGTGAAAGTTTGAGAGTACTCCGAATTTCTCGCATGCCTGGGATTATGTTGAGATATTCTCTGCAATGAAGCGCGGAAAATCTCTGTTTGGAAACATGGAAGCGCAACATTGTCTAGAGGAAGCCGAGAACTTGGTTGGAGAGAGGGGAAAAGAAGAGAAAAACGAGTGCTTGAATTTTTGATATTGGAGTCGCCAATTTTTGGTGGGGCTCGAGTGAACAAATGGCGCCTGATTGGCGAGGCAGCCACCACTTCTCGCTGTGATACCCGGCAGTCGAATTTGGAAGGATCAATGTCGGGCTTTTTTGCTTTTCGAATGAGAACTCTTACGGTGTCTGGGGGATCTCCTCCAGGCTATTGCATCTTATCGAATCTACACGACGTGGAATCGTCATTGTGACGAATTTTTGCGATCATACCTTGGCTTTGGGATGGTGATTTGCTTTTCGTATCGTGACACTCGCACGACAGCTTCCACTCACCGCTGATGAGTGCGCCACAACTGGCAAAGGACAAAAGCCCCCAAAGACAACTGTTTTTAACAGATAGGACCGACCATACGATAAAGTCGAAAAGGCGCCTCAACCTTGTGGCAAATTTCCTCGATCTTGTTCCGCAGCACGATATTACAGGCCTCTATGATGGTGAGCCGCAGGCCATCTGGCGCCATGGAAGCGCTCTGCAAACGCGAGTCTCTTCCATACAGTAGTCAGTCTGCGCACAGTGTCTATCGTCCTCCACCTCGTCCCAAGACAGGATTGAGCTGGAATCGGCAATATGCAAGGGGCAAAAGGACTCAGCATCACCCCGATACACAAAGCTGCATATGCAGCGCACGGCCGCGTCCCGGAGCTGCAAGCGCTTTGTTACCACTGCAAGGTCTGCTCTTAGTCTCTCAGTCGGGCGCTGGTGCATCGCCGCTTGCGCTGCGAATGCGATCCAACGCTCGTCCTTGCGGGATGGGAAAAAGAAACGACCTTTGTAGATCGACAATGCGCTTCGCTCGGAGTGTTGCCGATTATTGCTTCCTTTCCCGTTAATGGAGGGAGTGCTGTGATATGGGATGGGGACGGGGACTATGCTTCGTACAGCTGCAGCACGGCTGCCCAACTCCCATCACAATCACCATTGCAACAGGCCATCACGTTTCGGCAAGGAGTCTCGGCCCGGGTATCAAGCCAATGTCTTTCACCCTCTGCCCAATCTACAAGCAAAAAGTCGATTCGGTGAGTAAGAACCTGCGCAACATGTGTCACGATTTCCGACGTCGTAATTGCTGGGGGCGCAGAGGCTGCCAAACTGCGTCTAGGCGCAACCTGCGTTAGGTGGCTTCCGAAACAATCGCTTCCTATACGCTGCGTGGAGAGACAAGATGTGCCGCCACCATGGCGGCTCTCTCCAGGAAATGTGAGATATGGAGATTCTTGGATTTTGGCTGACAGTTCTGGTAAGACACCTCGACTTTCGCGGTGCGGCCCACGGAGCTAGTGTTGCTGGTGCAGCTACATATCCAAGACCTGGGGTGAGCGGCGTTGGGTCAGAGACACAGGAGTTGGGCTCAGTTGATGACGCACCAACACCGCAGAATGTCTAGGATTACCATGGAACGGTCCGAGGCTCGAGAGCCCGTTCGCTTCATTTGCATGTTTGGATGAGGTGGCTGTTTAGCCAGACTCTAAGAACATGGCGATTTCTATACGAATCGGATCTGCACTCGACAAGTCATACTTGCAGACAAATTGAGAAAGAGTCGGCGTCTGGGTACATGGAGTAGCATATTTGCTCAGATGCAGCATTCTTGTTCTCAAATACCGCCTTGAAAAGAAAAAGGCTCGGTGCCCTCCTAATTTCGCTGAACGAGCGCGAGGTATTCCGATTGGCATAGACATATGCAGATGCAGCGCTATTGAGAGATTCTCTAGCTCACTAATACCACGGACTTCCGGCCCGCGTATTAGTGATGGACATTGCAAGCCGGCGCGGAACGCAACTTCTGGGCATTTAGACCAAGCGGCGAACCGGGAAATGGGAAGCGAGAAGGGAAAGCAGCTGCGATGTGCTTATGCACTACAAGACCAAACAAGCAGGCGCTTGGGTGCAGCTCTAGTCCGCTTCAAGCTTACTCGAGCCAGAGGCACATGGACAACTAGGCAGCGAGACGCAACCAGCGTTTGCGTGATACGGCTCCCATATTCGCCAAAGAGCCAAGAAATATGTCACATCAGAGGAGAGGACAACCCACGGGACACAACTTGCTCGGCGACACACCACCGTATCAGCATCATTGCCAGATCCCCAAAAGAGGCCCTGTCCGACATGGCGCCCGTAAGTATTGAGTTCGCGCCGAGCTTTCATGATGTGTCACTTTACAATGTCCAATGCCCAGCTCCAGCGTCTGTTATACGCTTTGAGTGTTGCCGCAGATACCGGAAAGGCTGTAGATACCGGGGTGTGCCAGTGCCAAGCTTAAAGGGCACGGGAGAATTGCCCTCAAAAGGCTACAATCGCATTTCGGATTTCGAATTTGCAAAGCATATCACATTTTTTGATTTCTGTAGTATTTTGGCGCACATCCTCAATAGTGTGCAGGATGAAAAAAAAGGAACAGCTTCCCGAAGTCTAACGACGAGGGGGCCCTCCCTTGCCTCCCTTGCGTCCAACAGTAAAGAGGTGTCTGTCACCGTTTTTGTGCGACCAGCAGCCTGAAGATGCTGAAAAAAAGACAAGAAAGGGAGAGAGCCATTGATCAATAAATAATTAAGAAGCCGGATGAAAAGAGGAAGCTATTCGATGCAAGTTGAAACTCTGCGTCCGTGACGGGCGCGGCGCGCCGCCTTTTTTCCCGCCCTGCAGGTAGAAAGTGGCGCGGCGCTGGCCGCTTGCATGCTTGCTTTTTGGGTCGCTCTGCATCTTTTCCTGCATCTTCTCTTTTTCATGCTATCCCGACAGTGCGGCACAGCCCTTTTCCCTCGGTCTTTTCATCCAGCTCTTTCCCTGCCAGTTCTACCAGTGGTAACTATCTACACCGGATGCGGAATTTCCACTTATATTCTGGGTTCCTTTGGGGAATGGCATTAATGTCCCTTGAAGTCCGCAATGCAACTAAAGGGGGGCCACGACTCCTTCGACTGGCACTCGAGTCAAAAAAAACGACCAATGTTTCGTGGCTGTGGCGTGGTCAAGAGAGGGGACAGAAGGGAAAAAGGGAGCAACTGCATAATAGGAAAACGAAACAAGAAGAAACGAAACCCTCTGGGCCGGGCCTCGCGACGGCCCGCAATTGTGCATGCCCGCGATCTTCTCTCCCATGCCACCATCCAGACACACGAACGTGTTGGCCTTGGAATTGGCTTTCAGGCGTACACCATACGCTGAGGAAAAAAAAATGTGCCTTGCGTAGTTTATTGTTTCATGTTGCCTATATACTGGCTTACACTGCCGTTGCCGTTGCATTTGATATCGTCCATGCGGTCATGGCTTCAACCGACACATCATATCACGATGGCACACGACGCAGAGAAACGGTGGCAAATCAGCCATCAGGCTGGGAGAATACCAGCCTCTACGACTTTTACCCATAGATGGACTTGCATATACCACTTCCTAATTGAGCGTCGTGTGGTGGCCAGCGACACACACACACACCAACGACTTACAAGACCCTCCCAAGCCTCCCCGCCCAGACTAATACAGCATTGCTTTGAGCAGCCAGTGCAAATCGGAACCAGTGCCCATGAGCTTGGCTAAATGGGGCGCAGGCTGCACAGCTAGGCTATGCTCCCTCTCCCGGCCGACGCAGGAATGTAATGTCGCTTCCCAAGGGGGTGAAAATGCCACGATGGAGTCGGGTCCCTCAGCAGTCAGGACTCAGCACACACGCCTCACTCCACACCCTCCCGTGTTACCAGTATGCGCCCCACGAGTAGTGTCTCTCATGCAAGGCCACTCTTGGGCTTTTGTGTCTTATTGATCTGCTATTAGTTTGTCGTGTACCAAAAGTGGACTTGTTTTTTGTTATATCATGACCCATGCCACATCGTCCTCTCCTCCATGCACACTGCTCCTGCACTTACATGCTGTTTGCACCAGCTCCTTCCCTACACTATGAGAGATCATTCTAGCTCTTTCATGATAGGATACATATAGCAAGACGACTGCAACATTACACTTACAAGACGACATTTTGCTCTTCCGAGCAAGTCCAAGCACCAGCCATTATGCCCAGGACCATGGACCGCCGGAGCAAATTGGCTGAGATCAAGCTCGTATCGAAATTCCACCCGGTGGCCAATTACTCATACCCCTCGCCCATGAGCCCGACAAGCCCTACCTACAGCCGCTTCGACAGATGCTCAGTAGGCTCTGAGGGCTCTGCGCCTGGCCTCGTCGACGACAGGACCGACTCCGAAGTATCGCAGGAGGATGACTACCAACACCTTGCACACGCCACCGAACTATGGGATAGCTTCTGGCAGGCTGGAGGCGAATGGCGCTTGGAAGATGCCAAACTCGAACTCGGTCACCCTGACAAGGACGAATACCGGCCTCGTACCTCTTCGCACCACAGTAGACAGTCGTCCCAAAGATCCGTTGAGCCCAGGACCCCTTCGTGGCCTCTTCCCCTTTCCACGGCCAACACCCTCCATAAGCCTGCCACCAAATACTCTGCGTTTCCAAGCCTCAGACCAGCTCCCCTGACGTCGACTCTTGCGCCTACACCTCTTTGCCCAAAGTCACCCGGCACAAGCACCATGACGGCACCTTGCATTCCTCCACCACGACCTCGACGCCCTGAGGCTCTTCTCACACCTTGCCTTAGACAACCAGGCCAGACTACGGTAATTCTGCCCTCGACAGCAAATGTGATGCAGCCCTGCATGTACACGCGTCCCAAAACATCCTCTGGAACTGCACAGGCCCCCCAAAAGTCCATGGTCGGCCACTCCCGAAATCATAGCAGCATCGTTGGCATCCAGGATGTCGCGTCACGCTCTTCGCAAAACCTGACAAGGGCCCCCTTCACTCATGAATTTCAACACGGACCGCGTAACTCCAAGTCTACGACCTACCTAAGTGCCGCCCGCCAACAGCAGCGCCAAGAGCAATTTCAGCAACTACAGCTACAGCAACAGCAACAGCGGGAAGAGCCCCAGTCCGTGTTTGAGGAAGACTCGGATTGCGAAGCTTCCGGAGCCAAGTCTTTTTTCCGGTTTCACAGGCGTTCCGGCAGCGACAAGAGCCACAAAGCGTCTGCCGCAGCACAAGAGGCAGCGTCACTTCACAAGCGGCGCAACCGCGCAGATACCATTGCTGTTTCCCCCATGACGAACCCACCTACTTTGGAGCGCGAGCGCAAAGTGGACGTCTTTGGACGCATACTCGGCCGCCGTAGTCGATGAGCGGACCACAAGCAGAGAAAAGGAAACTTGTACTGCAATTTTTTATAATGTACTACCAACGGCCGACAAACCAACACCAGGGAACAACAGTAACATTGACAACTCACTAACAGCATCTGGGTCCTTATTATCAACGACGTTCATTTTACGATTCGCGAACATGGGCATTATATGGCGTCATCTGCTTTTTCTTACTTGTGCTGCCCTCTGTAGCACAACCGTTATATCTTTATGATGATGAAGCAAAACACGAACTTGAAAAGTTTCTGGGGAAACGACGTTCTCTATTCAGCGAATTTGCGCTTTTTCCTTATCTGTTGACAAATCTGTCGCACGCTCACTCATACTACAATTTGAATCGAAATTTTACGTTATGAAAGCATTTTCTCTGTGCCTACATTGCTGTGTGCATATTTCGTCGATAAAGTCCACGAACTGAGAGCTGCCGCTGACAGCGTTGTGTCCAGCTCACCCTTGTCGCGTGTTTAGGTACAAAAACAGCCCCAAGACGAACAACAAAACAGTCAGTGGGCCAGCTAGTCAGCTGGATAGCATAAGGAACGAAGTTGATGGCTAGTCATTCACGAGGCGTTGATGCGCGCGCTGCGAGTCAGGAATGACAAAGTCCATTCCAGTACGTGTTGGTCTCTACGACGACGGCGAGGTGTGGAGGGGAGCGCTAGGGGTGTGCAAGATGGAAAATTAGAATGGAGGAATAAAAAGACGGCTTCTTTAACTTTAGTAGCGCAGAGTGAGAATACCAGAGCCATTATACTTGTAGAAATGAATATAGTCTTTTTGGTGGAAGAAGAGGGCCCTCTTCGGTCGTTTTCCGTCTGTGGCTGAGTCGGACATGAGGTTGAATCGTTACCGCGACGCTACAAAAATTGTCTACTAGACAGATTTCGATTATTTCAAGTCGGTTTTATGCATGACACAAGCTGTACTCGCTTGTTTCCCATGATTCAACCGCCAATCGTACTCGCATTGACAATTGCACACCACACTCACGAACTTATCAGCCAACACCTCAGCAAAGATTTACAACAAGCGAACCCCCCTCGCCATCCTAATCAGAGGGAAATTAAGTGGTTATTACGGGCACAAGTGAACCCGCCATCGCACGAGGACACATGTCTACTGGGTACTCAAACGCCACCTCTTCAGCTGCGCAGGAACGGCTCGCACGGCACCGAGGAAACGTCATGATGTACTTTTTCTCCTTCTTTCAGACAGAACCAGGAGGAGTTCTTCAGTCTGCTCGAGTAAGGTGGGGGAGATGCCTCCCTCGCATATTGCACATTCCAATAGTTTTTATCGTGGCGTCTTTCTTCGCCACGAGGCCAAAAGTTCCATCATACCGCTGGTGCAAGGGGCCGTACCGAGAAAAGCGGACGGTAATCATACCAAAAGAGTAATGTATGGTTTTTATTGCAGAAAGGCTTCTGAGAATGGGAAAAAAGCAAAATATGTACAACTCAATTCGATATCAACTACCACGAAGAAAGTGGTAACCGTGGCAAAATCCAAACGCCCATATGTCGGCCCAAACATACCGTCTATCCAGCAAAAAACCAACCATTTTAGTACAATGTCCACCGTGGAAAATAACAAATCCGAAAAGAAATGTACAAAAAACTTGTTAACCCCCCCCCCCCCCCCCTTTTCAGCCCAAAAGGTTCCCAAACATATTCAAACATGCGCTATCCTTTCATCATCTTACTCGCATAGTTTCAATCCAACATGTTCAAATTCATCATGACATTGTCATCATTCTAAACATGATCGTCATCATTGCCGTGATATCGTTGGTCTCATTCGAGACACAGGCCACGCTAGCTGATCGGGCCGTATATGCGTTTTGTCATCATCGTAGAACAGGTCTCATAGTAGAGCAGCTCTCATCGTAGAATAGGTTTCATCATCGTGACGAAGCGTTCTTTTTGTGTGTGCGCGTGCCACACGCCCACCACTTCATAGTGCACATTATTTGTACTCGTTCTCAGTTCGTTTCAAAATTTTCAAGTCTCGCAGCCAAATCACACCATGGCTTCAACAGTTCGCACCCTGCGCTTCTCAGTGTAGCGCTGCATGCGCCGAACACTCACGCGATGCTCGTCGCGGCCTGCAACCACGCCGTAAAACCACACCGTCTCCTCGCGCGGATCGCGGCCGACACCAAGACGGCCTTCGAGATCCTGACGCGACCGCACGGAGCGAAAAGCACTGTCCTGGGTGAGCTCACGGGCGGAGCACAAGCTCATGATGGCAGCAATCGACGTCACCGGGCGGGGCAGCTCAAACTGGGCACGGCGGGGTGCGGCTAAAGACAAGCACCCCACGTAGAGGAGGAGGAATGCGACCAGCACGCCAAAGACTGGCATGCTGGGATACATCCTAACTTGCCCATCCTCCCGTGACAGCGCCATGAAGAGCCCGCCGCCCAGCACGGGGATGGCGACGAAAGCTTGCGCCATGAGGGATAGCAGCGCAACGCGCCAGTGGCCGTTGCGGGCCGCCTTCCATGTTGCTTGTAGGGGGAGACAGGCGGCGTAGTCGGCCAGGATGGACCTTGACGCGGTCGCGCCGTCCAGCTGGCTCAGGTCTGCCCACGGCTGGAGCCGTCTCAATGCCATGTCGATTGGCTGAAAGAGCATCCAGACTAGCATGCCCATCACCGACGGAATAAAGGCGTACAAGAAGTTGGCCGCGGAAAAGGCATTGTTCCCCGGTCTCGCCGCTAAAAGCGGGCGGAAGCCATTGTCGATTCGCGTTTGCGGGAGGAACGATACAAGCAGCAGAGCAACCACGAGAAGCGTACACAGGACAGTGTACGTTATGAGCGGCAAAGACTGGATGCATATGGGGAGGTAGCGCTCATGGACGCGGCGCCAGTTCCCAGGCGCAGCAGTGGAATCAGAGTCCATGGATGTTTTGGGGTCGCTCTCTTGGCGTATCCCTGCGAGCACTCTGGCGTCGTTTCCTCGGGCACCTACAGCGCCGATTGAGTACCACACGCCGCCAGTGATCATGTCACCCGATCTCCAGTATCCTAGCCTGTCAAACCATCGATCACGAAGGTCTGTCTGGAAGTCGTGGCGCGAGCCAGACAGATTGTGTGGGTCAAAGCTGGAAATGGCATTGCTGCGGTTTAGAAGGGGCAGAAGATCTCCGATGGATCGAACGTCCCAAGAAAGCCCGGTCCACTTACCAAACCAGAACACCATGACGATTGCAGTGGACAAAATCATGAGAGCGTAGAGCGCGACGAGTATCCAGACGACGACCGGCACTGGAGCCCAAACCCAACCAATACTCTTGTAAATGCAGGTAAATGATGCGCTCAGCAGCGGTATGCTAAAAAGCGCGAGCCACGTTGCCAAGTCAAACAACATGATTTGCCAAGGTCCGACAAGTTGTGGGTAAAGCAACGACTTTGGGTACAACTTGGTGAACAGCGCCAAATATCGTTGCTGCGGATCCTCGCTGGCGAGGGACGCAAAGGGGAAAATACGCGTAGAGGTATTGACAATACTCTGGGCGTAAATGAGAACAACAGCGCCAAGAAGTTGAGGGAGGATTCGGAAAAGAAAAAACTGCGCCGTATATATGCTTCCAGGGTACGGCGTCAACCCGTGGTGGTGAGTAGAGTACTGTACACAAAATATCAATGCTGCCGTCATGCCCAAGCACAAGGCCATCAAAATCATCATTGAAAATGGCCGCAGGATCGACGGCTTGTAAGTCAGAGGTGGATAGGTTCGTCCATGAGGGTCGAGGCTTTGCCGCATATTCTCGGTGACGGCAACCCAGTGTGCGCTTGAGGGGTCCTTGATGTCCCAGGCGTCTCCGATGGGGATAGACAAAGCGGGAGAATCGCGCGCTCCAGGTACTGGAGCATGAATAGGAGCGGGAAAGGGCGAGTGAGCCCCCAAGCGTGCAGAAGTTAGTCGCACAGAAGAACCGTGTTGAGTGTAAGCGGGATCTGGAACAGAGACGGCGGGCAAGTGGCGAGATGGTACTTCGCCAACGGTGTTGGTGCGTCGAAGATGGGTAAAATACTCTGATGCAGTCTGTGGTGAGTAGTGAGGCTGTACTTTGGCGTCATTGCTGCGATCCCGGGTCAAGGCCGACAAGGCGTACTGAATGTAAGGCGCGTCGTCCACTCCGGGCGTCACTTTGCCAGCGGCGAGGGCCAGTTCGTCCTTGAGCCCGGACATGGGGGCTGGCCCTCCCACGGCGGCAAACATGGGCAGCTGTGTCTGGTCAAATCTCACTCGCGGCGATGTTTTCTCCGGCTGGGTCGCACGACGTGAGAGAAGGCGCGTGAAGATGTGGCTTCGGTCAGGACCGTAGAGATCGGGGGTAGATGTCAGAGGTGAGGGCGGCGGAATGTTGCGACGAGTCAAAGTGGGCTGCGGCGACAACGAGTGCGGGGAAGGTGTACTGGAAGAGTTGTGATGTTGCTCTAAGCGATGGCGCACATTCGAGTCGAAATCGCCTCCAAAGTCGCTCAAGTTGTCGTCAGGCACCTGCGACGACCACGGACCTAAAGACGCAAACGACAATCAGCACCAAACTGCCTCCTCAGACACACGATGATGGGTAATCACGAAGCCAAAAGATGACGACGGCATGAACCCAGGTTTGGAATGTAAAGAGCCCACGTACGAGGAGCTGCGACATTGTCAGCAGAGTTGATGAAGATATTCATGGCGAGAGAATAGCATTCCACTGAGGGCGCGCCTCCACTTGGACAGACGAACCAATTACTGGCAAATAATGAGATGCAGGAAGAGCACGCATGATGTTGGCATGCATGCAGCGCGGCCTGACGGGTCTATCAAGAATTTTTTTTCCCGCGAGGTTGGGTTGCTGAAGCCCAGGGTCTTGTTCCTTGCTTCAGGGCTGACGAGAAGGCTGGAAGCGTTGAAGCCAGCCACCGGGCGGCCCCACCCCGGGCCGGGGATCTCGGATCCGACAGGGGTGAAGGTGGATGCGAAGAAACGGGCTAGTCGCCGGTGGGTGATACTAGTAGAAGCATTCGACTGACGCTGAGATTTATTGCAAAGACTGAATGTAAGAAATTGTCGTGAGGGATGGAAATGTCAATTGTTCTGATGGCATTGGGCGTTTGCTGTGTGCCAGCTGGGAGGCCGTCAGGCTCTTCTTCTGTTTGCCAGCTGGCAGACAGGCAGGCCAAGCGGTGATACGCGAGTCCCGATTGGGCGAAAACCGGTGGCGGGTGGCAGCCGAGGCTTAGCACAATCCCGGTGGCTGGTGGCTGGGACTCTATTTAAAGCGACAGGGCTCCCATGCATGTTCCAACAATACCGAGCAGGGAGAATCGCATGAAAAGTAACGCAAAGGGAGAAATATTATTATAGAGGCTGGTTCGTGAGAGTTTTCTTCTCCTTCCAAGTTTCAGCCCATGTTCTGTCTGAGCTTCGTTCTGTGCTCGAGCCCTGCTGCTGGCGCTCCGAGATGCTGCGTTGCGGTCCGAAACTCTGTGTGAGAAAAAAACAAAAAGAAGAGAAACGAAAAGAAAAGAAAAGACCACACGACTCCATCCGAGCCAAGACCAAATCGCTCTGTTCGAGATCTTGGTATCAGGCGCGTTTTGCAAAAATCACGAGGCTCAAAATACGGCTTGGCCGCTGCCAAGGTGACACTGCAGACACGACCTAATTTGCCAAAGCTCTTGGGCCGCGCAAATGCCTGTCTCGGAAGTAGCAACACCTTCCATGGAGTAGAATCGACATCCTTCTTGCTGACCCCGTCCACCCACACAACTAAATCTCAACCAGCAGGTTCTCTGTACTAAACTCGTCACTAGAAACCCGCCATTTGTTCGAAGATAGTCGCGACAAGACTTCTTTTCGATACATGTAGACGCAGACATTGTTGAGACAGGTATGTCAGGCGCAGATGCATTCTCGCGGGAAATTCTCCTGCCGTCTCTCCAACAGAATATAATCTCGAGGCGGCGCCGTCTCGCCATCTGCATCCGCCCCGTCTTCTTCTCTCCGACATCCATGCCCAGCCGATGCTTGGGGCCAAGTCAGCCACACTTTGTTCCACGTCGTGCGCGTCGTCTTGCACGTAATCGCAAACAACACATCAAAGACGTGTCCCAGTCGCACGCCGTCCGCCACCGCCACGACTTGGACTGGCGCGTCACGCTCGCGGCGGTAACGCAGCTCGTATACGGGCGGATAATGGATTTGCATGTTTCGCCAGCTCGCGCCGACGCGCGCATATGCATTGTGTATCGCGCGGCCTGGGCCAGACGTCGCAATCGGTAGATCGATCAGTGAACGCATGCGTGAGTAATGACGACCTGTGAGCCACAGCCCGATCTCGAGTCGTGTTCCACCATCATCCAGGATTTTACCGAAATGCTCAAGTAGTATTGGATTGATATTTCTGTCACGGCGCTGGCTGTTGGGTGACGCGGGGACGCCGTCTAAAAGAGGCTGCAAAATATCCCGCGCAACCGCACTCCACTGACGACACGTGCGTTGAAGTCTAGAGAGCAACACAGCTTTGGGGACATGGCGTAGAATCTGTCTTGTAAGCTCTTCGATGGCGAAAACTCGGGCGCCGGCCGCAGAGGGTGTGCAGTGACCAGTCGTTTCGGCCTTGGCCCTGTGCTCTTCAGCGCCTCGCCGACGTCCGGCCTTTTGAGTTTTGGTCATTTTGCGTATCGGTTTTCGGTTTTAGATGAAACTAGATTTCAATAGAGTACAGTCTTTTGCAATCTTCTCCCCTCAAATGCCCCCGTAAATAGATACTTCATGGGAGTTTTGCGGCGTGGATGACTCACACCGGAGCAGACTGAGCCTGGTCTATTGCTTTTATTTGACCGGTACCGCTGTGAATAATAAACAGGCTTCATAGTTCGTCTATTTCCATGTATACGTCTTCCCAGTATTGAAACCTTTTTACTCGCTCGTGCGATTACGCCAATCTTGGGTCGTCGCCAACATTGCTACCCATCCAAACTCGTGCGATTGTCGGTACGCACTACTGTCAGGCAGTCACATACGACGAGACATATACGGTCGAATTATATACATTACCGTCTTCCTTACGTCTCCTTGTTGGGACACTAATTCATCTCGTACACGGGATTGTTGCCAGGCAAGATCTGAAGGCGGCCATTCAAGCCAACCTCCTCCGTGGGAGGTGCCTTCTCAGGCTTCTGGAACGAAGTCTTGCCAGCTCCATTGGGTCCAATGTACAGACTACATCCGGGGTCATCAGTGCCCTTCTTGCCGGTGCAAGTCTTCATGGCGCGCTCCAGCTTGTCCTGGTCCTCCCAGCCCTGCAGATAGTCGCCGTGGAGTCCGTAGCCGGTGGTGTCGCCGTTGGCATAGACCCAGCGACGAAACGCATCGCCCTGGACCTGGCGCGTGTTCCAGAAAAACTCGTTAAAGACGGAAACGGTGGCGACGGGGTGCGACTCGGGGCAGACGCCGCTGTTGTAGTCACCGATGCTGGGAAAGGACATCTGTGGGATGGGCGTGTTAGCGGCTGGTGCTGCAGCTGCTGTGTATGTATACTCGGCGTGCTCGGTACTTACATGGCTCTTGTGGTCAGGAGAGTCCAGATTCTTTCCATCCCAGCAGGAAGGGAAAAAGACCTGTGTGCGCATCTCGTTGCAGAGTTTCTGAGGAAGCTCGACATAATCCTTGCCAGGGTCGAGGCAGACGTGGCTGATGGCGCGATTGGTCTTGTCAGACTTGTCGTATGTTCTGTTTCGTCGTTAATTTTCTTTCTCTGATATTTGATGGAGTAGGGCTTGTTGGACTGACCTCCTCAAGGTGTCACCCGAGAGCATGCGCAGGCCCTTGGGCGGCGCTATGGCACCGGGAGCGTCTCTGCAGTTTCTGCGGCCTGGCTTATAATCGCAAGTACGGTCAATGTAATAAGCAGCCTATAAGTAAGAGTTAGTATGGGTCAAAGAAGGGAATGCATCGTCACTGACAATTCCAAGTAGCTTGATCAGCTCGAAGCTGCCATTGTGGTGCTGGTGGTACAGCTGGGGCTGCCAGTAGTTGCTCTTGTCCAAAGCCTTGTCGCAGGTAGTGTTTTTGGCAGTTCGAGCTTCTTCGTTACTCATTGACATGTGGTAGCCGGTACCTCCCACGACGGCGTGAACGTGGGTGCTCAGTTGGCCCGGGTTGATGATGGGGTCGGTACGCTGCACCGTCAAGGTCTTGCAGTGGACAATGAAGAGGCCACCTTGGGCAGCAACCAGGGTAGCAATGAGACAGAGAGCAACAAGGTATCTAGAAAGCATCTTGATCAAGTTGAAGTGAGACAAGAGTGAGTTGTGTTGGAGTATACAAGAGGTTTTTCATGGGATGCCCAGACTGGACTCCGTTTGCAGGGAGTGTTTGATCGATTCAAGCAGCAGCACACAAAGCAAGCATACCATTGAAACAGCAGTATTTATACTTCAAAGGACAACCTCAAAACAAGGCAGGATGCCCGTGGCGTTTCCAGAACGTAGCCCGTTGCGATGACCAAGCAGCCTGACTTGCCAAACCCTTCAGATACTCTCCGGAATGTAATGTATCCACGCGCATTGCCACTTTCAATCGCGTCCCGTGCACCTGTCTGGTAGCCTCAAATGAGTGGAAATATCGCTAGATTCCTTCACTGGGGATCATGAGGAGGCTTTCAATGAAATTCTCCGAACGGGTTGGGCGGCGAGGCCCGACGGGCGTCATACGGACGGCGGCAGGATCTGCTAGCCTGGGCCCAATCCGTGCCCTTTTCCGAAAGTCTGACATGTAGTAAGAATTAGAGACTTGCTCAATGCGCTATTGAATACTCTTTCAAAAGTAGGGTGGCATTGGCTGCGCACCTTCAATAAGGCGCTCCACATGCCATGTTACTGAAGAGGTCACCAGTTTCCACCTGCCACCTGCGGTTGGTTCCTCGTAGCCTCGTGTACTGGCAAAGCCTTGTGCAATATATCTGACATCTCAAAGCATTAGTGCTTGAGACTATGCTAATAGGGTCGTGCGCCGACAAGTGATTGGAGTTCCAGGCTTGCTTTGGCAAGCCACGACGACGAATCCGGCGTCCCTGACATGACTAGGCTGCGAGCCTCAGAGTTTAATCAGACTTGGTGCTTGGCCAAGATGTGACACAAATGGCTGTATCATTCCGAATCGACAACTGAAGAGCGTTGATGATTTTTTTTTTTTGGTATTTGCCCAGGCAGGGCTTGCTGCGTTGATCTTTCTTCGACGATCCTAAAACGGCAAAGAGCTGCCGTTTCAACTCTAATTTTCCCCGAGACAAAAGGCCTGGATCTTGACGGCCCGATCCAAATGCAGAAAAGCGAGCAGCGTTAGCACAACGAATCCAATCAAGGCGCAAAAGCTAAAGGCAATACGACGTGGGCCTCGTGGAGCAGTCATGTCCCTTGACTACTTCTGCCCTCTAAAAGCAATTCCCTTACTTGCGAAACAAGGGCGGTTATCATAAATTCTGCGCAAAGCAGTGGCGAAGTGGCCCTGGTGCAGAATCTGTATGCTCTCAAGGCCAGCCTCGCTTGCACCAGCGGGGCAATACGGTAACTAGTTATCCCTTGCTCGACGTTTATGGACAATAAATGACAGGTCGATCCTCGATCCAAGCATGCATGTTCAAGATGCACTTTCCTAGTTTTATACGTTGTGGCCAACAACGGCAGCGACGAGTGGAAAGAGACGTGCAGGAACTTGGGCACTTGAAACATCCTCCCATGAGTTTAATACAGCTTCACCAACCGCTTTAGACCAGACAGACTCGAAAAAAGTAACAATTTCATCATGACATTAAAATCATTCTGCCAGAAACTAACGCTACAAGGGAACAGTCTGTACGCTAAATATATCGTTTCTCCACCCATCACGTCGGTATTCGTGTATATTCTGTTGCGCGTCTTCGGCCTCTTGCTCCCACAGCTTCACCAAGCTTCCCGGTGCATAGCGTCCCCTAAAGACGTCTTGTCCGGGCTTGACGCCGACTCTTGCGGAGACGTCGGGGTTGTCCTCGAGCTTGAACCTCGCCGCGACGGCCTTGACAAAAGTCCACACGCTGTCTGGGCTGCACACGCGCGTCGCGCGCAGCCGCTCGCGCGCAAACACGAGCTCCCTGTTGAGCGACTTGACGCCATCGGCAATGGCCGACTTCATGGTCGACTCGAGCGCCTTGCGGATGATGGGCCGCAGCAGCAGCTTGAACAGCCACGCGAGGCAGGTAAACTTGGACTTGCGCAGCTTGTAGTCGAGGTGGTGGATCTTGACTTTGGCGTTTCGGAGCACCACCAGCTCCTCGAGGCGGTCTCGGCCAATCTCGAGCTCCACATCCACGTCGATGCCGCGCTCGTCGAGATGGAACCCGGCGAGACCCTCGTCCATGAAGCGCAAGATGCCAGAGTGCACACGCATCCAGTAGCCCAAGTCTTGCGCGGCCACAGAGATGCCCGTCAGCTTGATGGTGAGCAGGTTCGTCATGGAAGAGGCCGTCCCAAATCGAAGCTTGGTAACGTCCAAGTCGTTTCGCGTCATGAAATGGACATTGTATGGAAGGAAAGAGCTCTCGTTGACTGTTTTGCCGGGCTGCAAGATGAGGTTCTCCAGCAAAAGGTCAACCTTGGGAGTCGCAACCTCGAGGCGCGGAATCGGCAGATGTTGCACCGCCTGCACCAGGAGAGGCAAGAATGTGTTTCCAAAGTCTGTCACTAATTCTGAATTGCTGTTCTGGCCTGTCGGAAAGAGAATTTCAGCAAGACGGAACGACGATGAGACCAACTTCTGAACGGCTGGATCGTGGAAAGCTGAATGCACAGCGGACTGCGTGGTGTTGATCAGATGAGAAATGTCATCACTCAGGGATGAATCTTTGGTCAATTCTTTGGTCTTTTCCTTGAGTTCCTCCTTCTTTTCTCCAAAGTTGTCGAGGAATTCTGGGTCAGAGAGCATCTTTTGCACCATTGTGATGAGCTCCTGCGCAAGCTGCTCGGCATTGGCCTTGTTCTCCTGGTTCTTGTCGACAAAGTCGCGAAACGAGGCAGCAACGTCATCCCAGAGACTCTTGTCGCCAAATGAGGAAATGAATCCCCAGAAATTCGTGGCAGCATCCTTGGCTTGCCGATTGAGCTCAATGGTCTCTTCGACTTGTTCGGCCGCCTCCCCCGCGGCAGAGAGATAGATGGTGACGCAACGCTGCAAGAGACCTGCGAGTTGCGAGACAGCCTCGGGGTAATCCTTTTTCTGCCGAAGACCGCTGACTGCCGCCTTTAAGCGGTTAATCAGGATCTTTTGTGTCTCCTCACCCATGTGGTCTTGCAAGCTGGTATACATTTCCTCCGAGACTTGCACCGCATCATCCTTGATGTCATCCTTGACCTCGACAGCTTTCTGCTTCAGCTCTTCCTTGGTGAACTTTTGCTTGGCCTTGTTGTCAGTGGCCTTTAACGCAGCCAAATCGCCAGACCCTCCTGCAACGCTAGAGTCGAGCTGTTTGCCAGCCTGCTGGGAGACCTGGCCAACCGCAAAAGCGCCATCTCGGAGTATCTGGGTAGATATAGTGCCAATGTCCGCCATCAATACGCGAAAGTCGTTGTTTAGGAGCGCAAGAGAAAAGACGGTCCGTAGCGCCTCTGCTGCTGCTGAAGCCTTGGCATGGGCTTTGCCCTTGTTAAAAACTGTTCCGGCACCATTGGCATCAATATTGACTCTGGCGCTCGTGAGATACCATATAAAGTCCTGAATTTGGTCCTGCGAATTCTTCTGGTCCAAAAGCTCGATGAAGAGTTGCAGCCATTCTCTGGTGGTACGAACTAGCGCCCGCCCAGAGCTGGACAGCCCAGCCGTTTCTGATGGATTGAGAACTTGCGAGGAAAGAAGGGTTCTCAATTGTGTTTTTGTCTGTTCTGTAGACGGCATATACCCCTTGGACATGGCGCGCAGCATCTGGTAGGTGTGCAGCTTCTCGTGCAGACGCGCCTGGCGGGCGGTATCGTCATTGTACCGCGGCAGCAGGGGCTCGCGTTCATTCTCATCGCCATCGTGCCCAAAGCAAGAAAACATGGTAGGCAATGTCTTGTGCCTCGGGTTCAGGCAACGGTGGACTGCGACTGTAGTGTATCTATGTTTTCGAGGTTGGGATGTTGTTTGCTTTTCAAGGTTGGAGGAGCGTTACTATGGTGAGGACAGAGTGACGTAGATGATTACAGAGGACGCCGTCACGGCACAGTAGCGCCAAAGGTGCCTGAGCTTGGAACGCTTGCCAAAAACTGGGAAAAATTCCCCGGAGCAATAATTCTCGTATTATTGACCTTAGTTGGGATAATCTCATCGCCGAGATCACGATCTCCGACATTTTCCCTATACTATTCTGTAGGGTATTGGAGAGCGTGGGGGACGGTGGGTGGCCAGGCACACCAGGGCAGCTAGCAGCAACAGCATACTTTCTATTTGAGCCTGAGAATCAAGATGGGGGTTTCGGATAAACGGCATACTACTCCTGCGTCTTTTAACGTTGCGATAAATCGGTGTCTTGTTTTGAGAAGAAGGCATATGTACGACATACAAGTAAAATGGCTCGCGCGAGTCTGATGCTAGCTTCCCACCACTAGAGCCAGAGTTGATTTGTAATTCTGAGATGGCCGTTCACATTTGCATTCGACTCTACATTCTACCGCCAATAACTAGGACAATGGTATCCGATGTCTTTCATATAGTTAAATCTGGCGACCATCTAGATCGAGCGGGCAAGGCGCTGGGTCGTATCTTGATTCAGGGATATGGTATTGTACTCGCTGGTCTTTCGAAACGAACGAGCTGTGTCTTGGCAAAAACAAACCTCTACCCGCACAAGATCTTCCCGGAAACGGTAACGCCCATCTAAAAGTGTCGCTTGATTGGCTCATTCCGCCCGAGATTGATTAGCGACAGCTTAAGAATCATTACTAACAGCGCTAGTCCTAATTGGCTTCAGATTGGTGATGCACCACGGAAAGTTTATAATGAGGCAGTGCCCGCGATGTCTAATCCATTGGAAATGTTTTAAAAAATCCCGACTTGCCAAAAATCTCCAGAAAATTCTAGTCTACTAGACCATTGTCTATATATGCCGCGCCTTATTCTCAGCTCTGCGATTTTGATTGCTTTCTTATCCACACTCATCATCATTCTCAACCCAACAGCTTCTTACTACTATCAGCAGCTGAGCTCCTCTCTGTTCTCGACAAAGACGACAGACTCTTTCAACGGCACAATATCTACCGAAAAAATAACGGAGCCGCTCATGCTCAAGACTGCCGGCAACATGTCCAAGTCCGTTCTGCGCCAAGCCAAGATTACGCCGCACCGCTCCGGTGCTCGTGGCCACTCTGACCATGGTTGGCTCAACACCTACCACAGCTTCTCCTTTGCGGACTGGTACAACCCCAAATTTTCACATTTTGGTTCGCTGAGAGTCCTCAACGAGGATCGCGTCAAGGCCAACTCGGGCTTCCCGACCCATTCGCACCGCGACTTTGAGATTTTCAGCTACATCCTGTCCGGCGAGCTCACGCATCGCGACTCCATGATCACCAAGGGCAGCGAGGGCGGCCAGTCGGACAAGTTTTACCGTATGCATCGCGGAGACGTCCAATACACGACTGGCGGTACCGGAATAGCGCACAGCGAGTTCAACGAGCACAAGACGGACACTGTCCACTTTCTGCAAATCTGGGCCATGCCCTGGAAGCAGGGCCTCACGCCCCGCTACCACACGCGCACGTTTGACGAAGAGGACAAGAAAAAGGGCTTCGTCACCATTCTCAGCCCGCTCAAAGGCGGCGCTGATGCCACCGCGCAGCAAGAAAAGGACGCCGAGCCGACAATCGCAGAGTCCATCCCCATACACGCCGACTTTGCCATGGGCGCGGGCATCATTGCGCCGGAAAAGACGTTTGAATGGGTCGTGGGTGCCAAGGCGACCGAGGCCAACAAGAGAAAAGTCTATGTACACCTGCCCATGACGCAGAATGGCAAGGCCAAGATTCGCATTGATGGCCGCGAAGATGCCGAGCTCGTCGAGGGCGATGGCGCCTTTGTTGAGAGTGTCAATGCTGGCGACAAGCTTTCAATTGAGAGCATTGGTTCTGCGGCTGCCGAGGTTATTGTGTTGGACACGGCATAAATATTGGATTTATTATTTGGGGGTTTCTATGTCTGCCTACTTTCGCGGACGCACATTGTGTATTGAGTATATGAATAGGCAAAGAATTATGATGATGCCTTGATAACTCTGCTTAACAAATTGTATATTTACTTACAAAAAGAATTGAGATTCTGTGCAAGTTGCCTGATGCCTCTATACCATGTAGCAAGAGTAATTAGTCATCTATTTGATGCGTACTAGTCGTGGTGAGCTGACGGTAAAGTGCGAAACGGCTTGTGATCTGCTTTTGTTCTTCTTTTTTGTATGCGCTTATTGATTGATTCATTTCTCTTTTATTACATATTATCCCGGTTGGCGTCGAAAAACGCTACTTGTCGTGTTGCTAAATGCAAAATGTAACCTAACCTGGGCCAATTCCAGCCGTCTTACGTATCTCATCGAGACATCACCATGACCCCGCCATCATCTTAGCGCAACTCGCCAAGTCGGCCGTCTGACTTGCTCCTACATCAGGCTGTCTGTCAATAGCTCCGTGCTATCGTTCAACAGTCAACTTTTACATGACTCAACACTCATTCAGCACCTTTGATCTGGCCCCATTCCGTAAATTTTCATATCCATCATACGCCGCCTGCTACAAGATGGCGCACCCGGGTATCCCCATCATTGACATCAACTCAGCCGACGAGGCCACCATTGGCAAGCAGCTCGTCGATGCAGCCGAGGAGCACGGCTTCATCTACATCAGAAATCTCGGCCAGGATATCTCCGCGGAACAAGTCGACGAGGCCTTTGCATTGGTTTGTACCCCGTCGATGCCTTGCAGACGAGCTCCTATGCAGCTGACGACACATGACGTTTGCAGTCAAAGAAGCTGTTTGATGCGCCGCTAGAGGAAAAGGTCGCCTGCGCCATCCAGACGAATAACCGCGGCTGGGGCGGCCTTCACTCAGAGACACTAGATCCTAGAAGCCAAAAAGTAGGTCGAAACCGGGTTGCGCTTTGTAGACTTTGATGCTGACGGTATACTCGACCCAGGTGGGCGACTTTAAAGAGTATGCATCTGTGCATCACCGAAAGCCAAAACTACCAAGCTGACACCTCCAAGAGTATTCAACATTGGCCTGTTCAAGGACGGAAAGCCCCAACAACCACTCCCTCCCACCATTGTCCCTGACCAAGCCCGTCTAGAGGCTTTTCGTGATGTCTGCACCGCCATGTGCTCCAAGCTCCTGCGCCTCATCGGCAACGGCCTCGGCGTACGTCTGTCCCTCTCTTTTCCGTCTCTCCTCTCCCCTCCCATTCCCTGACATCTTTCCACAGGTCGGCGACTTCTTTGCAAAAGCCCACGAGGTCAAACCCGGCGACGAATGCGACACCATCCTGCGTCTCCTGCGCTACCCTCCCCCCGCCACCACCGCCCACACCGCGGCCGACGTGCGCGCCGGCGCCCACTCCGACTACGGCTCCATCACGCTGCTCTTTCGCCTCCGCGGGCAGGCCGGCCTCGAGGTGCAGCTGCGCGACGGCCGCACCTGGGCGCCCGTCCCCGTGCTGCCGCCTGGCACCGAGCACGACCCCAGCCCGCCCATCCTCGTCAACGTCGGCGACCTGCTCTCGTACTGGACCAACGGCCTGCTGCGGAGCGCGCTGCACCGCGTCGTATTTGACGGCAGAGTAGTGGAGGGCGAGAGCTCGACAGACCCGCGCTACTCGATGGCGTTTTTTTCGAGCCCATCGCAGAGCACGGAGCTGGGCATCGTGCCGAGCGAGAGGGTGAGCAAGTTTGCGCCGCGGGAGGGGGATGCTGGGCAGAGCGCGAATCCGTATGCGCAGCGCAAGGTGATGAGGGCGGATGAGCACCTGCGTATGAGACTGGAGGAAACATATGGTGATTTGTACAAGAAGAAGGAATCATGACATGCAGGAAGTCGCGGCTCTCGAATACAAGTACGGATCAAAACGATGCTCAAATCCAAGCATGACCTTTGAGTAAACTCCATCAATATGCTAGACGTTTAACAATCAATGACCCAAAACAAAAACACCACCGCCAGCAAAACGCCATGCAATGTTGACCTGCAAAGAAACCCATAAAGCCTACACCAGCCCACAATACCACCTCCTCCACGGATCCTGAAACCCATCATAGTACTTCTTCTCTACGCCCGCGTCCTCTGCAATCGACACATGCTTCAACACGCGCCAGTCATACACACTAATCCAATCCCCTTCCTCACGCCGCGCCTCTTTGCGCGCCGCGTCCAGCCTCGCCACCAGCGCCTTGGTCTCGGCGCTCTGCTGCACGCTATCAACAAGCAGCATGCGGCTCTGCTGCTGCTGCTGCTGCTGCTTTCTTCTGCCAAGCTTCCGCCACCACGTCTCTACGCAGGGGATGATGCGCGGCACGTCAACGCCGTGGCAGCTGAGGAGGGCTGTGAGCTCGGCGAGGTGGAGCAGCGCGGGACTGGACAGCAGTATTGTCTTGCCGACGAAGCCGCACTTGACGCCGACATACCTGCAGTGTGCATGGTGGAATGCGCTAGGCTGCTGAGCTGCTGCTATTGTTGTCTTGGGCGCCACCACTGCTAGGGAGCGGCTCTGGCTGCTCGGGTCTTGTGACGAGCCATCGTCGTCGTCTTCCACGTCCGAGCTCGGAATTTCAATAACATCTTGTTGCGCATCTGCAGGTCTGCGTGGCTCCAGCTTCATTGTGGCCCGACTCTCTTGGCTATCGATGGACTGAGAATCGCCGTACGATACATTTACGTCCATGTTCTCCAGTGGTCTTCGCGACGGGGCGCTCGGCGCGGCAAATTTGTCTCCGAGACTGGCGGTGCAGTGGCGCTTGAAGCTCTGCTCCGGCGACGCTGGCCCCATTACTCGCTTCGCAGAGCCATGCACCGCCGACTTTTGCGGGCAGACTTTGCTGGCAGTCGAAGACGACGAAGATACTGAAATGACCGACACGTACACCTCTCTCCGCGCCTTTGCTTCCTTGACCCGCGGCGTCTGCAACGCCACAGCCTGGCTCTGGTGGCTCGTCTCCGTCGGCGCCTTGGACTCTTGGCTACCCGACGCCATGCTCTGCGTCGTCGTCATCGTTGACTTGACCGGTGAAGGCGTCGGCATTGTCGTCGCCGTCGCCTGGCTCACCGCATCCACCGCCACGCCCCGCGGGTCCGCGCCCTCCAGCTTGGCGATCCAGTGCAGATTCTCCTGGCTGTCTTCCTGCGCCGGCTTCCCCACCGCCTCCCGCGCCATGGCCTGCAGCTCGTCAAAGGTCAGGACATCGGTATAGTCCCTGTCGGTGTGAATCTTGGTAATGGCGGGGAAGCGCGGCGTCCAGAAGCCCGTGTTGCCAGGCTTGTCGAAGCTGAAGCAGCGGAGGTCGACGACGGCGGGGTTCGCAAACGCAACGGTTAAGCTCGCAGGGCACTGGATGCCAGGCGGCACAATCAACTTTGTCGACATGTTCTCGGCACGTGCCACGGCCGTCAGCTCGCCGAGCGCGAGAAAGGATTGCAAAAGAGACTCTGGGAGCTCAAGAGCGCAGACAATGGTGAATTCGGGCTTGTCGCCCCATCTTCTGACTTGTTCTTTATTGTTGAGACATCCAATGTAGAAGTGCGTCCACTTCAGGCTCGGGATTCGATACATTTTGGCCTTGGCTGCGTGGAAGCCCGCGCCGACAAGGGCAAAGTCGCCCACGTCGCCAAACGCCCCAATGTATTCCTTTTTCAGCTTGATGCAGCGACACGACGTGGTCCGCCCTTTTTCGTCAATCACGATATAAGGCTCGTCGGGCTTCAACACGAGCCCCTCGCCTCTCTCGACAACGGTTTTGGCAAACGCTTTTCGCAGGGCAGACGCAGCAAGGGAGTGTCGAAAGTCAATCGTTTCTCGTTGAACCAGTGCTGAGAGTCCACGCTCACAATGGACGACTTTCTGTAGAATTTTAAGCCGCTCCAAATGCCGGACGTCCATGAGAGACTGGTCATCGACAAGAAAAATGTCGTAATAGACAATCATCAAATGCTCATATGGTTTTGGCCTAGATTGTCAGCAATATGTAGTTAGCAGGCAATGCTAATACTCACTGTGAGTCTTGTTCAGTATTCATGTATCGTCCGCGGCGCGTGACGTGGCCGCGAATCTTATGAAACGGCATGATTGTATTGTCCTAGAGCTGTTAGTTCTCGTCAAGATATAATTCGCACAAACTCACCAAGCCATTGTACACGACAAGCTCGCCCTCTAAAATACAAGCCTCTTGAAACCCACACTCACTCGTACGAAGCCTAAGCGCCCTCTCAATCGTCCTATACACATCAGCACCGCGACCTTGACAAAACTGACTGCCACGACTCACGGTATCACCTTGAACCTATCCTCCGTGCTGTCCTTGCCGCTCTTTGAAAAAATCTGCACGCTATTTTTCGAGCTGCTCAGATCCACATGAATCTGGCAGTACTCACCATCCATTTTCGTCTCCACGCTCATCCGCCCGCTGCCCATATCGATACAATGCTTGATACTCCTGCCTTTCAGCCACTGCTGCCTCCCGACCTTGACACCCAGCTTCGGCTTCACCGTCGCCAGCACCCTCCTCGCGCTCATCTTTCCCCTTCCCGCCGCCATCGGCAGCAGCGGCCCCCGCGCAGACGCCATCCCAGCCAACGCCTCGGTAAAGTCGTCCCGGATCTGGAGGATGCACGGCAGTACGGGATCGCAGGCGCGGTACAATAGATTGGCATTGAAGATGAGCGGTTGGTAATCTTTGAGCACAAGCCGCGTAAACCACTTGGCGTCGCGCGCAGACAACCGTCTGTACATGCGCTCCAGGTCCCCGCGGCTCTCATGGGACATGGCCGCGTTGGACTCGCGGATCGCGGGGGCGCTCCATCGGATGCGCGCCGCCAGACCATGCAGCAGCTGGTCAACCTGTTCCACCGTGACGAGTTGATCCCGACCCTCTTGCACCGCATTCGGCTGATAACCCCAACTGTCAGTCTTGCAGAACCCCCAGCACCACCTCGGTAAGGATATGCAAAGAATACTCACAGTCACGGAAAGGATGCGCTCTACGCACTCGGCAAGATCGACGCCCGCACCCGGCCGCTTGTATGTCGCCAGCTCCAGCATCCGCGAGGAGCCGAGCATCAACGCCCGGCCAATCACCCGCTCGAGCGTCGGCGCCTGAATGCAATACACGCGGTCTGTGCGCTTCTCTGGCAGCAGCGTCGACAGCAGCGCCGCCATGTCGGCATCGTGCGCGTCGACGGCCGCGCGATGTCGCCGGAACCACGCATGCACAGCGGCGGCGGCGGCGTTGTTGTTGTTATTGCTTTTGCGAGACTGGCAAAGTCGGTATGACTGCTCAAGCAGGTCGCAGACGGCCGAGAACGGAAACGGCATGCTCGTTTCTTCTTCCGTTCAGCAAAGTTGGCAAGGTTTGCACGGTCAAGTTAGACTGCGACAGACTGACAGGTTCCCTTGTATCAAACCATGGCCGCTAGCCACCAGATATCAAGATGGCCGCCTGCCTATAGTCTGTTTTGATTTCGAGCAGTCAAAGCAAAGAGATTCTTTCAAGACAGCCGAAATTCATTCACGGCGCTGCTAGGCAGCTCTGTCGCGCGATGTGTGCCTCGTCGCAATTTGTCGCGCCTTAGCCCACTAGTGCAACACGAGTTGGACGGGTTGTCACATGGGCCGTCTCCACGTAAACCAACACTGAAATAAAATAAGCTTTGACATGACATGTTCTTTGGTATGATCTAGTATGGTTTTGTGCGTTGACATGATTTGATAGTTGACATGATTTGATAGTTGACATGATTTGTTTGTCGACATGATTTGTTTGTCGACATGTTCAAGTTCGGCTTATGCTAGATTTCACGAAATCCAACACATTCTACCAACTAGCCCGCCAGATGGCAAGTTCAAAGTTATTAGCAATTGCAAATATGTAAACAATCTTAATTGGCAATTATATTCATCTTTTGGTATGCTTTGGCATTGCCGTGCCCATTTTTCCATATGCACTGCTTCCCTTACACAACCATGGACGGTGCAATATTTATAAAACATTAGTGCAACATGGTCTGTTTCTAGACATGATAATTCAAACTAAAACGATTTTGTTTTGCCACCAAATTCTTGCATCAATTCTTCAATATGGTTGCATATCATTTCAAAGGGCGTATGGGTTGAGGGATCGGATGGTAAGACAACTGCCTCGAGTTAGCTTGCTTCATCTACACAAAGTTGGTGCAACTTACGGTGGGCTCTTGGTGAGATCCGTTTTGAGAATGATGGGCACCCTTGTCATCTCCGTCACATCCTGAATATACTCGCCATCTTCCTCGCGAAGTTTGAACAGTTTAAAGTACTTTTCTTTGTTGGTCAGACGCGACTCAACAGCGTCCGTGACGGGCATTCTCGAGTCAGAGCGGGCACGCTGAAGAGCGGTAGCGTCCAAGGTTGTCCGGTCAGGGGAGCCGGGAACACTCTGCGTAGGACGGTCGCCAAGAGAAGCACCGGCCATGGCCTCAGTAACGTCTGAGGCGTTATCCTCGTCATCATCAAATAGGGCGTCGACATCATCGGTGGACATGGTGCCGGTCTCCGTCTGCTTGCGGGTGGCTTCTTCTCGCTCTTTTCTAGCCTTGGCGGCTGCTTCCGCCTGCTTGGCAGCGGCCATGGCGTTGGTCAATCTCTGAGAAGCAGCAGCCTTTGGACGCTCGTCTTCAGGGACGTAAGCAGAGCTGGGAACGCCCTTCTCCCAGTACAGCTCGAGGATGCGCTTCTCCTTTCGAAACTCGGCCTTCTTGAGCGGCAGCTGGTCGCAGTGCACGCGCTTCTCGAAGCCCCACTCGGGAATGAGAACGTCAAAGGCACTCTCATACACGCAGACGACGATACCCTCGGTAATGAGATCACCATTGGTGTCCTGTCGCTGCTTGTCCATCTTCCGGCAAGCCTCAATGTGCACGCTCTGCTCTTGAGCGTTCTGGGCCGATTCCTTCTTGGTGTTGGCCGCCTCGACAGTCTTGACCAGACTTTCCAACTCCTCAGTGTACTCAATCTTGCCCTCAGACAGAACAGCCTCTAGCTGGCGGTGAACAACCATATCAGCGTAACGGCGTGTCGGGCTGGTGAAGTGCGTGTAAAGAGGAAGGTTCAAGCAGTAGTGCTGCCACAGCTGCTTGGGAGTCTTGCCCGCGATAAAGTACTTGGCGCGCTGCATAGACTTGACGACCAAAGTCTCCATACCCTGACGAAGTTCGGAATCCTCCACCTTGAACAAGCTGTTCTGCAAAGCACCGCTTCCCGATGCATCAACATCATAGCCCAGAGCGTTCATGCGCTCAACAAAAGTCTGCAGACGACGAGGATTGGGAGGAGACTGACGGCGAAGAAGAGCCTTTTCTGGCAGACCTTCGGCAAGGCGCTGGGCAATGTAGGCGTTGGCCTTGTGCATCAGTTCCTCAACGAGTTCTAAAGACTCGGTGGAGTCGAAGATGTTGAATTGAACCGGTTGGTTCTCGTCGTCGAGCTGCTGAAACAGGCGTAAGGGCGCAATGGGCTCACCACCAGCACCGAGTCTAGCCTCGCGGAACTTTTGAGCAACGGCCTGAAGAATTTTGACAGTCTGAAGAGAAACAGCCTCATTTTTGTAAGCAGACTCGTCGCTAGTGGCAGCATCAATGTCAGCAAGGGACAGCTTGCCAACGCTCTTGACAATACTCTTTCCAACCCAGGCATCGCCCTCTGCAACCGAGCCATTGTGAGGGTTGACGCTAAAGACAACACTGACAGCGAGACGCTCTTCTGCGGGGGTAATGGAGCAAACCTCACCAGCCAGCTTGGGCGGGAGAAGAGCGCAGAAGCGATCGACGAGCTGGACAGAGGTGCCACGCTTCTTGGCTTCACGGTCAACAAGAGAGTTGGGTTTCACAAAATGGGCAACATCGGGAACGTGAATGCCAATCTCGATCTTGCCGTCAGGGCCTGTCTTGACGTGAACAGCATTGCCCAGCTCGGCACCACCGTTGAAGTCGATAGTGAAAGCCTGCTCCTCGCGGAAGTCGCGGCGCGCAGAAATTGAAGACTCCTCTTCCTTTGCGAGGTCCCAGTCCTGGAGCCCTACGCTGCGAAGGACAGCATCGGAGAATTCATCGGAAGAAAAGTTATTGTCGCGTAGGAGGGCATCCGTCTCAACCTTGAGGTCTCCCATAGGTCCCAACTGTTCGACGAGGGTGCCGAACGGGTGGAGCGAAGTGATGGGCCAGCGCTTGATACAAGCGACAAAGATGCGGTCGGCGTAGTCCTGATGCTTCTCGACAAAGTCGCGAGGAGCCTGCTCAGTGGGGATGGCGATGAGAGGAACACGCTTGTCGGTGGGTTTGAACCAAACAATCTTTGGCTTTTCTTGATGACGCGAATCGTTGCGGCCAGAGTTGCCATCGCGAGCAGCGCGCTCGGCCTCCTGCTTCTCCTTGGTAGCTTGGCTGCTGGGACGAAGAAGGCCAAGGGTGCCTGAGAACATTTGTCCGGCGACACGCTCAATCACAGCAACGACGTGGCCAGCATAGAGAGGCTTCTGCTCATCGTTGATCTCTTCTTCTTCTACAAGGAGCAGGCTCTGGCCTTCGACTTCGACGTCGTCATTCTTCTTCTGAGTAGGGCGCTGTCGGAGACTACCACGGCGCCGAATACCGCCCTCAGCGTTGCCAGAGTCATCAGCGCGGTTGGAGCTTTGATTGCCTTGGTTGGTCGAGTTGGAGCGGGTATCGGTGATGTCTTTGCGCTTCTTCTTCTCTTCCTTCTCGCGCTTCTGTGACCAGACTTCGTCGACGTCGAGGAGCTCAATAGCGACAAGATCGCCTTCGAGGGCACGGTTTCTGTCCTTAGAACCACAAATGAAGATGTCAGCATCGAGGAGTCCGTCTTGGGTAGTGACGTAGGCGTCACTGCGGTTCTTCTTGTTGACACGAAGAATACCAGAGACGAGCTGTCCGTCTCCGAGGAGAGCGGGCAGCGAGGCCTGCGGGAGGTAGGGGGTAAAGAGAGTCTTGCGCTGTTGCTGCTGCTGCTGCTGCTGCTGCTGCTGCCCGCCTAGCTGTCCGCCCTGCTGGCCCTGCAGGCCCTGGAACTGCTGGCCACCACCCATCTGCGCAGCTTGTAGAGCTTGAAGCTGGCTGAGCTGCACCGAGTTTAGATTCTGACCGTACATCTGGGGCATAATCATCTGGCCAGGAAGCTGTAGATTACCAGGGTTATACTGGAAAGCGCCGATGGAGGAGACAGACTGGTTCATGGAGCCACGAGATCTGTGGCCAGGTTGGAAGCCCTGAGGTTGGCCAGCGCCGCCCTGCTCCTGATTCTGGCCCTGGGTGCGCCAGTTGCCTTCAAAACTGCGCGAACCGGAGCGGTTATGACCGCCACCACGACGCTGCTGGAAGTCCGCATCACCACCGAGGCTGAAGTTGCTTCTGGCAGCAGCGCCGCGACCGTTGACAGCCATGCTCTGGCTACGACCATGTCCGCCACGGCCACCACGAAGGGCAGATGACGGGGCAAGACCCTCAGCACTGGGCTGCTGAGCGCTCTTGTTCTCTTCGTCGGGCTTATCGCTGCCGGCGTTGGGACCGGGGAACTGAAAGCCGGTGGTGGTGCGTTTCTGCTGGGCAATCTCAGCGGCCTTTTTGGCATCAGCAAGAGCCAAAGAATGGCGCCTCTGGTGACCACCTCCACCACCTCTTCCACCTCGAGCGCTGCTATTCTCTCGGTTATGGCTGCTCGGGGCTTCGAAGTTGCCAAAGGCAGAGCCCGAGGCTCCGGCGGACGGGGCAGGAGGAGGGCCCATGCCCATGTTGGGGAGGGCGGATTGGTTGCGACGGTGGGAGAGCGGCTGGGAAGGGGGAGCCATCGAAACCGTTTGGGGTATTTGGTTCGGGAACTGGAAGGCATTTTGTGGCATGTTGCCCATGGATTGCAAAGGAGTGAACGCTCCATTAGGGGCCATGGGCTGGCCGGGTGGAATCATTCCCATATTGACATACTGCTGGTGAGTAGCCTGAATCTGCTGCTGCTGCTGCTGCAGAAGTTCAATCTGCTGCTGGATAGCCAATTGCTCCACTGCGAAGTAGAGATGGCATGTTAGCTTAGGAAGCTTGATTCGTCAACCTGGGGGTGAGGGCGGAAAAGACGAAGGTGCGGCAGAGTGGCGAGAGTATCAACTTACTTCCAGGATTGGCAAACATGCTCATCAAGGGAGTCAGCTCGGATGGGCTGCGACGATGAGCAATGTGCAGCCGACGTCCGGCGGGACCATGAACACCACCACCAGCCTGGGGGGCAGCGGGTTGGCCCTGCTGCTGGCCCTGCTGCTGCTGGGATTGCTGCTGGTCCATGTTGAGAAGAGAGTCGGGTACAGGCACCAGTATGCACGTCGCGTGCGGTCAATGAAGGTGTCGGATGTATCAGGACAGATATCGTGGAATAGCGAGGCCGTCGGTTGGGCTGAGGAGCGGGTAGTACCGAGAAGCGGGCGAAAGTAAAGGCTGCGCTGGAGGAAAAAAGGAAGGAAGATATATGGGATTGATTCAGTCGAGCTCAAGAGAGCCAAGGAGTGTGAAAAAGGAAGGCGTTGATGAAGATGGGATGAGTGACGAGGGGATGGAGGAGACGGAAGTGGGAGAGCGAGGATAAAGGGAGGGATGGATGGATGATGCAAGTAAGTCGAGCTGTGAGCGGCGTTGGGGGGGCAAAATAGAGGGCACGAAGAGGAGTTGGGGCCTAAAATGGGGCAGTCGAAACGGGTGGTGAACAGCTAAGGTAGCAGTCGTGAGAAGATAGTTTAGGGGGCTTACAGTGGTGGAGGGCGCTGTAATTACTTGTACGGGCGCTGAAATACAGCGCGGAGCAGGAGCGCTGTTTTTACACTACCTATCTAGCCTGGGAGTTGCCAAACTTTCATCACATATTGGCATATTGCCCATTACCTTACAACCGCTGTCCATCCCATTCTACGGTATTTTTTAAACTGGATCCTACGATTTAGTATTCGAGTTGCGTATTCGTTGGACATTTATCCGTCCGCTTTATGCCAGCGCTGCTTCCGCCGCTTCTGCCGTGAGGATCACCACCGTCGTGCATATCTCGGCTTCTCCACGCTGCCTGCAATTGGTGCATCCAGGGTCTTGCTGCATAAACTTAACCAAAGTTTAGTGGCAAAAGTATGCTTTCCCACAGCTTCTTGCTGCTGCCAATTGGTCAGGTCTGGACGGTTTCCTTGCGGTTGGAGGGCGAGAGGGGTCATCTGCTTCCCAGCTCGAGGTTCTTATCACGACCAGTTGTCCAGACAGCTGCGACGTGCGCCACCAGCACGGAGACAATTTGCCTGACCGGATGAAATAATACGCCGCCAGTATTTCATTATTAGACCAGGATGAGCTCTACGCCAAAACAGACGATGCCCCAGATGGCCTGCTTTCTTAGTGCCGCTTGGTGTCCTTTCAACGTCCGCAGCAGTTTATAAGTGGGGTCACATCCGTAGTCTACTGGTCAACCATCGCGCCGCCCGCCTGAGCAGCCCGAGCTGAGATGCAGGAAATGCGGCTCCCAGTCGTTCTCACTGGTTAGAGTTTCTACAAATAAGTGGCAGCGGCCTGCCGTCTGAATTGTCGATCGAGGCGACTCGGCGACGTACTGGCCATGAAGCGCCTCGTAGCCATTCTCCAAATAGCCTCCATCGACGGTTGCTATGCCAAACACAACAGACAGACCTCGCCATTCATGCGCCGGGCCAGGCTCTCCAGGATTTCAGGAATCACCTGCATCTGGTCCTGCATTACATGCAGCTTGCGCACGTCCAACCTGAGCCTGAGGAAGAACCACCAGAGTACCCTACCCTCCCCTCCTTGGCGGCGGTCAGGGGTTGCACGAACTACCAGTAGCATCCTGCAACAGGGAACAGATACGACACAACGCAGACAGCTGCCTCCACCTGGTGCGCCTGTCGTGTGCGTCGAAGCTCGCCCAATTTCCCGCTTCTGAGAATTTCTTTCATGAACCGGAAGGACTTGATTGGTGTTCTGGTGCGCGCTGCTAACCACGGCGGCTAGCGAACAGAAACTATCTGGCCAGTTCATATCGTGTTGCCGCTGTCAGGTTTGAAGAATTTTGCAAGCTTCACATCGCCAGCCAGCAGCATGATGCGCAGCCACGGCTTTTAAGTACCCGAGCGCTCCGTGGCTCCGAGCAAGGGTTCGATACACCATCTGAGAATATCCCCGGTGATGTGCACCACATTCATGATTCACGGACAATCACGGTTTGCAACATGTGGTGTTTTGGTTCGGTTCCACAAACCACAGGCAATAAGCAATGCCAGAACAGGCCGGTCCGACAAGGCGCCAACGACCCTCTCCCGCATTCCGGCCAACCGATGTGCATGGCAGTGATCGTCAAGATGAACCTTGTTTCGCAAGACCAGCACCAACAAGCTTTGGGCATAGAAAGTAAACGGCTTACAGCATTCCGTTCATCCGCACCTTAGCGAGCGGGCGAGGGGCCTTTGTAGATGACACTGCGGCCCAGGTTTGCGGGACCCTTGCTGATGATGATAATTTGATTGGCAGGTGGCGCTGTTCAAGTTGTACCGGACGGCAAGTTGCATTATACTGGCGCTCTCACAACCTCTGTAATCAATGCCATGCCTGCAAATATATGCCCGCGGTCTGCAGGCGCCCGGGACTTTGTTTTAGCGGGGCCGAAATCGCCTCTGCCGCCATGCACTAACCACAATTTATACCTACAGTGGCTTCACGATGAACGCGACAACACAGCGACGCAAAACTTACAAATCACCAGAGCTGGATTAATCTTTTCTTTCAGGCTTCGCCTTTTCTCTCCAGCTACTTTGTTAGTTCCTCTGTCTTTTAAACAAGTTTCTCTCGGCATGGTCTGCGAGCACATATAGCGTCAGCGTCGAATCTCGCTTTCTGATTTCCCACACCCGCCTCCCACCCACAACCGGTACCATGTCGCGTTCCTCCCCCGCGCGTAAAGATCAGCAGCTGGTATCAAGCCCCGAGCGAGGCTTTCGCCGGAGTTTCCTCTTTGACACGCGCAACGATGAATTGAGCCACCTCGATGCACTCGCCGCAGCGCAGGCGGAGCATGACCGCGTCCGCGAAGCCGCCATGCGCGTTTACGAGATGCACGAACTCAAAGAGGAGAGCGAGCGCATCCGCCAGCAACAAGAGCGCGAAAACGAGAGGCTCAAGGCCGAAGCAGAACTTGCCGCTAAGGAACGCAAATTGCACGAGCTGCGAGCCAAATCGATCCCCAAGCCTACGCCGCCTCCCGAGCCGAAACAAGAACCTGCCAGGGCAGCGCCTAGCTTGCCTGCTAAGCCGGTAGAAAATGCCGCAGATGCAACATCGCAAACGCAGCTCGCCCAGAAGAAGCCAGTTGTCAAGCAGGAGCCGCCGTCGGGGCCGAAACCGCAGACCAACGGCTTTGGCAACACTGCCAAGCCTGCACCACCGGTCGCCCAAGCAGAACTTGTGAAGCCGGCGAGCAACTTGGCATTCCCTGCACCAAACACTGCCCAGCCAAAAACCCAGCCTGTGGCATCGCAGTCTACACAAAGGGCACCCGAACTCCCGAAGCCGTCGGCGTCCACCGAACGATATCTGCAGATCCACCAGGAGCTCAAAAGGCTCCGCACGTCTCTGCAAACCGAGGCCAAAGTACCAGGCTCTCCTCTCAAAGGTACTATGGGCACATATCGACGTGAGATCCGCGTCTCCATTGGCCAGCTGACGTCAGGGCGCGGTGCCAACGCTCTACCGGTATGTTTATCCTCGTTGCCGGTGCTGTCACATCTCGTCTGACATGTCAGCAGATTCAAAAAATCACCACAGCCCTCAACGATGCCCTCCAGCAAAAAGTGCCTAGCCCACCTGTTGAAGTGAGCAAATTTGTGGTAGACACAAGGCAGCCAGTTGAGGGTGCCGCCCACAACGACGCCACGCTGCCTGCTCTGTTCATCTACCTCATTAATATCTGCGCCAAGGGCATCATCAACCAGTTTATCAGCGAGTGCGGCGCCAACTCAAAGGCCGCAAACCCGATTGGCGTCTTTACTGTGCAAATATTTTCCATGCCCGAGTTCCAATGGCGCGGGGCCTCGCTGATTGACATCCTCATGGCCAAGTTCCGGGTCGCCTGCCCCGTGCTGTTCGGCCTGTCGGGCAACGATAAGACGGAGCGGGGCCGCCTGGCACTGGGCTGGCGCAAGGACGGCCCGTCCTGGATCACGGAGCAGAGCCACAACGACCGCATGGCGGGCCTGGCGGCCGGGTACGCGGCCGTGTCCCTGCGCGACTTTAGCCGGAGTGCCAAGAAGAATCCGTACCCTCCAACGCACTACTGGAAGACGCTGGCCGGTATCGTCAACAGCCCTGCGGGCCAGACGTCCAACACGCAGTACATTGTCGTGCGGCACTTGATTGACGGCCACGAGCAGCAGTTTCTCAACTTTTACGGCAACGCGGCCGTTGCGGCGCTGCGGCTTGCCCTGGTTGAGTTTCCCAAGAAGGCGCCGGGCAACACACCGGCCGCTGGGTCGCTGCAGGCTCTCGCCGAGGTTCTCAAGTCGACGAGCGGGCTGATACTAGCATGATGGCATACAGATGATGAAAACCGGGCATTGTGGGCAAAGGACTGAGAAGATGACTGCGTGAAATTTGTGAGAGGCTCGAAGCAGTCATGTACAAAAAGTATAGATGCGGGTTATAAAGGCACATTTCGGCGTTGGTATTATACTTTGATTCGCCAATGGCGGGATCCATCAACGTGGCTTCAAGACGGCGTTTTATATTTTTGGGCATGGGAGATTTTGTCCTTTTACATAGTTTTACTCGGCAAATACGAGGAAAACGAGCAATACCACAACGTTTTACAATGCATCTTTCCGGTTGCCAGGCCAGCAAGTTTGTATCTGGGTCGTCTTGATCTCCCTACCAGTCACTTCAATAATGTAGAGAGTTGAATCGCAGCCTGGAGTACTAAAGCACAGGCAAACCAGTGCAAACCGTCGCCACCGCTGTCGCCGCCATATGAGGCCTATATGGTGTGTCTTTCCTTGTGTCTGGTATACGTCTTCATTATGCATACATGGCCCATACTTTAGAGCGTGCCATCTGATTGGGGATTAACAATAGAGCAATGAGCAATGCTTCTGCAACCGAGCTGCTAGTTTATCCTTGATCTTCTTCTACACTCTCAAAACGGGGACCCGTGAGGACCGAAGAAAATAGTCATGATATTCAAACTCCCAAAATCAACCCAGCTCTAAAATGCTTTATGAAAAAAGACACGCGATTATAGAATCAGCAGCAGCACCAGCAGCAAAATCAGCACAAAAATCAGCACCGCGATGCAGCAGCTGCTATAGCGATCCTCGTTGCGTCGAATCACTGTCTGCAGCTTGCTCATTCCATTCTGTAGCCTCCCACCGACCCTATCCGCCACACTATCCACCACCTCGAGCATTTCGTGCTGCTCTTCGAGCTCACGGCCCATGTCGTCCGCCTGCCTCCTCAGATTGCCCACCGTCTGAAACACGCCGTCCAGATGCTGGTCCTGGTCGCGCATCATCTCCAGCTGCTGCTGCTGCTCAAACTCGGCGTAGCTATCCTCCTCCTGCTCGCCACCACCACCAGCCATCGCAGGGTCCGACGTGCCGCCGCCGCCGCCGGCAAGCTTCCTCTGCAGCTCCTCCCGCATGTCGTCGACCTCGCCGCCAACCTCCTGCACAAGCCGCTTGCGCCGAGCGACTTCTTCCGCGGACAGCCCGTAGGCGGCGGGGGAGGACTCGACGGCGGCGACGGAGGCGACGAGGTCCGACAGGTCCTCGGCGAGGGCGGACAGCGCGGCCTCGAGGTCGGCGCGCGCAGAGGCGAGCTCGGGCGAGGAGGCGGCGCTGGCGAGGGAGCGGATGCGCAGGTATGAGGCGAAGAGCGGGCGGGCCGAGGAGAGCTGCGAGAGGACATCTCTGCGGGGAATGGGTTAGCTGGGAGTTTGGGGGGAGGTGGGCAAGCCTACTGCTGGACCTGGAGGAACGGGTCCTCCTCGTTAGTGGAGGACATCATCCTGTCGGTTGCTATGTAGGGTTACGCATGGATGGGATTGAGTAATATTTTGGGGGAGGGCGACTGTTGATGTTGATGGAGATGCTGGCACTTGGAGCCTGGAAATTGAATTGTCGCAAGCTGGCCTGGCGTTGCGAATGACGTTGCCTTGAGAACCCCAATCGGAGTAGCGCTAGTGGACTACGTACACCAAGGGTCCATGTGCGTTTCGGAAGATGAACAAGATCTCAACTCAGTGCACAACGACACATGTGAATGAGAATTTCACCTTGAAATCGAATTCTTTTACTGAGAATCCTGCTTTATCGATTGTCATTTCTTTATTTGCCCTTTTGCATGGTGCGTCGATGATCTAGTTGCACCACCCCACACAGGTGGCTGAAAAATCTTGAGATTTCAACTTGAGACCAACGACGTCTAAACACTCACGCAACTACACGAGGACGAGCTGCGCTACACCAAAATCGATGCTACAATAATAGGTCCTACAGAAAACAGCTGGAAATTTGCCTCCTGGATTGCCACAACCAACACTACAACCAGCAGCTTCTTCTGCAGGGTAGGATGCCCCCGTCGAAGCCGCTGCCATGCAGCGACGAGTTTGCGACACCGGAAGAGTACGTGGAGGAGCTTTTGGATTTTGCCTCTACAAGCGACACGTGGCAAATACTGTGCGGTGCCGTACACGTCGTCGACTTCTTCATCACAGAGCCAGGTCTTTTCTACGCGGCCCTGCCGGCCGAATGGCACGCCTTTTTGCTCTCGCAGGATGTGATGCGTCTGCTAGACTTTTTCGTGCGCGACGACCCGGACACGGCCACCTTTGCCAACGATCAGACGCCGCCGGCGAGTCTAACCAAGTACATTAAAACGATTCGGCGGCTGGCGCTGCGGCGGGATGTCAAGACGCCGGCCGCGGACCTGCCGCCGCTGACGCGCACCGTGTCGGTGGGCATGAATCCGAAAAAGGTGCACGAGGTGCGGCGCTTCGCCGACTACGTGACACGGCTTTCGTCAGACATGGCGGCGGGTGCAGACGACGAGGAGGTGACGCACTTTGTCGATTTTGGCAGCGGCCAAAACTACCTGGGGCGGGCGCTGGCCAGCGAGCCGTACAACCGGCGGGTGGTGGCCGTCGAGGGCCGGCAGAAGAATGTCGACGCGGCCAAGAGCTTCGACACGCAGTCAGGTCTGGCGGTCAAGCCCAAGATTCTGCGCAACAAAAAGGTGTGGAACAAGATCCTCGAGGTGGCGGGCCCCAACAAGAGCGATCCCGAGGCCTTGGCTGCCGCGATCAAAGAGGTGGTGGGTGACGATGATGAAGGCGACAACTTTCGCAAGATTGGCAGCGACGAGCTGTCGTACACGGCGGAAGAGGGCAAAGGGCTGCTGCAGTACGTTTCGGGGAGGCTGGACAATGGCGACCTGTCCGAGGTGATTGCCAAGATTGACCGCGCGGGGAGCGTCGTCGACGCGGAAAAGAAGCGTCTCAAGCTCATGGCCGTTTCCATCCACTCGTGCGGCAACCTCTCGCACTACGGCATCCGCTCGCTGGTGCTGAACCCCGACATCCACGCCGTCGCCATTGTCGGGTGCTGCTACAACCTCGTCACCGAAAAGCTCGGCCCGCCGACCTACAAGCACGGCTACCTCCGGCCAACGCTGCAGGCCGTCAACGGGCGCGTCATCAAAGAGTCGGACCGGCGCGACCCGCAGGGCTTCCCCATGAGCGAGCGGCTGTCTACGTACCGCGGGCACGGGATCCGCGCCAACATCACCGCACGCATGATGGCGTGCCAGGCGCCTCAAAACTGGACCGCCGCAGACAGCGAGCTCTTTTTCACGCGGCATTTCTACCGCGCCGTTTTGCAAAAGATTTTTCTCGACCGCGGCGCCGTGCACGAGGTGTTGTTCAATGCCGACGACAACAACAACAACGATGATGTTGTTGATCCGGCGTCACTAGGTCCGTTTCAAAAGAGCACATCGCCTCTCGCGATTGGCACGCTGCCGAAGCGCAGCTACGGCGGCGGGCTCGCGCAGTACATTCGTGCGGCGGTCAACAAGCTCACGACGAGCAGCGATTATAAAAAGTACGCCGAGGTGATGCGGGAGACCATGGTGGACATGAGCGAGGCGGAGATGGAGGCGTACATCGCGCGGTTCGCGCCGCGCAAGAAGGAGCTGTGCATTGTTTGGAGTTTGATGGCGTACAGCGCGACGCTGGTCGAGGCGCTGATGGTGACGGACCGCTGGATGTGGCTCAAGGAGCAGGAAGAGGTGGGCGAGGCGTGGGTCGAGACGGTGTTTGACTTTGGGCAGAGCCCGCGCAACATGGTGGTTGTGGGCATCAGGAAGGAGAGCGGTGGTGGTGGTGGTGGTGAGAGGGAGGCGGATGGAAAAGAAGACGGAGTGTGAAGAGTGTTGGAGCGGTCCGACGTCGTGAAGCATTGTAGCGTGGTATATGGCTGGCATAATAGATATCATACTGACATGCAATTACGTGTTGGTTGGTAATTGTCATTTTTCTACAAAGCGACAAAGGTTCAATAGGACTGACTGATTTCAAGAGCAGCCCAAAATCCTCCATTTTATCTTTCATCTATTGACCAATTGATGCAATGCTGCAGTATTGCACGAGTCTGGCACGGAGCGAGGAGAGCACCAACGACTACAACTAAGCAGTACGACGAGTCTTGTTCTCTCTGCAACCTTTGCTACAGATCAGTGACGTACTTGTGAAATGTTTCTACGTTGTCATCGTATTGCCTGTACTCTGAAGTCACGTTTTACCCTCGTTTGGCCACTTTCACGGCACACAAAGTCGGTGGGGGGTCCCGCCAAGAAGCAGCAACTCGTGTCCATGACGAAACAAAGAGCAGAGAGCCCAGGCCGTACGAAAAGTAGACGAGAAAAGGGAAAAGAAAAGGTGGGCGTGCGTTTGCTAGAAGAGGAAAAACTAGGGTCGAGGCCCCAATTGGCAGGCTTGATGGTTTCCCTCTGATGACTTGTCACAAAAGAGGCGGAGAGAAAGCCGAGTCCAACCAACCGGGGATACGAGACGAGGCGCGAAACTGGGAGAGTAACTCGGAGCGGCTTGTGTGGTTCAGAGCCGTTGAGGATTGATGATGAGACAAGTTCAACGGTCGATTGACTTTTTTTGCTTTTTCATGTCTTTTATTTTTGCTTTTTCTAGTCGTTGGGTTTAGATGAGACTCAGATTGGGTAGCAGGGAAACCGGGACGGGACGAGGCGGGCGCAGAGAGACATTCTTCGCAGGGGAAGCATTTTTCAGGGTCCAATGCGAGGGACTGAGCGAATAGGAAGGTACTTTGTCGATAGTGAGCGGCCTCTGCAGGTATCAAAGGCTAGCTGAGGACTTGGTTCCGCGGTGTCCCAATGACCTGTCAAACTTGTGTCGTGGCCTGGTTGCCAGAATGGGTTGTTATCTACAGATGAATTACCCCACAATCTTGAAAAGAGCAAGGGCGCCCGTCCGATGCGTCGTTTTTTGCTGGCATCTTCAAGGGTTCCCGGCCCCGAGTTGTGCAACGCTGCCCGAGCAAGTTTGCCTCGTCTCGATTGGTGGCATGTGTTGCTGCCCATCCTCGGCGGCGGCGGCGGCGGCAGAAGAGTGCGTCAAGGTTTTTTTATTTTGTTTACGCGTCCTACATGCGAAGCGAGGTATCATCGATTGCGTAGTAGTATTTTGAGTCGGTAGCATCGTGAGTTGAGTGCATGGTCGGCTGCAGTAATGTGAGGGCTGGCGGAGCCGAGGAAGCACAACATGACATGTACGTCCAGCAAATGATGGACGGGCGATGAGGCTCTCGATCAATGAAAACCCTCCATACAGGCGTCGGGTGCAAGCTTTTTTTTATCATGCAAGATGCCGTAATTGGAAAGACGTCATTCTGCTGGTGGGCAGACGCCACATGACAGACCGGGGGCGATGCGACAATGCAGGATACCGGATGCAGGATGCAGGATGCAGATTGGGGAAACCATTTGGCGTAGGTGTGCGTCTAGATTCATGCAAGAGACGAGAGGAAAAATAAATCGATTGAAAAGGGCTGTTGAAATAAAGGCACGATAAAAACAGGCCAGCGCCCACTTTTGTTCTTTTCTTGTTCCTCTGGCTATGTCTTATCGCATCCCATCTGAATATCAAGCTACAGACTACTTGACTATTTGATAACCAAGTTACAGACAGCATCATCTCTTTACCCACTTCGCCTACCGACTATCAGCAACAGCCACGGACGGACCCCTCTCTTTTGCCCGACTCGTCGACTCTCTCACTCACTCACACACACACTCTCTTTCGCCTTTTCTCCATCTCGATTTTGTTGTCCTTGGTTGATCCCCGCCTCGCGACATTGTCACACGAAGCAACCTTGTCAACAGTCTTGTGCCACCACATCTGCACCATTCTCCCAATTGACACACGGGCTGCCAAAAGGCAACAAAGAATACAAACAAGACGAGACCACGACCGATCGATTTCCTTGCCCTGTACAACTGCCGTCATACCCACACGTGCCACGCACCAGAGTGACAAGCCGACTCACCTCCTACGCATAGTTTGACTCCTACTGGCAGCACCACTTTTTTTTTTTTGCTGTGTGTGGTTGTCTAGTTCACGATAAGGATTTGATAGCCTCGGGCACCACCATTCTTATTATTACTCATGCTCTCGGCAATTTGTTACCTGAATTCTCCTCTTCGACTTGCGAAAAAACTACACTCGGCAGACAAGTTGGAAAATTTATTCTGGCATTCATCAATTGCCAACACTCGCAATGAATGCTCAAGTTTCCATTCTGGTACGCCCATGTCACTTTTCTCTCATGCCCCCCCTGCAAATGCTCCCCACCACATCTTGAACCCTTTTCGGCTTGCTCCGACAACGGCACCGCTGCCCGTCACATCCAAACACTCCAAAAACACCACCACCATCATCACCAACTTTTACAAGCTGCTATGTCAATTCACAACTCAATTTCCCCTTTATTGATCTTGTTGCATCAATGCCACTGCCATAAAAACCACCCTCACATTCTTGGTCTAAACTAACTCCTCTCAGAAAGGCTCCTACAACCTCATCTGCTTTCCCCACCAACTCTACTCCTTCCTCGTCCAGCCCATCATCCGCACCCTCATTCCCCAGACCCAGGACCTCAACATCTCCTCCCACGCTCCCGAGCACGAGCTCGACGGCCTGACGCCCGACCAGCAGCACCGCTTCCTCAACATCTCCATCACCCCAATCGAGTGCTCCCTCGTCGTTCACGCCTCCTGGGCCCAAAATGTCTTTCGTCCCATCATCGACCGCCTGCCTGCGGACCTCGCCGCCCAGGTCCACGTCTCCTCCGACACGTACATGATTCTCTGCGTCATTGCCGCCAGCCTCGACCCGGCCGGTCGCGTCATGGAGCTCTCCTCGCCCCTCGCCCTCGCCGGCATCCCCATCTTCTTCCTCACCACCTACTACTCGGACTTTATCCTCGCGCCCACCCACGAGCGGCCCCGCGTCATTGACGCCCTCTCCGCCCGCGGCTTTGACTGCCTCGAGGATAACCGCTTCTTCCACCAGGACGCCTCGTACAAGCACCACGATACCTCCTCCCCCCACGTCCGCTTCTCTGCCACCCCCGACACCCCGCCCGCCATCATCGCCGAGCTCCAGCGCAAAACCTTTGAGCTCCTCAAGAAGCGCAACGTCACCCCCTTTGTCGATACCGCTCTCGAGCTGCTCCTCGCCGGCGGCCGCGACGTCACCCAGCTGCCCGGCGCCTACGCCTGCTACCCCTCGCCTAACAGGCGCAAGAGCTCGCTGCCCGAGGCCCGCCGCGCCGCCACCTGGGGCGACGGCGTCGACCCCCGCCTCTTCAACTGCATCGTGTCCGCGCTCGTCTCCCAGCCCAAGTTTCTGTCCGTCACGCTGGCCGAGGAGGACCCGCCCTCGGTGCTCATGGACAAGAACCTGTTGTCGCTGTTTGGCGAATCGGTCGTCGGTGACTTCAACACCACGCTGATTCCCATCTTTTTGAACCTGGAAAGCCTGCCGTCCGAGGTGACGGGCGTGGTGTCGGGCGTCGCGGGGAAGCTGGTCCAGGAGATGAAGGTCCGGAATATGCTGGAAATGTCGTACTTGTCGACGGCGCGGGCGAGTGCCGTGGTGCTGCCGCAGGAACAGGCAGAGCGCGCGCTGTCGATTCTAGATAAATGCATGGAAATGGCCGAGCTTCTGCCATAAATTGCCTGCTAGCTTCTCCCTTTTTTTTGTTTCTCATTCCTCTTGAATTCTGTAATCTGGCCTTGAAAATCGACTTGTTGAGCGAGCATGTACGATACCACATATATATTATTCTCTTCATTTGGTGTTTTGAAATCCAATCCAATACATTCTACTTTTATACACAGTCCTCACTTCTTCCTCCCCTTGCCTCCGCCGCCCTCCGTCACCATGCCCGCCCTCACAAATCCATCCCTCGCCACCGCATTAATCACCGCGAACCGCCTCGGCCCCAGCTTCACCCCGCCATACCACCGCGTCACCACCACCATGGCATCCCACAGCTCCATCAGCCGCATCAGGTGCAGCAGCCTGCCCCCCGCCGCATCTTCCCCGTCATCGTCGCAGTCCTGAAAGCTCGCCGCCCCCGGGCCCCGGATGCGCCACGCCGTAATGTTGTGCGTCGCGCTGCGGATGCGCTTATCGCTCGCGAGCAGCTGCGCAACGTATGAGCGCGCCTGCAACGGAGACGTCACGTGCGCCACGTGCGCGACAAACGTAGACTTGGTGTCGACGATTTGCTCCGAGAGCGTCCACGACGGCGGCGGTAGCGTGGCGAGGTCGACGGCCTGTAAGTCGGCCTCGCTCTCCGGCTGCGTGGTGGATGCACCCTCCAACCCCTCCATGTCCGCGCTATTCTGCTGTTCAATAGCGGCAGATGATGATGATGACGATGCGCGCTCTTCGTCTAAACGCCGCGTGAATTCCTCCACTGCGTCAAAGAGACACACGGCACCGGGCTGGTGCACCGCAGCGAGCGCGGCGCGAAACAGACGCAGGTCGCGCTCGCCGGCGCCCCGCACGCCGCCGGAGCTGTGCTGCACGCCGACGACGCGAGGCGGGCCGCCGGTCTCGGGATAGCCAGAGGGGAAGCTAAGCTGCAGCGACGAGGCGGAGTCGCCGGGCAGCTGCAGGATGTAGTCGGAGGCGGCGGACGGTGTGGCCCCGGAGGCGGACGGCACGAGGCTGGCGTCGCCGTAGATGGAGTTGATTGCCTCTACCTCGTCGCGGAGCTCGTCCGACATGCTGGGCGCAAGAGGGACCCTGTTTGCGCATGTGGATTTGGGTTTTAATACGTAGGTCTAGTTGGGTGTGAGAATGGATCGAAACTGGGTGGTGAGGTTTTTGTGGATCGGCGTGTAATGACATAAAGGCGATGCTCGCCTCGATCTGCGAGACGACGCTGCATTTTTCAGTCTTCCAAGAACAATTATGTTGGGGAGAAGTTTGCCTGCAATTGAATCCCAAAAGAAGAAAAGAAAAAAAATTTACGATCCAGAGTAGTTGTTTCTTTGAGTCGGCCGTGACGGCGCTGACCATCTACCTGGTTGTCTTGTCATCGGACCTCAACCAGCTATCGGCTTTCGGCATAACCCATCCGCGTAGTACTACGTACTGTAGTTTCCTACGACAAGTTCTCGACATCAACAGCCACGACGCCAGATATTGCTCGCAAAAATAGACCATATAAGAAGCAGTCGGGTTATCGGCACCGAAGGGCCATGCCAAGGCGGGAGATTGCCAGCAAGAAAGAGTCTGGAATCTCGGTAGTGGCACTAACAATCCTACTAGTGGGCTATCATTTGTCTCCATTACATTTACGGTATATTCACCCCTCGGATTCATTATACACTCTTTTGCAACGGCTTATTGTACGACCCCACGAATCCGGATTCCAGTCTCATGTTGGGAGTCGAAACTAGATGTTGCATCTCTGCAGGTTATAGACAAACCGTGTCGACCTAACATGGGTGCCCTTCTCAAAACTAAGTGACTGAGAGAAAAGAACATAAGAGTGATGGACACAAGATATCGAATACGACACTCTTGGAGATTTTGTCAGCGTGTCCTGCCAAGAGGAGCAAGGCGCGGCATTGCCGTCAAAGCCGGTTGACCTGCCCAATTGGTGCTAGCAACGCTATGAGCACCAGGTGGGCAGAGAAAGGTGTTGCTATCTCCGGATGACTAGCACCATGGGGGAAAAAAAAACTAGCTATGAGAAATTGCCTTGTTGAAACTCAATTGTTCATAAAGATGAACTTTGGTTTCTGAGTTGTTGTTATAAAGCAGTCAACTTAACGTAGGCTGTTGGTGGCGTCGGCCAACATCCGGTCCGGCATTGGTGGAGAAACTCTAACACAAAAAGACCTTTACTCAGTAGTTAACCTGCCATAAACTCCTGCAGAGAGAGAAGAAGGGGGCAAATATCTCCAATGACTAGTCTATCGTCCGTGTTCTCGTGTATTACCCACATCGCAAGTTTACCAGCCTGTCCCCCAACTTGACCAACTCGTTATCAGCCCTCCCCACCAACTTGAACCCCAGTGTTCTTCACCCTGTTCACGCCTGTATCAAGACTAAAGTTTCTTGATTACTTTCTTTGGTAAACAAGCCCACCTGGCGCGACGCCGTGGTAGGAAGGTGGACCTCGATGATCGTCGCCGCCGACTTGCCGGACCATGAGCTAGCTTGGACGAGGAACGAAACTCCCTCTTCACTCTCCAACAAATCTTGCCATCTCACTGTAACTAGGTCAAGAAGGATCGCCGTTGGGTGAAGCCGTCTGATAACTGATACGTAAAAGATTAGAGTTGTAGTCAACCATGTGTCAGCACTCTTTGTCAAGTCACATCGAGCCATCTTCCCGAGAGCTCCTCTCGTGCATATAAGTCCATCTCGAATCCGTCCTGTCACAACCTCTATCCTCGGCCTTGTACTAAACTCTCATCCAATCCTATCCTCCATTTCCCACCCCATTACACCGTAGCCACCATGAAGACTGTCGCCGTCGTCGCCCTCCTCTCCGCCGCCGCCGCCGTGCAGGCCGCCTTCACTGAGACTCTCAACGGCGTCACCTACACCGTCACGCACCTCGCCGCCGACGGCTCTGAGCTGCCCGTCGAGTTTGGTCCCGCCATTGACGCCACCTCTCGCGGCGCCCAGCGCGAGCAGCGCCGCCGCGCCCGCGCTGCCGACCACGAGAAGCGCACCCAGACCTTTAGCAACTGGTGCGGTGCCGCCAACCTGAACCCCCCCAGCGGCGGCTCCTGGAGCCGTGTCTCGGGCGCCTGGACCGTTCCCGAGATTTCGCTGCGCGCTAATCAGAGCGATGACGACCAGCCGTCGCTCGTCCAATGGATCGGCATCGACGGCGACGGCTGCCAGTCGGGCGGTCTGATTCAAGGTGGTTCCGGCTCTCAGGTATGCAAACACCCTTTCCTCCCCCGACGTTCATGTAAAGAAAAGACAAAAGGCCAAACGCTGACACATACACACCGCAGATTGACTCCAACGGAGAACAGGAAAACTACGCCTGGTTCGAGTTTGTCCCCGCCCCTCTGCGCACCTTTACCATGAACGTCGGCGCCGGCGACCAAATGTCCGGCCTCGTGACGGCCGACTCGTCGCGCTCCGGCAACGTCACCATCAACAACATCAGCACCGGCCAGTCGATGCACTTTTACTTTTCCGACGGCGGCGCCGGTCTCTGCGGCACGTCGGCCGAGTGGATCCTCGAGGACCTCACCTCGCTGCCTTCGGGCAACCTCGAGCCCTTTGCCGACTTCCCCGACACTCACTTCACCGACTGCCAGGCGTCCACGTCCGCCGGGCAGTCGGCCGGCCCGGGCACAAACAATGTCAACATTGCGCAAAACGGCCGTACGCTCTGCACCGGTCAAATCTCGGGCTCTAGCGTCTACGTTCATAGCACATCTCACTAACGATGGCTCTTCGAGCGGATCGTGGGCGGCTCGACTTGTTGCTACGTACATTTATTTGTGTAAATAGTTGTACTTGAAAGGCAACGTATATATACATACAGTAGATACTTGGAAATCATACCGATTCGGATACATTACCGAGGTCCTTACATGGGTGCGTATTGGTCTTTACAATCAAGTACCAGGAGTAATAGCATCATCTGCATCGCAAAAAGTACATCTCTTTAAATAGCCGTTTGAGACAAGTCAGAGCTCAGCAGTCCTCATGTATCGGTTATTCACCGCCACGTAACTTGTGGTTCATGGCAACATGCATCAAGACCCACGAGCCAACCCAAAACCAACACCCAACCCACTCCACTGTTGCAAAACTGTGTCCACTCTCAGACATGTAGAGGCCTTCACTGTAAATATAAACGTTTATTGACTACAGCGCAAAGCACGCCAAAAAATACTGGTCGGTCGCAGATACCGACAAGACAAATTCTAAGGACTATAGGTCTACAACTCTTACTCATCCATGACTGACGCAAACTTGTCCGTCATCGTCTGGTGAATGGCTTCGTACTGTCAAGTTGTTAGCATTACGCCCCCAATATAATACAGAGACAGAGTGCTCACCTTCTTGCTAATAGCCTCCTGTCCCTCGCTGGGCTGCTCAAACTTGAGCTGACGCAACTGTGTCTGGAGATCGCTCGTTGCCTCGCGCACCTTGGCCCAGCTCTGGCCTTGAGCAATAACCTTTTGAGCCTCATCGTGGAACCCAACCATGAGCTTCATCATCCACTCCGTCTTCCAGATGGGGCAGAACTGATCATAATCCGAATATCCGTTTTGCTGCAAAAAGTCTTCCTTGATGAGGCCGGCAATGTCCAGCGTAATCTTGTCAGTGTCAGACAAAGCGCTCTTTCCGACGAGCTGCACGACTTGCTCCAATTCGTCAGAATCGGTCAGGAGCTGCTTGATGCGGTCACGCAGTTTGGGGAATTCGGGGTAGTCTTTTTCGTAGAACTTGTCTAGAATACCGGTATACTTGCTGTATGAGAGACTGGTGTTAATGGACGGAAAGTGCTTACGCTGGGCAAGCTTCTTGTCCAGACCCCAGAAGACCTGAACAATACCCAGCGTTGAAGTGCAGACAGGGTCAGAGAAATCACCACCGGCGGGCGACACGGCACCGACAATGCTGACACTGCCCTTGCGGTCAGGAGAGCCGAGAGCTTGGACGCGACCAGCACGCTCATAGAAGGAAGCAAGCTTGGCACCAAGATAGGCAGGGAAACCCTGATCAGCAGGCATTTCTCCGAGGCGACCAGACAATTCACGCAGAGCCTCAGCCCATCGAGATGTAGAGTCGGCCATCATGGCAACGTCGAGACCCTGGTCGCGGAAGTATTCGGCAACAGTAATTCCAGTGTAAATTGAAGCTTCGCGAGCAGCGACAGGCATGTTGGATGTGTTGGCAATGAGAGTTGTGCGCTTCATAATGGGCTCTTTGCGGCCGTCGACGTCGATGGTAAGCTCGGGGAAGTCCTTCAAAACTTCAGCCATTTCGTTGCCTCGTTCACCACTGCATTCGTTAGCACATCAAATCATATAAATCCAGAGAAAACGTACCATCCCACGTAGACAATGACATCAGAGTTGGAAAACTTGGAGACGGACTGAGAAATAACAGTCTTGCCGCAACCGAAAGCACCGGGGATAGCAATGGTACCGCCCTGAACACCGGGAAAGAGAGCGTCCAGGACACGTTGGCCGACGATGAAAGGCTCTTCGGCGACGAGCTTCTCGGTAGAGGGTCTAGGGACACGAACCGGCCACGAGTGCATCATGGGGTATTCGGTCTTCTTGCCGTCGAATTCGACCTCGAGGATGTTTTCGGCGACAGTGTACTTGCCCTTGGAGGCAATTTTGGTAATGGTACCGCGCGCGCGAGGAGGGAGGAGAACCTTGTGAACGGAAATAAAGGAGTTTTCGAAAACGGTACCCCAGACGTCACCTCCTGTAATGTGATCGCCAACCTTCTTTGTGGGTGTGAACTCCCACTGCTTCTTACGATCGAGGGCGGGAACGGAGATACCGCGAGGAATGTAGATGCCCTTGGAGGCCTCGGCGATGCCAGCCAGAGGACGCTGAATACCATCGTAGATGCCGTTTAGCAGACCGGGACCGAGCTCGACGGAAAGAGGCTTGCCGGTGCGGAAGACGGGGTCGCCGACAGTGACACCAGCTACGCTTGTTAGTCCGCTATTGACGGCAAGTTTGAACCGGATTTCATACCGGTTTCCTCGTATACTTGAATGGTTGCCTGGTCGGCGTTGATTCGAATGACTTCACCCGCGAGGTTATCGTGGCCAACATTGACCTGCCGCCGTTAGTGGGGTAGCTCAGCTAACGGTCGGAGCTGTGTGGGCTCACCAATTCGTACATGGCAACACCGAGCATGTCTTCAGCGACGATGACGGGTCTGTGAGGATGAGTAAGTGATTGCTTGAATGGGCGCAGCGGGCGCTTTTCAGAGGTATGACGAACCCAGAGATGGAGTAAATCTTGCCTAGTCAATGGTTAGTTTTGAGAGCGTTTGGCGAGCGGCGGCGCGAAAGCGCGACGTACCGTGAGGCTCGGCTTTCTTGCCATCATTTTTCGCTTTCTAGAATCGCAGACTGATTAGTTTCGGAGTCGCAGTGGGGCGCGAAGCTCAATGTCGTGACAGCATGTTGGACAAGTGGCTCGCTCTGAGGCTGGGGAGGAGGTCGTACCGGAGCCATCGTGGATGATGCCGGAACGTGGGCGGCGTCAGGCTCGTTTGCGGAGGAGTCGGAGGAGGCAGCGGATGAGGGAGGAGGAGAGACCCTTGATGATGGGGCGGGCGGCGTTGAACGAGGATGTGGTGATGATGGTGGAGAGTTTGGCAGAGGAACGTCGAGAGCTGCAGCAAAGGCGGCCAGCCTGGGGTGCTGAGGTGGGGCCGATGATGTAGCGGTCGTAGCGGGTGAAGCTGCCGTGCTCGAGGTAGTTTTGCTGCCAAAATCGCCTGGAGCGGCTGTCTTTTGGCTGGTTTCTGGGGCCAGTGGTGGGCCGCCTAAAAAGAAGCCTGCAATGGACAATGGAGAATGCAATGGCGTACGAAAAGGGCTCGACAACGGCGACGGCAACGATTCCTTGGGCTTGTTTTCGGCTTCGTTTTTCGCCCGTACCAGATCCAGGAGCGACGAGCGACTCCTGAGCCGCGGCCTGAGTCCAACTTGCATATAAGATGAGCGGGCTGGAGCTTGATGCTAAGGTTGCAAGGCCACAAGGTCGCTCGCTACCTTAGATAGGTCCGCGTCTCCGTACCTTGGTAGGCAAATGGCTCGTCGAAGCAGCTACCAAAAAGAGCAAATCATTCGTAGCTCGTCCGCGTCGATTGTGCAGTACTTGCTTATATAAAATCACCAACCAGGCCACGATGACATGTAATGGAAGAAGTGACGCCACTTCATCGATGAATAGTCGGAGAGAAGACAGCTCAAGCTAGGGCCATTCCTCCGAGGTGGGCCAAAGCCACTGCTACGGTGTACAGCTGGGCAATGCAGGTCGCATATGCACCTTGACTGACAGAGTCGATACACTGCAATTTCGGGTAGTGAGTGATGAGCGTGCCGTTGAGCTGAAAGGCAGGGCATCAGCACAATGAAGTCATGTTTTCCTTTTGGGGGCCGAGTGTGGCCACGGGAAAGCACCAAGCTGGCTGCAGAGTGGCAAGGACTAGGCTATATGGCCACCAGCGAAGATGTATAGATGTACTGCTGGGTGAAGTTCCTCGATTTGATCGCATTTCGTCGAGCACGGCCAGGAAATACGATGCCGCATAGCTCATATAATGCGCGTGGACATTTGGGCGCGTGCTCCGCAACAAAACCACGAAATGTACGGCTGCAAAATTGGGGAAAAGAAAAATCGACCCAGTTCGACCCGATGTCAAATCAGAGACGGTGCGCGAATGGTTCTAAGTCATAAATTTAACCAAGTTACGGAATAGTCAGCCACAACATCAGCTTGTGACGCGGCGCCGACCTGCGATGCTCAAATTTTTCAACAAGCCCAAGCACGCGACATCCAGTTAAGCATCAAGCCGTTGCTGCGCTTGATATCCCATTCATCTCCTTTGTATTGTTCCAAATGTATCATCGTTCGCCTTCATTTGTCCTTCTTCACGTCGTTCCGCCAGGGATCGGCCGCAATGAAAGAAAGAAAAGACTTTGTCTGCGTGACAAACAGTAGGGTTGCAAAAATTCCTTTCCCGGATAAATCCAGAAAAGAGTGGTCTGTTATAGTTTTCAACTAGCAAAATTCCTCTCTCAGCTTATCGCTTCACGGAGAAGGAAAACGCCCGTGCACTTGGATGGAGAAGAAAGGAAGAAAAAAGACCAAACCGAGCGACGGCGACGCGAGACTTTATAGTCATCAGTACAAACGGCGACCCGGCTGCCTGAGGCGACAAGCACGGGCCAAGCGCGAAATTGCGAGTCGTCCCAATTAGGCATGGTGCCATTTGCACTTGCGGTAATAGCTGCAGGTGCCTGGACGGCTGTGAGCTAGCTCAGTGCTGCCTAGCGCCTACTTGTTCGCAGAAGCTGTCACAGTCTTTGTGTGTCTGCACAAGGAATCTGCGCTGTTGGATAGACATAAAAATTGACAATGTTCTTTGGTAAAGGTAAAATTTTCGATCCCTGTCTAGGCCATGCCCAGGCCGAATGTTGGCAATATTACCCACTGACGCGTACCATGGAAGTCACCACCTTTCAGTAACCCGTTTGCAAGTCACCGCCGAGCGTAGGCCGACTGCAGATCGGCTGGCAGCTGCCGGGCCAGAGCCCACCCACCCATATCATCACACAGCTGCGCCGTTTGCCATCTCCTACACGCTGATATGCGTCTTTTCACCACCGCCACACCACGAGCCAATTTCCGTTGAGACCAGCCATGCGATTCACGCGTGCATACTCGAGCCTCAGCGGCGCCATTCCGCCCGCCAAGGCCAAGTACGTGCCCTCGGCCGGCACCTACCCCAGGGGCTTCCAGGCCTCGGGCGTCTTTGTCGGCGTCAAGCCCGGCAACACGAGCAAGCCCGACCTGGCCCTCGTCACCTCGGACAGGCCAGCCGCTGCCGCCGCCGTCTTCACCAAGAACAAGTTCCAGGCCGCCCCCGTCAGCTTCAGCCGCAAGCTGCTTCAGACCAAGGGCAATGCCGGCCTGCGCAGCGTCATTGTCAATTCGGGCAATGCCAACGCCGTCACCGGCATCGGAGGCTTGGAGGACGCGGCTAGTATGGCGCAGACGACGGATCAGCGCGTAGGAGCCGAGGACTCGACCATTGTCATGAGTACTGGCGTCATCGGGCAGAGGTATGCGTGCGAATTTGCAAGCATGGCGTTCAATGGCTAATTGTGGTAGACTTCCCATTCAAAAAATTATAGACCATATCCCCGTCGCCTGCCACCAGGCTGGTGACTCCCACAAGCACTGGCTCAATTGTGCCAAGGCCATCTGCACGACAGACACATTTCCCAAGCTTCTGTCCCGTACCTTTAAGCTCCCCTCTTCTCCTGGGATTGAGTACCGCATCGCTGGAATGACCAAGGGAGCCGGCATGCTGGCCCCCAACATGGCCACGCTGCTCACCATTCTCGCCACCGATGCCCCCGTTGCGCCCGCTATCATGACTCCTCTACTGCGTCACGCCGTCGATCGCTCCTTCAACTCCATCACCGTCGACGGTGACACGTCGACGAACGACACCGTGGCTCTGCTCGCGAATGGTGCTGCGGGTGGTACCGAGGTGGCCTCGGAACAGTCGGCCGACTACGATGCCTTCCGCACTGTGCTGACCGACTTTTCCGCTGACCTCGCAAAGTACATTGTGCGCGACGGCGAGGGCGCGACAAAGTTTGTCACGATTCGCGTGGTGGATGCCGCGACCGAGGATGGCGCTCGCCAGGTTGCGCGCTCCATAGCCCTCTCGCCTCTCGTCAAGACAGCGCTCTACGGCAAGGACGCCAACTGGGGCCGCATTCTGTGCGCGGCTGGCTACGCCCTCATCACGCCCCCAACCCATGCGCCAAAGGAAGCCGAAGACATTTCCCCTGAGAAGACGAATGTCTCGTTTATCCCTACAGATGGATCAGCGGAGCTCAAACTGCTGGTGAATGGCGAGCCGGAGCAGGTTGACGAGGCCCGTGCCAGTGAGATTCTGGAAATGGAGGACTTGGAGATTCTTGTCCGACTAGGAACAGGTGACAAGAGCACAACGCACTGGACCTGTGACTTTAGCCACGACTATGTCACCATCAATGGCGATTACCGCACGTAAAGTGCTAGAGCACACTGGCGTTTTTGGGATCAATAGCAATTTTGGAAATTCAAAAGAATAAAAGTCTCTGGATCATATGCTTTAGTCAACACTTTCAAATCAATAACTCTTCTATCGCTTAATCTCGAGTCCGAACCTCGTCTAGATTATGCCCTAATAAATCGACGCCTTCCAATCAACACCCCCCCGCCAACGCCACGCCTCGCTTCAGCCCCCAAAAGTTCAATCATACAGTACTCAAAACAGCCATCCCTTTTCCGGGTCAAACGACTTGGCGCCAGCCTTTGCACCCATCTCGTCAAAAATCTCCTTGAGCTTCTCCAGCGCCTCCTTATTGGACGCTATGCTGTCGAGCATCGCCACGCTCGCCGACGCGCCACAGTCGTCGTGCGCATTGTTGCCCATATCGGTGCGCCTGGTCAGGCCGACGCGCCTGCGCAGGTTGATGCCAGGCTTTGGCTTGTAGCAGTTGTTCTCGGCGCGGCCGCCGCGCAGCATGCAAATCTCTATTCTGGCGCACTCGTCAACACAGGACTGGTGCTTCCAGCCGCGGCTCTTGCGCTGCATGTACTGGTCAAAGGCGGCCTCGTCGGCGGCAAAGGCGACGGTGACGTTGTGCCAGAACGCGGGGGTGAGCTCGGCGGCGGGGTCCGTCAGCGGCGGGTGCACCAGCGGGCCGTAGACGTCCTTGGCGGAGTAGTACCGCGTCCACGTGGGGCCGGCGGTCTGGTAGTCGGGACGTGTCATGTCGGCGGCGTACTGCACCGAGTCGAGCACGGCAAAGGTGTCTGGGTCGACCGAGTAGACGCGAAAGGCGGGCATGCCCGAGGTGGGCGTCAGCGACGGCGCAATGTAGGACATGGCGCGGGCGTTTGTGAAGTCGCGATTCTTGTAGTCGCTGTAGTGCAGCTCAAAGTGGTCGACGTGCGTGTGGCCAAAGAACATGGCGGCAATGGTGTCGGCGTAACGGTTGACAATCTTGTCAAAGGCGTGGGAACCGTCTCGCAGCGCGTCCATGTCGCCCATCGGCATGTGACCCAGGATGTAGGCGCGGTCGCCGACCTTTTCGGCGTCGTCGAGTTGCTGTATGAGCCACTGAAACTGGCCGTTGGGGTCCTGTTCGGGTGTGTCGCGGTATGTTTCAAAATTGTGGCGGTAGTACAGGTTGGTATTGATGGAGATGATGCGCAGCTTGCCATTGGGATATTTGGCAGAGTAGGCCCCAATCTCGGAAATGTCATGACGTGTGCTGTCACCAGTCCAGTCAGTCCAGTAGTCGGCAAGCAGTTCGTACACCCATTTGGCGCTGGTGCGCTTCTTGGCGTATTTGGTAGAGGGAAAGAGGTTGACTGGGGATATTTCATGGTTACCAACGGTGCCGTACACAGTGTGAAGGTTACTGTTCATGATAGACATGGCATGGTTGACTAGGCGTGTCAGTTCAGTGCATTTCACGATACGAATCTACGACTCACTATCATGAACGGTGGAAGCCTTGGTCGTATTCCAAATCGTGTGATCGGGGATATCACCGGTGAAGAGCGTAAATGCAGCATCCGGGACAATTTCTTGGATAGCCTTGTACATGCTCTTCTCGAGATCGACGGGGGTGTCGCACTTGTGGTCTCCAAAAGGACCGGCTGGATTTGGAGTCGTGCCAGGAGCATCTTTCTTGGTGTACGCGCTGTCCATTGTAAGTCTAATGGAATAGTCTTGTGCCATGCTAAACTCACCGACAGCAAATGGGCTTGCTGCATTGGGTATTGGATCCCGGAGTATAATGATGATCAATATGAATGTCCGAAAAGTGCACAACTTTAATCGGCTCCTTTCCGCTGGGGGTCGGGCGGCCGCTTGTCAGGTTCTCTGGTTTCTGGGAAAACTTGAGTTTTGGTTTAAGCGGATCGGGCATGTCACAGAGACCCAGAACAGCGCCGCAGAACAGCTGGGAGGTTCGACCGTACAAACTCAGCTTCCAAACGAGTCTCGCAAGGGACGGACCTTCGAGTTCCATGATGCCGTCACACACGTCGGCATCTTCGGCCTAGATGTGGTCAGTGTGTGTGAAATCAGGCTTAAGCGTGCCCGTGTATTTGGCAGGAGGCTTACCTTGCTAATTTTGCAAATAATCTTTGCGGTATTGATAAAGGCGCCCTCGCCAAAAAAAGCGATGCCTTTCAGCAACCCCAGTACGCCCTGTGCTGTTTGTTAGTCCAAGCTCACACGTAGAAAAGCAAGCGCTTTCTTTACCTGGCAGCCGGCACAAGTCGCCACTCCCTTGATTGTATCCCAGACATCGCCGGAAAGACCGGGCTGATTCAGAGACTGCGTCAAAGCCGTAACCTCAGTAGCACGGAGTGCCAGGTGATTGTGTCCTTGAGCCGCCGTGATGATCGGGGCCGTAGCGCCGAGCAGCGAGACCAGATGACCGACGCGCATCTTGTTTTTGCGGAACAAACTTTTGCGGTAGCGTTTCCCCGGCAACGAAGGTAAAGAGAAGAGAGGAAAAGAACTGGTCTTTGTTGGAGAAATACTAAAGTTGATTTAAGCCGGCGCGGCCTACGGAGTACTTATAACGGTCTTGTCGCGCAATGGGGACTAAGCCTCCAGCCGCCAACAAAGCAAACATGGCAGCCACCAAGTGCTATTTGTAGGCTCGACCTTCACGGCGGAGCATCGCCAATAGATTTATGCAAACCACAGGGCCAGCTGACCGAAAAGGGCAGCTCTGAGATGGGGTTACCGTGTGAAAAAGGAAGCCGGATGCCGGAGCTGACGGCCAAGACATTTGTGGTGTGGCTGCGGACGCACCCACGGGCCTCCACCACCCACCGGCAATCCACTCAAACACTGCCAGCTTTTGCTCTAATCCGTAGACGGCGCTGTAATTTCGATGATTGAACCCCTGTTTTCGAGTCTCCGGATATCGTACTCGGTGGAAGACGACCGTACGAGCACCCGTGCCCCTGGGTAACACCCACCTTGCCACCGTAACTAAGCGGCTACGCAACTACGGAAAGAGTGGATGTGTGGCTCATGTACGGCGTCTTGGGCGTATATGTTGGCAGTCTGGCCAGATAATGACAAGCACCGTCGGGCGCCGTCAAGGCTTGGTCAAGCCTTATGCCCTGATCTAGAGTTTTTTGACTACCCTAAGTACAGGGCACTTGCGACTCGGGCAATCGGGCAAGTTGGGGTACATTGAAGAAGAGACCCACGCGGCGGGCCACGGCGGGCCACGGCGGGCAATCTGGGCCGCACATCAAAGTATATTTATTATACAATGAACGCCACGAAAATGGCGAGTGTCTATTTTTTAAAGCCTATACAGAGAAAAGTAGATATGAAGAATTCTACCACATCTTCTCTTAGCTAATATCACATAAGATGCCCTTATTAAAAAGGTGTTATATTTACTAATAGGTAGAAAAGAGAACCCCTCAATGATCTGAACTATCCCCCGCCAAGCACGCCACCTACAAATCCTTTCTCCGCAGCCCGCGTTTGCACCCAGTGCGACAGCCTTTCGCATCCTTCTTCATGCAGCAGCATCTCGCATGCTTACCTATCCTACGCAATAGTACCCCGAACTATCATTTGCAGATCTTAGGACCTACACAGCCACACAGTATCACGCGCAGACGTTCACGCCCCGATCTTTCCAAAGAAAGAACAATGAGATATCGCAACGCCCCCAAGGGGTTCAAGGTCTCGCACTGGCGTCACCTGTACGATGCCTGTATTTGCAGCGTCGACCAAGTGAATCGTATAGCCGGCAACGCAATCTTTGTCGTCTTTGACGCTGAGCCCTGGGCCGGAGATAATGCCAAGGCGGCCGAGATTGGCCTATCCATGCTACAGGTACCTGATTGCAGAGATGTCACTACCTTGCCGACAACATTGGCCGAATTTGCCCAAGACTATGGCATTGAAACGCATCGAATCCAGATCATCGAAATGGAAAGGGATAAAAAGCTTGAAGCGCACAGATTCGGCCAAGAGCATCGAGTATCCGATATCGACGTCGAGCAATACGTCATTGGTCTCATCGACTCTTATAAGGAAAAGATGGCATCTGCGAGCGAACAAATTGTTTTAGTCGGTTTCGACCTCCATTACGAGTTCAAGTTGATTTCAACTATATACACAAGACTAACAAACTACTTTACATCCTGGTTAGATGTCCAGGAGCTATCACGGCGTGCGAGCCGTGTGGATAAGCCAGGCTTGAGTGAGACTCTCAAAGCCTGCGGCTTTGGCCTTGAAGACTCGAAAGATTTACATAGTTTGAATGGCAGACATAATGCAGCGACTGATACGGTCCGCGCAGCTGCTGTATTACATTACCTTTTAGCAGGAGACGACTGCCAAGAATTGCAAATTGCGACTTCCGACCGCAACACCAGTATACTATCTCGTAAGCGTCGAGGACAGCCTCCTAACAACCCCGAGGATCGAAAGCTCTGGAGTGGCGCGCGGCCAAATCCGAAAGAGCTTTACCCATACACTGCAAGGGTCAAGAGCTCGACAGGGCATATTCTCGACCCCAAGAGCTTACTTGAGACCTTTGCGGAATATAATCCAGTTGCAGTTGGTATTGCCAAGCAAAGCAGACATCGATACGGACGGGTCTGTCTGCCCAGCCTTAGCGTTCTTGAACAATTTATGCAACGTGTGAACGGCGCCGAGCATCCGCAAGGAGGTGAATGGATTGCAGTATCGGATTATGATCCTGACATTATCCCCGCCAAAGATATGCGCGAACTGAAAGAAAGGCTGCACGCCAAGGCGGACGAGAAGCGTGAACAACGCCGCCTGAAGCGGCTGGCCCACGAGACCGTTGCTCCTGAGGAGACCTGAAGCGATACAGCGACGGCTATGATTGGTCTTGGCATGTTTGCAATGTTCTTACGACCGACGTCATACGGTTATAGAAGCTGCTTCTCGCCATTGTCTCTGTCATCCTGGCTCTCCTCCATGACACATCAGGAACGACTACTCGTAATTGGAGTATTGCCAAAGCACCATCAATTATGATCATATTGTCTCGGCTGGACTATTTTGGAAGTCTTTTTGACAACATGGGTCCTTTTGTAGGATTTTAGCCCAAGTTAGCAGCCAATAATGGGATTACCGCTTCAGGCCCCGCCTGCGATCAGATCGTCACAGTACATAGGCAGGCTCGTAAGGGCGTCCGGCTTTAGCGCGGGCGATGGCCGGGAGCTTATATCAAAGGACGAAAAGAAACGTACGAGTCATGCAATCAATCCAGCTGGTTGACTTTTGACTTTTTTTTTGTATTCAGCGAATCGCCGAGTTTCCAAGTTACCGCTTGCCAGTAGGCCAGCGCGGCTACGTCTGACGATACAATGATTATGGCCAATTTGTACTGTTGGGGAATCGGAGCTAATGGGTGACGGGTGAGCACTACCAATTCCAAACTGTCTTATTTTTGTCGTTGAAACTGTTCTCCTTCCCCAAAGACCTGTGTACAACCCTAGAAAACGGGCATGCTACAAGTTCACAAAATAGTCGCGGATGGCGCCGTATTTCGGCGTACCAACACCCGTGACAGGATCCCAGCCAGGCACGGCAGAGAAGCCACCGATGGTTTCGCAGTTGTAGCCGAGCCTGGTAAACTGATCCCCCTCTGTTATGTCATTATAGAATCCGCCCTTTTCGAACAGCTTATACAGGGCGGGATTGATGAAGCCAAGCGAGGGTTTGCCAGCCTTGAGGCGCTCTTCGTTGATGAGGTTGAACATGGACGCAACAATGGGAGTAGCCATTGATGTCCCGGAACCGCTGCTATACTCGCCTCGGTAGATGGTATATCCATTCTCACTGGTTGCGCTAATGTCAGGAAAGCCGCGGCCACCACGATTGTATATGCCGTGCCCGGAATCGGGCAATTTGCCGTCCGTAATGTTGTAAAACTCGTAACTTGGAGCATGTTGGGAGAAATAGCTATATTTTGCCAGTTAGATGATGCTCCGAGTCGAATTTTAGAAACATCGTGTTGAGTCTCTCTGCGATTGTGGGAGTTTTTGTGCTTACTTTGACACGGCAGTCTTCTGCCAGGCTGGTACGGGGAAGATGTTGCTGAAGCCGCCGCCACTGGCGTAACTCTTGGAGGCAGTCTCGTTGTCGCCAATTTTTCTGCCTTCGGGCAGCAAAGTGCCCCCTACGCCCGTGATATAGGGGCAGGTGCAGACGCCGTTTGGAACAAAGATGTCGTGTCTGGAGCCGTAGCATTGGTTACCGTCTTGAGCGCCCCAGTCGCTGCTGGACACGAAAACACTCGTACCAGCTAGGCCGAGTTTCATCCATTCTGTGCATTGACGCTTGAGATTTGGTTAGCTTCCCGGTGGTTTTCTGTCTTGGAGGGCTCTAGTTGCGTTGATACCTTGTGAAAGCTGACCAAACTTGGGTCTTCGCGAACGCCCCAGGATATGGAAAGGACATGGGGGATTGCCAATTTGTTGCACTGCTTTCCACTGCCCTCGTCGCCGTTATCCTTGCAAAAAGGTCCGGAAAAGGCGTCGAGAAAGTCGTTGAAGACGTAGTTAAAGTTTGTGGTGTTGCTGTAAGAGTACTTGACCTGGTAGTTGAGGATCTTCTGTGGGTAGATGAGTGGCTGCGCAATTTGCATGTCCAGGTCCGCCTCAACACCAGCATCCTTCTGCGGCACAGGCCCTATTCCACCATTGATGCTCACAGTCTCAGGCCCGAAGCCCTGAGGGATATCCAGCTTCATGTCGCGATAGAATTGGTCAATGTCTTCTTGGCTGTGGGACATGTCGTCAGTCTCAAACACACCCAGGGCGTTGCTTTTGTCCTTGAGAGTAGCGACAGGGATACCGTATAAAGCCCTGATGCACTTTGGAGTTATGCTCTTGTCACATGTTTCCAAGGAGTCTATAACAAGATTGTTAGTTGGATCACAAATTATTGTGTAATGCCCTCTGTAGACCTCTTCTGAAGACTGACCTGGGTCTACAGTGACATTGCTCTGCAATTTGTTTATAAAAACGGCAGGTCTCGGTATCTGAGTAAATGAGGTAGCCGGTAGAATGAAATCAATCAAAGGCGAGATATCATTTGGCAAGCTATAAGACTCAGTGCCTAGATAGACACCTTTCGAGTTTCTGCTGGTGTATTCGTGATACTGAGTTTGGAGCAGTTGTCCCAGTTCTCCAACTGTGGTATTGAAATGGATCCAGGTCTTCGAAGGTGACACTTGAATAGATCCGGATGGTACGCCGGATGCAATGAGCCACCGACGCACGCTGTCGATTGTTTCGTTGCTCGAGGCGAAGAGATTCGTGATCTGCTCAGGGGAAAGATGCTGCCCGAACTTTGGCGAATCTGGATCAGATCTGCTGACATTTTAGCCTCTGCAGTATCCTCTGCTTCACCAAGTATGTAGCTACATACAGCTCGTGTATCAAGGTCTCAGCACTCTCAACATTGTTCTGTTTGAGAGCGATTCGGGCATTGACAGGGGCTGAGGCATCCCCTTCTCGGGTTTTGGTGAATTCCGACGGCACATTTTGGCGCTGCTCGTGGATCTTGAAGTTGCTCCATGCTGCTGCAAAGCATACTTGTATGAAGCCACTCGCGACGACCGAGCTGAGCTTCATGATGAAATGATGAATCTGTAATTTACGCCACACGAATTACTGAGTATGACCAAGCTCGAGACTAGTCCCCTTGACGGGAAGAGGAGAGTAGTTTTCTTTATAGACGCCATCATTGGTAACAAACGGTCAGGCGCCCCGAGCTCATGCCTCACATATCAGCCGAACTAAACTGTACGCATATCCGTTTTTTTTTAGGTTGTCAAATGCAGCTTCGTATTACCGCATCGCTTCCTGTTCCGAATAGACCTTGTATATTTGTGAGCTTCAGCGAAAGCTACCCACATAAACAGTTCAGTTTCTCGTATTGTCTTGATAGCGCCGATGCTACATCGGATAATAAGGCACTCTTCTCAACAAACCAAAAGTCGTGCCTGGATTATACTTCTCCATCAGCTCCCCTTATCTCAGTACGTGCAAGGATTACCGCGTGTAATTTTTACTAATCGCTTGACCTGTTGCATCAGAGGGCAAGGCGTGTTACGAACGGCGTGCACGATTTCGGCAGGTCAACCGGGGTGCACGAGCTAGAGCTCGGACACCAAAGTTCCATAACAACTGATTCCCGTATTTCGCAACAGATTAGTGACTTCAACGGTGGGCTATTCGGCTTTCGCGAGCGGGCAAATGTGGAGAGCGGGAAAAGCTGGTCTCACGCAGCCTTCAATCGGTAATGCGTGCTTACTAGGTTCATCGTGAAAGTGCTGCGTCCGTGCTCAGTATTGTTCCGACGCCATTGGGGGCAACGGAAGAAACCAAATGAGACGGAGAATAGCAGAGAGCATAGCATTTGAGTGAACAAACGAATATGATGCATCTCGAATGTTGAGTCCTCTCCCCCTCAGCTCTATCAAGCCTTGTTTTTTTAAAGACCGGGGAACCACATGCTTGGATCGGCTCCGGCTCCGACAAGCGAAAGAACTCATCGGTAACGTCCGGTCGTCACTTTTAGCTCACACACCAGTGCCAGCCTCGCCTAGTTCTCGCATGCTTCAGTTTTGTCTTTTGATGAATGCGCCTAAACGTGTTTGGCTAAACGATCTGGGAAGAAAGACGGCTTGCACTGCGACACCTCCGGGAGTTGAGGCTACCAGTTCTGCTAGAATTGGAAACCTTTATCCAGTAACATAATCAAATCGCTTTTGTGTCTTGGCCCGCGTGTAGCTGTTCGACAATACAGGGCATCAGCTGTGTGGAGAAATACAAAATAATGTACACATATCATTATACAAAACAACAAGTCCCAGCGCGGCCCATCCGACCAATGCAGGCACTTCATCTCACCAAGCGCTCCCCACGATCCGCTACGGGGACGTTCTCGGGTCTCGCTCCCAGGCTACGCGGATGCCCGCCTCCTCCTCCTCCTTCATGCGCTCCGCGCGGTACGACGCGCCGCTCTTGCTGAGAGCGGGCAGGCTGCCCTCAAACATGCGATGCCACGACGACGCGCGCTCGGCCGCGTCAATGTCGAGAATCTTCTTGCGGCGCGTCTTGATCTGTTTGTAGAGCCGCTGGGCGCGATCATCGCTCATCTCTCGCACGGCGTACTGCACCTCCCATTCGCTGTTGGGACCTAGGCGCTCCGGCCGAGGGACAAACTTGCCGTCGACCTTGTTGCGAATGGTGAGGTAGAGGCCGAGTAGCTCTTTCGAGGACTCTTCTTTGGGTATGTCCTGGCTCGTTTCGGTGACCTCGGCGTCGGCGTCGACCTCTGAGTCCTCCGAGTCGACAGCTTCGTCCGCAGCAGGCTTTTCGGATAAGCCGGCAAATATGCGCTGGAAGTCGTTGAGATTGGCCGTATTTTCGTCAATGCCCTCGGTCACGCGCAAGAGTAAATCCTTCAGCGGCGTCTCATCGCCGGTCTGAGCATCTGCTGGCTCTTCTTCGGAGGCGCTCTGCAACTCTTTGCTCTCTTGGGAGTGTGCTGTCAGGGCAGCCACTAAATCATCAATGTGTTTCGTGCTTTCGACTTCCGTTTTGCCTTCTAATAGACCACCATGAATCAACGCATCTTGAACAGCGTCCCGCACAGAACGTATACCCAGCGATTCACTATCCACTGCCTCGCTGACGCGGTCCATGACTTCCTGCCATGCTATTTCGTTTTGGAACTCCTGGTCCATATCGTCTTCCTCGGCAGATTCCGATTCTTCAGCATTTTCACTCTCGTCCGCAGCGGTAGCCTCGGCAACATCAGCTTCGGCAGTGGCAGTTCCAGCAGTGTCATTCTCAGAAGCGCCAATCTCAGCAGCCATTTCCTGGCTACTGAGTTCGTCAATCTCCTCCTTCAGTTTTTCCACAGATGCCTTTTTGAAATCTTGGATTCTTTGCATCTCCTCATCAGTAACAGGCTCCACAAAGAAGTATGTCATGGGGTCATTCGTTGGTCGAGTCTCTACATGGACCCTCAACGACCTCGTAGGAAATTTCTTCGTAGCTCTTTCTAATAGATCATTCAACATTGATAGACTGGCTTTGAACTCTTGGTCGCCTAGCGTTGTATCCGACTGCCCGTGAATAGCATGATCCATTTCTGGGAGAGAGATATACTGAAAACCGAAAATTCTCTGCGTGTTGTGGTAAGCGACAAAAATGCCATCCATACGTCCCATGCGTACTTGAAGAGAATACTTTATAAACGCAGACCGAATCAAGTCGTAGTATTCTCTTTCAAAGGATTCCCACTGGCCGAATTGCTTTCGAATTTCGTAGCCGACACCCTTTTCATGCCCCTGAACGTCCATTCGAACGGTCACAACGGCTCTTGTCTTGAGGTCGAAAACGCCAGTGCCGGGCAATCTCGGGTCGTGAGCGTCCAGTTGCGATCGCATCATAAAATCGCCAAATGTAGTATAATGATATGCCTCGTCTGCGTTCTTTTCCTCCTCGGTCAATTCGTGGGATTTCGTCTTTCTGTACTTTTCGTATTCTTCTTTCGGAAGCGTGAGTAGCTTTTCCATAGATTTTCCGAGTGTGCTCAGTATATTCTCGTGGTCGTATTCTTTGTCGGAATCGATAGAGTACGCTCCGTCATTGTACTTTATAAACGCGGCAACCGGGCCTCTGGTCAGCATGGTGAAGTTGTGAGACTCCGGAGTCCACCCTCTTGACAAGTGATCGAAATTGGGAGATCTCCAAGCTGAGATGAGGAAATGAAGGTGGGAGAGGATAGCCGTCATGCTCGACGTGGAACCACTGTATTTTTTGCCGTGCTGCTTGGCGAGATCGTTGAGCTTGTTATCCTTGGAAGACGTGACATATTCCTTGAGAGCGTCGTAATCGAACTCGTCCACTGGCATAATGGACGCGAGGTACGGATCGAAATTATAAACGTTTGTTCGGGCATCTTGCATTCGATATACGCCGCCATTGAAGAGTACGCGGTCGAGGCCGTAGCTCAGCTTTGGAATCTCGCGTGTCTCTTGATCAATTGGTTTCAGCTCCAAAGCCTTGGGAGTTATGATTTCGAATTCGACCAATTCTTTCGTCTTCTTGACACCCTTCTTGACTGACTTGGCAGATTTAGCAGCTTTGGCAATTTTCGCAGATTTGCCATTTTTCGCAGTTTTGGCGGGTTTCGAGGGCTTGGAGGACTTGGACGTCTTAGAAGACTTGCTAGACTTGGCGGGCTTGCTGGACCTTGACGCAGACTTTGACGGTGTATCGGGTGTTTGCTCGGCCTCGGGTTCTAGAGACTCTGAAGGCGATGTCGTAGGTTCCTCTGTCGATGGCGCCAGGGTATGTCGTAATTTTTGTTTGAGACTGGACCAGGAGCCGAAAGCCGTTCTTTCTTTACCGGTGACCGGCATTTCGGCAGCGTTCTTTTCCGATGTTGTCGCATTGCGTGGCTGCGAAGTGGCGAAGAACGCGACGCGTCCTGGAGAGAGCCATGAACCAAGACATAATGGCCTGCTTGCAAAGCGCATTTGGCCAGTCGCCCGACATCTTGCACGGTGCATTGCGATGCGAATACTAGTTCGCGCGAAGCTGGTGGTTAGGAACTGCAGAGCTCAGTATCGACTGGCGCAAATTTCCAGCACTTTCACGGAGCTTATCGATATCGACTTCCCCTGTCGCATTTGATGATTTTGGGCGGCTGGTATTGGGCGACGATGGAGTGGAGAACTAAAGCAGCTAGTGATTGGCCTGGCGGCCCAGCTCCACCAAATCCACGTAGTCCTGTCTCATTAGCGTCAAGCATGCTACTGGAGCTGCATCCGACGACAATCTGCCATAAATTATAACAACTGGCTTTTGTCTATTGCATCATGGGGGCCAGTGACTCCAAGATTGTCTTCAAGCGGGGGATCTTTCGGCTTTCCGAGGAGCGAAATATCCCAGCCGACGACGAATACTGGACTTCGGTATGCCAACTCGTTCAGCTGCGTGGCTTAGCACCTAGTTAATCAAGAGAACAGTTTTGGGAGCTTCCCGAGTCTTCAGAGGATGTTTTCAGCCTTTTCTCCCCCGCCGATATTCGAAGGAGTCGCGACCAAGCCCTTGAGAATATCGAAACTCTTATACTCGCCTTGACGTCTCGTCTCTTCGTTCTCCGCTATCACCCGTCCTTTCCAGACAATGAGCTGGCACCCGAGAGAGAAGCGCTCAACTGCGTTCGGGTCTTGACCCGTGTACTACCCTATCTCTATGAGAAAGAATCCCTTCACCTCTGGGAGGAGCAATTTTTCTGGGGAAGCCGCAAGAGGAGAACCCGCCAGGGTGCCATCGCAAACGAAGTGCTGTTTGACGAATCGAGAGACGACAAGGAAGAGACGGAAGGCGACAAAACACATTTTGAAGAAGCAAAGCCACTCGCTGAGGAGCTCCTTGATACCTTGGTTGACATGCTTTTCTTTTCCGAATTCACTATACCTAAACAGCAACCCGGGCGGCCAAAGGTGACGTATGCGATATGGCAGAGTGGCGTGGGCTGCAACACTGCAATACCAACGACAAAAGAGTTTGAGAGCAACAGATGCGAGCTATTGAGGTTGATCCTGGCTCTTGCAGGTCGCGGTCTATATATGAGCAGCCCAACATTGACGCAAAGTGGTGTGCGGACTCTGACACACCTATGCACGAACCCAGATAAGCAGGTCGTGCTCTCGGTGCTCTGCTCTTTATTGAACACGGTAGGCAAGCTGCGCAGCACTTTGAGGACTTTTCTAACACGTGAAAGACTCTCAAATATCACCCTGCAAGTTGGCGGGTGCCCTACAACTCGCTTATAATTCGCGACACCAAGCAGTTGCTCGTGACTCAGTCACTGCACTTGCTGCTGGCGACGCTCGTCTATACTGTACCTGAACACGTTGATGCGTCTTCGAGAAAAAACCACTATCGCCATTTCATGGGACGCCTACATCGACCCCAAGATTTTCAATTTATAGTGGATGGCGTTTCGCGGATCCTGACGCAGCCCCTCCAAGACAAAACCTCATATCTTCCCGGAACTCACGCGTCAATAAATTTGTCAGCAGAGATGCTGATGTTGTTCTGGGAAATGATACAATGCAACAAAAGATTCCGCGCCTTTGTCATTGATACGGACAGAGCGCACGACTTTATCGTCTTGACGCTTTTTTATGCCATCGAGTACAAAAATGATCCGGCCAAGCAAGGCATTGTCCGTATGTGCGCATTTTTGCTACAGACGATGAGCGTGGAAAAGAATTTTGGCCTTCATTTGAATAAAAAGTTTATCGGTCAGGAAAGTCTCCCGCCCGGTATCAGAATCAATTCATTTGACGGTTCCTATGCCGACTTTCTCATACACTCTATATACACTCTCATCACTACAAGTCAAGGCGGACTGACTGCGATCTATCCGGCGCTTCTCGCAATCATCAACAACATTGCCCCGTATGTCGAGAACCTGAGCGCATCAGGTAGCTCCCAGCTCATGCACCTGTTTGTTCTCATGTCTTCGCCATCATTCCTTCTAGCCAATGAAACCAACCATCCTCTTCTGCGATCTCTACTAGAGTCCATCAGCACAATCATCGAGCACAAGTATAAGGAAAATCCTCAACTTGTGGCGGCCATCATCAAAAACAAGAAGCCAATAGAAAGTCTGAGAACATTTACGCTCGAGAGCGGCCTGCAAGAAATCGAGCGAAGAAATCGACGACGCAAGGACACAAGCGGAGACGGAGATACCACTGGCTTTGCATCTCGACGAACATCGGTCGATAGCTTGGACCCTACAAGAAGCCCGGTTGTAGGCCAAGCACACAACCTGGGGGAAGTTGTCGAGGACAATGCATTTGCCGTTGGAGATGACGATGATAGCGATGATGAGCCGCAAGCAACTCCTGCTGCGTTCACTACCAGCGAGAATCAATCGCAAACATCCTCGACACCAAACGCCGACGACTCTGTACCCGTGCAGCTGCGTGGCATGTCAGAGAAGGCTAGAGGCAAGATGCCGGCTGGCTTGAGGTCCTTTTCCCGACAAAACAGCACGACCAGTCTGGGTGCTTACTCTGCGGCTGGGCAGAGTGCCAGTGGCACTTTTGAACCATCAGCATACTGGATAGAAAGCTGGCTTCCAGAACTGCCTTTGCACACGTTTCTCACTGTTATCCAGCAAGTAACAAGTCTCCTGCCGCGGAAGGCCGGCCAGGACATGTTTTCTGCCGAGAATATGCAACGTCTGAGAGAAATTGACCTTGTCGGTATCGAGGCATCGCCAATTAAGGTACAGTCCTTTGAATGGTCGCCGCTATCACTTGGCTGGTACGAGTCGATGCTCTGGGGCATCGTCTATGCAAGTGAGATGCAGATTGCAAAGGGAACTTCCGGTATATGGACGGGGACAGCTGTCAAGCTGTTCCGCATTCAAGAAACCGCGCCCACTGGTCCATCACTGTCCTCGCCTCGAGGTGCGGTTGACGCTGTCGGCAGCAATATTGTCTCCCGGATTGGGCAGATCAATCTGCGAGGCGGTGCAAGTAGTGCAAGCGGTGCAGCAGGTAACAATGCGCCGCAGTCTGGGAGCAGCTGAGCATAATGACTCCGTTTCAAATTTAGCTTCACACTCTATACTTCATTTTCGGCGTTATGTGCAACCAGTCTCTTGTCGCAAATTGAGAATAGCATACATAGTCAGGGAAGGTAGCCTTGTTTAATCAACACTTTGTTCAACTGGCAATTCCAGCAGTTTTGATCACAGGATCCTGCATAATACTTGATGCTAGCAATACATGTGCTCTTTCTTTGTTTTTCTTTTCTTCAAAATCGAATTTCTTTAATAAACCCGAGTCGTATTTTTTCCAACCAACAATGCCCAGCAGCAAGTACCGGTGGATGCGGGGTGCAGCTGCAGGACGAAAGTAGGTTGAACGGCTCGCGCTAAATTTAGGTGAGGCAACACCCCAAACCCCAACACCACGTTTGAGCTTCGTCCAACGTCATCATTCTTCGCGATTCCACACAAGCATAGACGAAGCGAGAAGACCTGCAGCGAGACGCACTCGATTTGTGAGCTGGTTTGGAAGGATCATGCGAGCGGCAGTGCCAACGCCCTCGTGACAGCTGCGACACGACCCCTGACAACACCTATCCACGCCCATCATGTCGAATCGATACGCAGTGCCGCCGAGCCGCGGCGCAAACGGATACGGCAACTTTGGCAGGCCCGAAGAGGAATACGACTCGTACGGTGGTGACCCTAGACAGAACGGCCGAGGCGAACGATACAATTCGCCGTCGTCGCAAGGCCCCCCTCCACCGCGCGGCGAGCGCGGCGAGAGGGTCGGCAGCAGCAGCGGTGGCCCGCCGTCGGTGGTGCGTAGCATGCCCTCGCGGCAGCGGATGACGCAGTCGACGGCGGACCGGCAGATTACGCAGGTGCTGGAGCATATCCGGGTCGAGTGGCCGTCGCTGTGCAGCGAGGACTGCGTCCCCGTGCAGCTGGCGCTGCAGCTGCTCGACGCGAGCTCCGTGGGCCGCGCGCACGACTACCGCAGGTTCCAGGACACGCATGCTTACCTGCAGGACTCGCTCAAGAACACGGTGCACGAGCACCATCAGGGCTTCAACTCGTCCATCGGCACCTTTCACAAGATTCAGAGCAGCATCCAGGGCTCGCAGCGACGCGTGCGCGCTCTCAAAGAGTCGCTGGCCAGTGCCACGTCCAGCCTTTGCTCAACCGATCCCGGGCTCAGAAAACTGTCCGAGACTTCCGCGACGTATGATGACCTGCTGCAGACGCTCAACGAGCTAGATGACTTGCGGGCGGTGCCTGATCAGCTCGAGGCTCGCATATCGGAGAAGCGGTTCCTGGCGGCGGTGGACGTGCTTCAGAATGCGCTGAGAAAGCTCCGACGACCGGAACTCGACGATATTGGCGCGCTCAATGACCTGCGGAGCTATCTGGTGAACCAGGAAACGGCGCTGATGGAAATCTTGGTGGAAGAATTACACGAGCACCTCTATCTCAAGTCGCCCTATTGTCAAGAGCGCTGGCAGAGTCTTTACAAGACGCAGGGCGCTTTCACGGATGAATTCACGGATACAGACTCGATTTTGCCATTCCACAGCATCCTGGAAAGTATGGACATTGAAAGGGCAGTGACGGAGGATCCCATGAAGAACCCCGAGGCCGATACTTTTTACTACATTGCCCTGCTGGTTGAAGCGCTAAACAAGCTTGGCCGACTACAAAATGCCGTCGAATCGCTGAAGCAGCGAATGCCTGTTGAGCTTTTCGCTATTGCCAACGAGACCAACAACGAAGTTGATCAGCGCCACCCCAGCTCACTGCGAGGAGGAACAACAAAGCCAGAGGGTCTCAATATTTATAATTCTCGTGAGACACAGATGCGCGCCGAAGTTATTCATGACCTGTTATGGAGTCTCTTTGCTAGATTTGAAGCTATTGGTGAAGGTCACCGGGTTTTCCACGAGTCGATCAAGGCCTTGATTCGGCGTGAAGGAGCAGGCAACAACAGTGCGCTGCTGGGCAGCTTCAAGGAGCTCTGGAATCTGTATCAAAATGAGATTCGGTCGTTGTTGCGCAATTACGTCACAACCGATGCAGACGTGTTCCAGTTTGACTCGCCAAACCCTGGGGGGTCGCTCAACAACAAAAAAGACTCCGTGCGCGAACACCTTTTCAAATTCGCCGAGATTGATGCCAAGTCGATCGACATCAGCACCGAGTATGACGCTCTAGAAGGCATTGTGCAGGCCACTGTGCCTGGACTGACAGGCAATGATCGCAAGCACGGTGTGGATAAACGGCGGGACAGGCTGGGCCTTGATGAAGCAGGTGCCCGCCGACACACTTTCGGCGGCTACTCGAGCGAAAGCAAGCTTCTGGGCACTCACAAACCCTTGGTCGAGCCTAGCGTATTCAATATGAGTCTGCTTCTACCACCAACACTCCTCTTCCTGCAGCGCCTTCGTACGATTGTACCGCCGGGCTCTGACCTTGCGACAAGTACACTTACGACGTTTCTGGACAACTTTTTGGTCAATGTCTTTCAGCCGCAGCTGGACGAGACGCTCACCAAGCTCAGCGACAGCATCCTGGCAGAGATGGATTCGTTTGCGCAAGATGCAAACTGGGGCCAACACTCGAAGTTGCCAATATTCAAGGGAACCACGTCATTTTTCCAAATCGTCACGGCGTTTTGCAGAATGCTGGGCACGATTCCACCCGATCAGGCTCTCAGCTCACTGCTAGTGACACAGATGATGCGATATTATGAGCGATGTTTTGACTGGTACAAGCTGCTCGTGACCAAAACGCAGGAGCAAACAAACGACGCTAGCAATCTACGTGCGTCGGCACGATTCGCAGTACAGCCTGGGGAGATACACGAAGTCATGAAGCAGATGTGGCTGTCGGAGGAAGAGGACAAGGCGCTGGGCGAAAAGGAGATTCATCTGTTGATCGAGCACACCAACGAGACACGACTGGAGCCAAATGATATCATACAAGATAGAGAGACGATTACGTCGCTGTGTCTGCTTTATACGAGTATGAAGTGGCTGGCGACGAGGATCACGGGCCTACGACACATCACCGCGCACGAGACGGACTCTTCACGCCAGAGCATGACGCGACAGGCAAACAGACGCTGGACGTTGATGAACGATCCCCATAAAGCGGCGAACGAGGCCGGCCCCGTTGTGCTACCGCTCACCGTGGACACAGTACAGTATGTCGCTGCCATGAATGAAACGAATGCCACGTGGAAAATGCTAATTATGCGCAGGACGTTTGACAACATAGTGTCGTCGTACGAAGAGCTGGCGGGAACGGCGCTACTGACGCTGCACATGGAAGTGCGGTGCCGCATCGTGCACTCGCTACGCAACGTGCTGTCGCCCGATGTGGCGCCTTATTTACTGGAGCAGGAGGTGCGAGAGCCGGACCCGGCGATTCTGAACCTGAACCTGGAGCTGGTCACTTTTGACGAAACAATTGCGCGGTACCTGCGAGCCAAGGAGGTTTCGTTTCTGCGGACGGGGCTAGGTTTGCTCACCAACGCGTACCTGGTAGGCAACGCGGGTATGGCGTCGCCCATCAACGCCAAGGGCAGCAGGCGGATGCAGCTCAATATCTTGGTGCTGCAGCAGAACCTCAAAAATGTCGAGCAGGGCGTGGACCTGGCGCGGGCGGCCAACTATTACGCGCTGCTGGACCGCGGAGCGGAGGCGGTGCTGGAGAAGGCGCAGGAGGACAGGGACAAGAAGATGGGAGAGGAGGCGGGCGCGGCGCAGGCGAGCAACACGTTTACGTACGAGGAGCTAAAGGTGCTGCTGGAGCTGTGCTACAGCGAGCAGGTGGCGAGCCCGGATAGGGGACTGGCGGCGGCGGCGAAGAGGCAGCTGGCGGATAAGCTACAAGAGTTCAGCGAGAAGGCGTGAGGGAAGGACGGTATACTGGTGTGCCGGAAGGTGTAAGCGCGGCCTATCCTTGTTGGCTTGGCTTGTGATGCGACTATGGTTCTTGCTGCGTCAACTTGAGGGTATCTGATTTGTCTTTTTATTCCTGTCACTTTATTGAGAAGCAAGTAATAAGAAAAAAAGTCAATGCAAATATGAGGGCAGGTTCAACTGCTTTTCTACTGTTACATTTTCAGCTTGACATGCGACTGATGCAGTGTCGCCCATCGTCCCATTGATGTTATCGAGGTGACCCTGGTCCGTCTCATCTAAGATGAAACACGGCATAAGGCGTAGGAGAGAGCCACTCCACAACGCACATGGCTTCCGTGAGCTGACGATCCTTTTTTCATTTTTTATTTCTTCAATCTCGAGTTGCATCGTGCCCGAGTTGCCGGACAGCAAATGCTCCTGTCCTGAATCGGGCGTTAAGCTTTAGGGTGAATTGTGGAGGTAGAGCAAGCGGGTAGCCAGGACCAAGAAAGCTGAAAGAAAGGGGACCATGACTAGTAAGCCAGAAGCTGCTTCGGTTATAAATCCTTGTTGGTTTTTCCTTTTGTGGCCTTGGGGTCTGCTTGACATTCCGGGTGCCCCAGTGCCTCTGATCAGTTGTTTATGCACGGGGAGATGTGATTTATGCACGATGCATGGAGTGGACTGCTGTCAAAGGAGGCCATCAAGTCAAGAAGAATAAACGATGAAAGCGTACGTGCCTTGAGGTTATCATCTGGTTTATCATCTAAATATTCTGTCAACGGGCTGCAATTTAGAAAAAAAAAAAAAAAAAAAAAAAACAAGATTTCGGATCATGAACCAATCCCTAGCTGTTTCAGAGTTGAGATTGGGGGATGACTAAGGCTCGGCCACGGTCGGTTATAACGTTTTTTGGCGGCGCAATAATCCCACACATCCGTCACTTTCGCGGCCAAGGAATAGGAACATGTGGCGGCGGGTTCTGCTGCAGCCTGACGATGGCGGAGGTCCTTTACCCCTCTTGGAGTCCAGGGCAACGGCAGTGTGGCTTGTAGGCTTGCAGTAATGATTGAAGAGAGTAAAAACAGGCAAGAAAAAGAAAAACAGGCTGGCAGGCCGTCATGACGGAGTGAATTTGAAGGAGCAGGGATGAAGCACGCTGATAGGTTGGACAAGAACACCGCCTTGCAAGGCAGTGCGAGTTGGCAACGAGATGGCCGTCCCTCGGCCATCCATGTAATAGATTGTTTACGAGGACGGGTCTCATCTCTTGGCAGGGCTATTTTTCTCGCTCAATGGAGAAAATGTTGTGTTTTTATCCGGCTTTCTTATTCGAAAAAGGCAGAGATGAGGAAAGAAAAAAAAAAAGGTACATGCAATATCCGCAGTGGAGGTACTTGACCCGAGGTACCTGGCAGACCCCCACACCATCACCCACTGTAGTTGGGTAGCTCGTCCAGTTAAAGGCTGCTAAAAGAACCCGACTGGGGCGTTTTTATTTTAGTTGGTGGTTCCCCAGCGGGGGTTCAGCGGGCAAAGCGCCAGGGCCACAGCGCCTTGTCCTTGAGGCAACCAGGTTGTGAGAGTGAATGACGAACGACAGATACTTGATCCGGCACCGAATTCAGTAGTGCAACAAAGTACCTACCAGATCAGAACGAAAATGCTGGGATGTTAAAATGGGCTGGAAAATCATCCACAGATAAAATATACTTCTGTCCACACAGCAGCTCCACCTTGATGCAAGTATCCCCCTAAATATCGGCTGTGATCTCCCGTCCTCCAATCCTCATCCATCTTGGTGCTTCCCCTGGTGCCTCCCCTGGTGCCACCACTTGCTGCCGCCTTTCGCTTCTCCCATCTGGGCTTCTACCTTTTTACTTGTGCCCATAATCCCCAACAAGGCCGACTTTCACTCTTTTTCTTTTCTACTGTCTTGCTCTTTGTCCTTGCGCCGCTCCGCACGCCAATAGCACACTTTTTCGCTGCGCAACGCACAACCCGTCTGGCCTGCGCCAGGGCACCTCGTTGCACCTCCTCCCTCTCAGTCTCGCCCCCTTTGTCCGTTCATAGCGGCATCGAGCCACGGGCCCTTGATCCTGTCTTACCTCGTTATTGACAGAACCGCCGCCGGCTCCTTACGTTGATATTCTGCAACTGTCCGGGTCTTGGCTGGAACCGGTTCACAAATTCTTCTGCCACTGTCTCAACCTTTGGCCGTCATTTCCACGCCGCACACCGCATAGCTCTCGCCCAATTGTGACGCGACCGCGACAAAGGGATTCAGTACACATCCGCACACCCCTTCAAATCACCCGGCGACCTCGATACGCATCCGGCCTTCCTCTTTTTGGTCGCTTATTCTAATTCATTGCAAAACACACCGTCCGACATCGACAACCACTTTCGCCGCGCCTTGGTCATCACCACTCCGCCCAACATGGCGAACTCGTATGCACCCCCTGTCACCCCTTGCAATGCGCGCAAGTCGTCAATCTCTGCCGGTATCGACTGCTAATCACATGGCCAATAGATTCAGTGCCGCCTTGAAGTCGTTTTGGCACACCATGACAACCTACGACAGACGTAAGCGACCTCAGATGACCACAAACACGCTGCGACTGCTAACCGCCAACCCCTCGGAAAACAGATTCCTCGTTTGACTCCCCCCAAAGAACCGGCCGTCACGTTCCGCTACGTGACAGCAGATCTGGCATGCTCACCGGCGTCGCCACTGCCTCGGATTCCCGCGCCGACGTCTCCAACCCCTACTTTGACGAAGGTGTCTCCACCCGCTACGAAGGCCATGGCGGCTCTTCCACACCCAACAGCTCTTACTCCCCCGGCCTCCGCTCCTCCGTCGCCAAACAGGCCAACGCCGACGGCTTCGAGGTCCAGGGTCAGGGAGATGTTCAGATGCAGGCCTTTTCAGACGGACTGCCCCCACCTCCCCCCGTTCAACATTCGTGGCACCGCATAGACACCTGGGCCGAGGAAAACTACTTTGAGCTCTTTGACCAGCTCGGCGAGGGCTGCACCATCAACGACCTCAACGACCTCGAACACCAGCTCGATTGCTCCCTCCCCCAAGATGTTCGTGACTCTCTCATGGTCCATGACGGTCAAGAACGCGGCGGCACACCCACCGGTATCATCTTTAGCGGTATGCTCATGGACGCCGAGGAGATTGTTCAGGAGTGGGAGACTTGGAGACGCGTCAACGAGCAGTACTTGTTGGACGCTGCCAATAACCGCCCTCCTCCTCGCCGCTCAAGCCAGGATAATGGCGAGAGCTCCTCAAACCAAAGACCCCCGTCATCTTCCTCCAATCCTGATGCTTGGCAAGAGAACCTGCTTCAAAAGCAGGATTGTGTTCCCGCCAACAGTATTCGAAAGGCCTACGCGCATTCTGGTTGGATCCCCCTCGTTCGCGATTGGGGTGGTAACAACTTGGCTGTCGACCTTTCCCCAGGTCCTGCTGGCCGTTGGGGTCAGATCATTCTCTTTGGCCGCGACTACGACACCAAATACGTTGTTGCCCGCTCTTGGGGCGCCTTTCTAGCTCTTGTCGCCGACGATCTCAACTCGGGCAAGTGGTACGTCGACGAGGATACCAACGAGCTCAAGCTGCGTGAATTCAAGGAGACTCGCATTGAGCCGTCGTACTTTAACATTTTGCGATGGCGCATGGATCAAAAATACGGCCGCCGGGCCGCCGGCGCCGGCAAGAGGAGGTCTATGGCGTCTCCCAAGGCCGCATCACCCCTAGGCAGCCGCTCCGGCTCACCCTATACCAGCCCCGTCGACGGTCCCAATGGCGACGCCCGCGGCCGTTCCATGCAGCGCCTCAAGGGTTCGTCGCCTCTGACCAGCCCCGGACGCCGCGGATTCGGAAAACCCCCGCCTCTAAGTAGGGTAACGGAGGAGATGGTGATGCCCATCCTGGCCGACGCTGAGATTGAACCCAGCACGCTCGTCGAAGTGGACGAAGACGCCGATTCGCTTCGAAGCAGCCAGGACCCCAAAAGCCCCATCAGCGCCGCCACGACACCGCTCGCCGCCCGCCGCGAATCTGACCTGCTTAGAGACAAGGAAAACGAGCCCCCCAAGGCCAATGGCAAGCAACCCGAGGTTGCCGACGGCGCCATGAAGACGATTGATATTTAAAGTGTATACAAGCAGCATTTTGGGAGGGGGGCTCGAATAATATGATTGCATGACTTCATGGTATGGCGAGGCGGAGGCACATGTCTCCGGCCCGACGTATAATACCAACTGCTCTTTTTTGGCGTTGACGGTGTCGCTGACTTGCCCGGGGGTAAATTCGAGGCTTCTGTTTTATTCTATTAGTTTTATATCTAGTATACTGGCCTTGCAAGACTGGGCAGGCCATGCAGGAAGGATTGCACGCAAAGGGGTGATTATTATTTATCCGTGGTAGACACTAGGCTGAGGTCTTTCAGGACTGCCGAAATTGTATGATATGGACAGTGGCCCATGTTTGACCCGCCTGTAAAATATATATGATGTCGCATTGCTCTCTAATTGTGGTGTGCCTAAGGAATGGCTGTGAGCACGCCTGCCAAGCATATGGTTAATTGTAGCACAAAGCAAACCCCTGATCTTTTGAAATTGGCTGATCTATCTCATGCATGTATATTCACATGGTCATTATTCATGCAACAGGGTCTGCTGGGTCAAGGATCTGGTGGAACCCGGGCGGCTATTGCGCGCGTCCGATTTGCGCAGCCATTGTGGTCGAAACGTGGGGTGTGTACGCGCCCACGCTAATGCGGACATTCTGGTTTAGTTTCAGCCACACGTGAGGTAATTTTTATATTGAAAGCAAAAAGCAAAAGAAGTGAGGAGAGTTTTGATTTTGTGACGTTCTTCAGGAATATGACAAATATGCTTACTGAGAGGGGGTTGGCAGTTGTGGCAGAGGCTGATGGGGTTCTGTCAAGTGGTGGCTTGTTTAGACGAGCGCCGAGACTGACGGATATGCTGCTAGCTAGACACTAGAATGCGTTAAGTTGTAATGCCGGCCCAATGACATGGGATAGATGCCCGTTTTAAAACGACGAGGTGCCGGAAATAAGATGTTGGCGGGGAACCGGACGGAGCGGTTGTATACGCGGCCGCTTGGGAATGGATCATGACCGGTGAAGCGGCTATTAGTGAGGGTTTTTAGCGCCAGGAAAGGTGGGATTGAGGTTACTCATTGGAGTGTTGGCCTAGAAGAGAGGAGTTGGGTTTTGATACTAGGCCAATGGCAGATGGAAATGGCTGTCGAGGGCGTACACGGCGGGACAGCCCTGCGGCCGAGCTGTTTCTTACCCGCCTTCTTCTTCGCACATCGTTTCTCCCATTCTGACTATTCTAACATTTCCGTTCTTCTGATGCTACTGTTGTTGGTGAAGTTTGTTGCAGTTGTTTCACCGATGCGGTAGAGGGATCGCGAGATAAACGAGCCGCGACATCATCACCATGGACCGCCCTATCCGGACTTCAATGATATCCTCTACTTTCCACAGCCTCCCCGTCAATGATGAGGCCACTACCAGCGACCATGATCATCTCGCTCTCATCCCTTTGTCCTCGTCAAGAGCAAGTTCCGCCACTGTCAATGGACAAGATGACTACGCCCATCTCCAGCCCACAGGTACACTTGCCCCCGCGCAATTTCCATTTTCCATTGCTTTCTCCTCGTAACTCCGGTAACTCATTAACCCATTGAACCAGTACACACGCATGGCTGGAAGCCCGAGACGATGCAGCCCACCGTACTCCTCGCCCTCGCCCTCGCCTCCGTCCTCCTCGCCGCGCTCCTCGAGATTCTCGCCCAAAAGAGCGTCGCCGACGGTGCCCTCTGCCTCGTCGACACAGCAGCCGACATTCCACCGCTCGTCTCCTTTGCGCATCTCTACCTGCCAACCATTACCGCCGTCCTGTACAGCTTGGCGTGGAACTGGGTCGACCTCGACGTGAAGCGCATGCAGCCGTGGCTGCAGCTCTCCCGGCCCGAGGGCGCAACGGGACGGGACTCGTTATTTCTGGACTATCCGGTGGATTTTGTGGCGTTTGTGCCGTTTAGAGCGGCAAAGAAGAGGTGGGTGAGTAAGAAGTTTGGTTCTTGCTGACGCTGACTGACGCGGCTGTGTAAAGGCATTGGGCAAGCTTTTACTCGGGAACTATTGTAGTCTTTGTGTTTTGGGTGCTCACTCCCATGCAGGGTGCCGTCTTTGGCACTGCACCCGTGCTGTCGAGCCGTATAGTCAACATGACGTACCCCCTCGCCCTCATGGACTTAGCCTCGCAGGCCACCGCGCTCAGCCAAGCCGTCCTGAATCGCGGCTACGCCATCACCTGGCTTGACCAGGACTTGCCGGCCTTTACAACGCCGCGGTACGCTCTTCGTCCCTTTTCCCCGTCGCCGCCATTGGGCCCCTCGCCGACCGGTGGTGCGCCGACAAATTGGACCGGCGACACGATCAAGTAAGTACTGGACAGACCTGCACTGCTGGCCCGCGATCGTGCAGACGCCCGACCCCATGCCGCCGCGCAACGGCCCCGTCAAGATGAGCTTCCTCGACGGCCGCGGCTGCAACGCCACGGGCGTCGTGCCGCACCCGGGCATCCCCCAGGCGGCCCCTTACAAGATGCTCTATATCGGGTACCAGGACAGCGCGTGGGCCGACCAGTCGCTCGAAGGGCCTGGCTGCGGCCGCACCGCCTGGAACACCTTCCTCGCCACGTGGGCAGTGTTCCATAATGAGACCGGCCGCGCGACCGGGTTGGCGGCGTTTTGCGAAACGAGCTATTGGAAGCAAAACGTGACGGCCACGGTGGTGTCGGCGACGGCGACGCGGCGGCCGGTCGACGCGAGCGTCAGGCCACGGGGGCCGCCGGAGCCGCTTCCGGAAGCCGAGTTTAATAGCTCCGCGTTTCAGTACCTCCTCGGTGCGGGCGTCTCGCCGGTCGATGTTCCGCGGGACTTGCCCTTTACGAAGCTGCTTGAGCATTATTCCCGATTATCCAACGTGTCCATTGGCTACCCGCTCTCGCCAATGGTGGGCTTTGCGCTGGGCTACTACAACGCTAGCATCGCGCAGTACGCAGACCTGCGCGTCATGACCGAGGCGTACACAGCCGTGCACAAGATGCTCTTCTCAGTCGCCTACGCCCAGCTTCTAGTCGACGCGCCCTCCACGGCGGCCTCCGCCGATGAGCAGGAGGAGGCTTCGTCCGAGGGGCGCGTCTCTACGGCGCGGTACGGCGTCGTGGTCAACCGCACGTTTTCGGCGCTGGTCGAGGGCTTCCTCGGCTTAGTCGCTGTTCTAGCGCTGCTGCTGCTTAAAGTGTGTCGCGGGAGCGCCTGCATGCTGTCCGGGGAGCCGTCGTCGCTGCAGGCCACGGTCGAGCTGACGCGGAATAGCAGCGACGGGGAGCTTCAGGATGTGTTTTCGCGGACAGGTCACATGGGCGACGAGGAGCTCAGGCTGAGGCTGGGGGGGTATCGGTTCCGGCTCCAGTGCGGCTGTCTCGCTGGGGCGTCAACGCCGACGCTGTGTGTAGCTGGACGTCCGGACGATGAAGAAGAGCAGGCGTCCGAGGAAGAGTTGGTGCAGAAAGAGTTTAGCCAGATGGGGTACCTGGCTCCGGTGAAGCCGTTTGTGCTGCGGCCCGTGGCGGGCGTGCTGTCTTTCCTTGTGATCGCAGCCGCGCTCGTAGCCATCATATATCTAAAACGAATGGATTCTTTACTCGGAGGTCAGTCCGCCGCACTCGGGTTCAAAAGTTCATGACGCTGATTATGCCATCACAGGTCTCCAACGCCCGTCGACCAACCTGGAAATCAACAAGATCCTCACAAACTACCTACCCACTACGTTTTCGACTCTCGTCGAGCCCGTCTGGGTGCTTCTGAACCGCCACTTCTGCATGATCCAGCCGTTTTCCGACCTCCTCGCCACCCGGCGGCCGAAGTGGCGTACCCAGCAGGCCATGCGCTCGCAGTACAGCGCCCTGCCACCACAGCTTACCGTCTTTCACGCTATCCGGGCACGCCACGTGCTGCTGGCAGCCGTGTGCGTCACCGCGCTCCTCGGCAACGTGCTCGCCGTCGGCCTCGGCGCGCTCCTAAACCAGCTACCCCGACGCGTCGCCTACCCGACGCCGCTCGCGCCGCTCTACCAGACAAGCATCGCCGACGACGGCCTCGCCGTGTTTGTGCACAAGACGCTCTCCGTGTCCCCCTCACCCTACCGCGACCCATTCTACGTCGTCATGGCCAACCTGAGCTACGGCACCGCGCTACCGGCGTGGTCCACGCCCGAGTTTCGCTTCCTGCCTCTGGACGCCGATGCCGCCGCCGACGCCGTCAAGGCGGATCCGGCCGGCACCGGGCTGTTCGCCGGTGAGACTACGGGCTTCGGCGTGGAACCAGGATGCCGCGTCCTCGGCACCTACACATCCGTTCATCTCCCGGCAGCAATGGACATGCGGTATCCCAACGCCAACGCCGAAGCGAACCGGACGTGCGCGGCCACTTACCTTCCGTATCCGGCACTCCTCAACGACACGCGCTACCAGATGCCGTCAGGCCGCGCCTCCGTCGAGACAGTCGACACCTCAACCGACACCTACGACTCGAGTGCGTGCGACGAAACGCTCGTCGTCGGGTGGTCGCGCGCCGCGTCCGTGGCGTCCCGCGCCAACGCCACCATCCGCACCTCTGCGCTCGCGTGCAGCCCGACACTGCGCACTGCACGCTTCCGCATCGTCTTTGACGCCGCCGGCCATGTCCACGCTGCGACGCCCGCGTCCGACTTTACCGCGGTCTGGCCCTACCGTAACGCGACGCGGCGCGCGCAGCAGCAGCAGCGCGTCATCTCGGCGCTCCACTACAACCTGCGCAACCGCCTGGCCCCCTGGCACAACGACACCGTCGCCCGCGACTGGCTCAACTACCTATTGGTGTTGCGGCGCGGCGGCGTTGGCGTCGGCGATGGCCGCGGCGGCGACGAGCGTGCCATGCTAGACCCGGCCGCGCCATTGCCCGACGCCGGCGCGCTACTCCCCGACGTCGAGGCCGTCTACAAGGTCCTATTCGTGACCTTTCTAAGCCTCACGCCCGAACTCTTTGCCACGACGGAGGCCGGTGCGCAGGCCACGGTGGACGGCACCCAGACCATTGAGGAAACGCGCGTCTTCGTCTCCACGCCAGCGTTTGCGGTGAGCGTGGCCATTCTCGGCCTCTATCTGGTCATGGTGGTGGCGTACTTTGTCGCGGGCGTGCGACTGTTCCTCCCGCGCATGCCATCTACGGTCGGGTCCGTGCTGTCGTTTGTCGCTCCAAGCAGTGTTGTGACAAGAGCGCGGGAGGACGTGGGCGGCGAAACGTTTTGCTTCGGGCGGTACACGGGGCACGACGGGCGCGCGCAGCTTGGGATAGACTATGCGGATAGGGTTGTACCGCTCGATTTGAAAACGCTGGGGCAAGGCGATACGAGACCAAGGAAGCTGGCACGGTTGCGTTCCGCACATCAACAAGGAGAGCTAGCGCATGGCTTTAGAAAAGTCATGTGCACGGTTACCTGTACATTGATTCACAAGAACTTGATTATATGCATAGTCGAAAAGTATCATCTTTAATACGATGCATTGATATAAATACTGTGCGGATCCCACCATCATCAACCTCACTAAAATGCCATCACCCTAGTGGATGTATGAAATAGAAGCTATATACACGAATCTTAGTCTTGCCGGTTTCAGTGAACCCCTCGACCAACGGCATAAATTTTCGAAAACATTACGGCCGTCAGCATACAATCGAGGTCTACTGGCTAATGCGGAGACCGCGGCGCATAGCACGCTTGATCCGAGCGGCAGCGGCCATCTTGATGTTGGCAGATTCGCCGACTTGGCAAGACATACCAAAAGCCAGGCCCTGGGAGACAGACCACTTGCCGCTGGCACAGCGCTGGAAAGACTTGCCATCGATGCAGTTCCACGCACCCTCAGAGGAGCAGGAAGTTCCAGGGGCATGGCCGGCGCTGGGAGGAGGCGTGTTACCAGGGATAGGGCCGCCGGTAGCAGTAGGGGGGAGTCCGGGGGCGACAGGAGTAGGCGTAGTGACAGAAGTGGGAGCGGGCTTGCTGGGGCTCTGACCCGGGATAGTAGAGTTTCCACCACCGGGCGCCTGAGTGGGCGTAGGCAGGGGCGTAGGAGACGTAGGGGACGTAATGAAAATGCCACCAGGAAGGCTGGAAGGAGGAGCAATATCACCGCTCGTAGGCAGAGAGGGGATCGGCTGAGCAGAAGTAGGCTGGACTGAAGCAGTGGCAGAGACAGTCGGCTCGGGGTTGACCCCACCGCCAGGAGCAGATGTTGGGGCGCTGCCACCATCAGCAGTCTTTCCACATGAGCCAGCGGGAGCAGTGAAGGCGTCAGTCTTGCCGTTGAACCTGTCAACATCCTTGCCTGGGCTGGGAAATTTAACATCGGCCCCTTCAGGAACCGAGCAGCCATTGCCAACGTTGGCGACCATCATGTCGGGAAGACCATTCAAGAAGGTCTCGGAACCAGCATTGCCAGTGACGGCCAGGGGAGCACAGTTCATGTACATCTCACGGTTGCCGACCTTGTTGAACCAGGTCCAGGCGAGAGTGTAGTTACCGGCGGCGAGTTCCTCTGGAATGGTAAAGTCGTACTTGTAAGGCACTTTCGCTTTGGCGTCGCTGCCCATGTTGCCGACCTGATCCTTGGCAGGGCATCCACCCTCGATCGACTTGATGACCTTCCAAACGGAGTTCTTGGTGGGCTCGAGGTCGGTGGTGACAGAAACCTGGCAGGAACCGCCACCGTGGACAGCAGTGCCTTGAAACTCGAGCTGCTGCTTGCTGCCCTGGGCATAGACGTTGCTGGCACCCTCAGCATTATAAACACCGCTGCGTTGTTTGCAAGGGAAATCAGAGCCGTCAGCGGCCATAGGACCGTTGCTGAGGGAGCTGAGTCCGTAGGGGACAGGGTTGGTCATGATGATGTGAGCACTGGCGGCGGTGACCAGGCCAGAAACGGCGATAGACTTGATAAACATGTTGACTTTTGTGGTTGGCAAATGCGTGAAGAGAAGTTGCGAAAGAATCCTTGCGAAGATGGCGCAGAAAGGCGAAGAGAAGTTGTGTACAGAGTTTTTCAATGAAAATGAATGTGAGAATCAGCGTGCCGGACGAAGATTCAGTAAAGGAGTGGAAGTTGTTGTGGGCAGGGCTATTCGAAGTATGTCTCGCGTCTTTATAAGAGTGACATGTTAGTAAAATCACGATTTTGGGGCCGTGAATCTGTGTCGGGCAGCAAAGGCTTTTGTGCATGTTCATTTTGCAAAGGAGAATATGGTCCCGCGAGTGGCTCAAAGACAGAAGCCATGCGAGACTGCATCTGCAATGTTTGCCAAGCGAGACAGACGACACGCTACGAGACGTTGAGTGTAGGGAAATGAAGACTTACAAAGGCCAGTAGACGGAAAATGCAAAGACAGAGTGTAATCTAGTCGAAGCTCTTTCGTTGAATATCGAGTGAATCGAATGATACCGTGCACCAGGCGCGTTGCTGCTCGAAACGCAGAAAGTGTTGGAAGCGTGCAAATGGCAAAGGTCTAGCCTGCAAAAGAGAGAGAAGAAAGAAATCAGAGCAAATCCGGGCTCTTTTCGTTGAAGGAATGACAGTGAAGAGAAAGTCTGATGAAAAGAAGAGACGAAATCTGATGTAGCGGCGGCGGGTACGTCTTATACGGCGTTGATGGCATGTGCATGCCAGGTCGAGAGAGCGGAGCCGACGCACGACAGGCAGCACTTACAAGATGAAGGACACAGACTGGGGACAAGGTGAGAAGAAACGAAAGCAGGGAGCGGCCGGGTTCCCGAACTAGAACATTCAGAAGCAAGGTACGGGGCGGCATCCGCTGGCTGGCGAGCAGTCAATAGGAAACAAGTGAGGGATCATGCTGAGAAGCGAGGGACGAGAGGGAGGGCGGCGGTCGTTGAATGGCAGATGGTCTCCTGACGATCCAGGTACCTGCCAGTTTGATAACCCAATAGCATGGACAAGAGTAGATTGGCCGTGTTCGAGTGGCGTCGACAAGTACTGTAGATGTGAAGTGTGACATGGGGTCCATGTCAGTTTCAAATCAATGGACTTGTTGAAGGGGTGGGAAGGGGTCTTGGCTTGTGCCCCCTGCCAGTCGAAGATGAAGAAAAGATCGAGTGACATGGTGGTGATAGGCTGGTTGTGGTTTCAGAGCCGCGTGCCAGCGAGCACCAAGTGGGCTGGGAGGAGACTGGGGAGTCTTGTCAGGGGATTTTCCATCTGAAGGGCAAGAAGCGGCTTTGCATTGGCTGCTGAGGGCGCATCGGTTAGCAGAAAGTGAATCGATGGCGAGCTGGCCAGTCACTGACTTTTTCGGGCATTTTTCTTTCATTTTCTCAACCGGCATTGTTTTTGGTTGGCGATATTCACAGACGATATCGCGAACACTAAGAGCAGGGATCTGCGGAGCAAAGGGGCGTGGGGAACAACAAGCCGTTGCACCAAGTGGGTGACAAAGCCGTTCGCCGCTTTTTCACCACCAAAAAGCGGCGAACATTTTAGTTACCCAGGCGTGCCAGGTGGCGCCCTAACCCAGCCCAGCGAAGCAATGTCTATTGGACGCCAATGTAATTTTTTTCTCCTTCTCAGCCGAACAGTGTTGAAGAAATGTGGCTGGCCAGCATTGCTAGAGAATCAATGTGAGAATGATGATGCGTCACAAGTGATGGCGATGATGATGTGACGGGCATTGCTGCTCGATGCACACAGAGCCATCATTCACTGGCCACCAGTAGTTTCTTTGTTGCTGATGGTTTTCCCTACAGTCGGCATTACGGTGATGCAGCAGATCGAGTCACAGTAGGATGTCTTGTCACATTATTGGTGATGGCTGGAAGATACAAAAGAGTAGCGTGAGGCGACAGCTGATGGCCAATAGCTTGGTGATGTTGATGCAGCTGGCTGAAGTGAGCTGGCAAGCTGGGAATGTAGAGGAAGCTAAACCAGGAAAAGGCAGACCGCTATTGTGCGGCCCCGCTTTTCTCGTCAGTGTCAACGGTGTCAAACTAGCCAACAGCCTATCACGGCCTCGCTATATCAATACCCCGACACCGTCGAAAAACAATGCATTCTAGCTGTTCGTCGTTGAAAAGCCACGGCGATTACAGAATCAACCAGTCGGCACGAGCATGTCTGCAGCATCATCACGGCCTTTGCGTGTTTGGCCACCTTTTCAAAGCACAGCAAGCCCTCTTCAAAGGGGGCCAAAGGAAACCGAGCCGTCGGGAATTATTGATACTGGTTCATGAATCACGCTGTAGAATTCTGAAGAAACTTTAAAGAATATCAAAACATGACAAGTATATGTATTTTAATTAATTCAGAACATGGACTTTTTTGAACACGTTACTTTATAGCCCATTGCTCCAGTAATTGCTCCAGTAATAACCATTTCGGATAAATTGAAGGCATCCCAGTACTGCCCGCTTTTTCTGTCCCCCACATGCTCACTCAACATCCACAATCTGTATACCTACTGATACTAGTTAGAACTGCAAACCTCCTTTGATATTTTCTGAACATGAGAAAAAAATAACTGGACCAGAAAGAAGAGATTATAACTATCAAACTTAATCAAGGAGATTTTCTATTATGATTTTTCATCCTGCTCCGTCGTCTGCGCGAGTGGCCAATCGTGTGGGAACGGTCGTGCTGCTGCCCTACCTACCTGCTACGTAATAAACCGCAGCGCCAGCTATCCTCCAATCTTTTGACTTTTCACTGCCATAGCTGATAATGTAATCTTTTTCGTCCCGTCTACATTAATGGTCCTCTCAACATTCGATTCAAAACTTGTTTTATACTGTCGACCGATTCACTGGCCCGCAAACACGACAGTTGAAACAACTACACACTCACCACTCATTCATCGCCACACTTAGCAGCCACACTACCTAAATACCTAATACTCTGTGAAGATGCTCAAACTTTGTTTCCTACATGCAGGGGAGATTTTGGTTCTCATTCTCCATCTCTAAGCTTTCTTCACCTCATCCCTTGCTACTTGTCGCAAAGATGCAGGGGTCGTCTCGCGTAGCGTTTCTAGCGTCGTCCTCTCTTCACCATTTCACAAGGTGCACACTCAGGCCAAGCGATCGGGTTTGCTGATGTCATCAAGCCACCAACCTAACTGCCCACCTTCAGCTTCTGGCTGGCTGAAACCCGCTCTAGTTTCAGGCTCGTTCCTCTCCTGCCTCTTTCTGGTCCAGCCCGCGGTTGGCGGAGAGGGCCGCATAAACCAATGCTCACGGGAGCTTGCGTGCCTGCTCACGCCACAGGAGAAAAACTTCCGCGACGGGGACCCTTTATTTCTGATTCATCAAGCCAGCTCCCATCCACAGCGCCTACACAGCCTGTGATGTTTTTCCACGAAGCTTCGACATCCATTTCTGCCAGCCAACAGGGCTCGCGAAAATCGGAGAAAAAAAAAAGTGTTGGCAAATACCTAACCCAAAAATAACAAATGAACCTTGTCCTCGCCTCACCGCATCTCGCCGGGCGCAACCACGGCCACGTGGACTCGTCTCTCTCGTGCGACGTAACGCCGGCCTGTTCTTGCGGCCCATCCCTATCCAATCTCTCGGGCCCTACACCCTTGTATTCCTCTGATAACATGCTGCGAATTGTTCCCGAAAAGGCCAGCTTGTGCTCGCGTGCCCGCGGCCTCCTGCCTACAAGGTGGGTAGGCCAAGGATCGCATGACAGGCAACGACATCTCCTGCGTAGTGGCCCAATGACAGAACTCGAAAACCATGAACCTGGATCGAATATCTGGCTTAATAATAATAATAGGGCGGTCGAGGGTAGTATTGCAGTCTCGGCGCTTCAACCCGACGCCAATCTCCAATACCTGACAGAGGGAGTCTGCCTCGCCCACTATACCCGCTGAGTCGCATCAGTTTCTATCACTCTGACAGTTAATGCTATGACTAGATCACTATATACAGTTACAGTCCTGCGTAATTAAGCAGAGATTGCTATTCCGCAACCCATGTCCGCCTTGTAACCCAAGCTAATCGTTCGTCTCGTGCTCAAGTTGCACTCCATATTGTCGACAACTGTTATCGTCAACCTTGGCAGTTTATGCCCAAAAACCCCGGTAGCCACAGTTATGATACTGTAAATCTCTCAGTCAAATAAAAATGCTTGATATAACTGCGCCGTGATGATCTTGTCGATCAGTGCTGACCACAGAAGGTGGCGAGAGTGGCGAGATGTTTTGAAAGTATTAATCTGTTTAATCAACACCACACATTTCGCCCACTGAAAGTCTTGGTCTATTTTCTCATGAATATCCGCTCGTAATATTATCTAATTCCAGTCCGCAGCAGACTTGCATCCACTCGGCTCCTACTCATCCGCTCACCTGACCCATCTACTCGTTCAGGTCCCCCTCGCAGTACCCGTTTCTCGTCCACATCTTCATTTTGTCCCTCTTGAACTCTTCAAAGTCCCACTCTCTCTTTTCCAGCTCCTTTGGCTTCAAAAACACATACGTCTTTGTCTCCACCTCGTTGCCGGCCCCCTCTCCCTCGCCGTCCAGCCGCACCTTGACCGTCTCCAGCCGGTACTCGTCGCCCTCGTAGTGGTCCAGCTTCTGCATATTCGCCGTTGTCAGCCCCGTCACGTAGATGCCCCGCACCGACTGGCCCGTCTCCGGCACGATGCCCGGGTAGTCGGCGTGCTGCACCCGGTGCCGGCAAAAGTGGTCGAGCACCGCCGGCGAGAACGTGTGCAGCGCTTGGATGGCCGCCGGCGGGGAGATTGTGCCGTAGCACACGCTGAAGAAGATTTCGGGGGCCATCTGTTTCCGAAGTTAGCGTTTTACTCCGGCGTTAGTACACGGAGATTCAGCGGCACGTACCAGAGTGCCTGGGAATATGTTAGCGGGGAGTCTCTTGTTTGGTAGGGTGTTTCCTCACCGTAGAAGAAGCCGGTGAGATCGCCACTCATTTTGCGTGTCGATTATTTTGTTCAAAGTATAGCGCGGCCGTCTACAGTAATCCGTTTGTAGTTTTCGCCGCAAAGGTGTCCTGGTTGGAAGGTGATGATGCTGAGTGCTGGCTGATGCCCAACTAGCCATTTACCGGGCCGCGCCTTCCGATAATCGCACGTGGGATAGCGGTCATGCAAAGGCGCGCCCTGTAACACAACGCGGCAAAGCTTGACGTTTCCTAAACACGTCACTAACACCCGAGATGACTTCTTCATCTTCAACTGCCTACACAGAACCTTTTGCAAGGCAGCTCGCTCAATATGGTGCTTGCAGTGTTAATGAGCTCCCATCGGGAAGTCGCACTCAGATGCGACCACTCAATCTGTATGCGATGAAAGACAGGAGGGAAAAAAAAAGGCCACACAACTCTATACAAACAGAGTAATACCGACTTAATATCAACTAGTCCAATACGACTATTTGACTCCATAAACTTGCGAATTCCACCAATTCGGCAGATACACCAGCGGCTCATCCCGAACACGGCCCGCCAACTGGCAGGCTGGCGAGCACGTCCCGGGTAGGACTCCTGGTCGCCGTCCTTGAGAAACTCACTGAGGGAACAGATGCTCTTCTCGAAGACTGGGTCGAAGCCTTATCATGGCTGTATTACATGGCTGTACCGCTTGTATGCTCATGCAACTTTTTTGTCGCGCAGCGAACGTAATGATAGAGGAAGAGTCTGGGCCTGAGGATTTTATTTACTCGTCGCGATTGCCCGATTCTCCCGCTAGTGGGTAAATGTGACACTCTTAATACTTGAAATACTTCTCAAAGCTCACTTCAGTTCAGATTCAAGATACTAATAGTTAAATCATACCTTAAAAACACTAAACAAGGTTGCAGGGCAGGCCGAAGGTGCTGGCGAGGGTACAGCCCGTCAAGGATGACGGACCACGTCCGTGTTCCCCATCAACAGCATCGCTGAGGTGCACGACTTCACATGCAAGTTATATGCGTTGAACGCAATGTGGAAAACTCTATAATTGCAATTTGCCCTTTATAGGTTACTCGCGGCGGTCTTTCTGCCACGGCCACATGCAACTCTAACAGGGCGCGGTGCCTACACTTATATAGTTGAGGGTCTATTATAGCATGCCTCTGCATTTGCATTACTGTATAGGAAAACCTAAATGTTCTAGGAGAAAACCTATACAAGGCATGCCTTTCTCAACGAAGGCTCAATCAATCGTCGTTGATCGATACACAGAGTATTCCTTGAACCTCATCACCCAGGTCAAGAATATGCAAATCGGGAATAGACTGGCGAAGTCCAGCGTACAGCGCCGGGGGGAAGCAGTATGGGGACCTGTCACATCAAGTCAGCTGTGATGCATGTAAGAACCGGTATAATGACTTCTACTTACCTGTAGATGGCACAGCTCACGGCATTGGTCTGGAATCTTATCGAAGACACCTCTCCACGGCTTTGCCTCTCAGTTAATATCATGAATTGGCTGAAAAGAGTAACGTATTCAACTTACAGGGGCTCTGGAAGTGACCAGCATCTGCCCACGGAGGGTACTGGGTATGAGAGTCCTCGGTAGTTGATATGCTGGTAAACTGTAACCTGAAATAGCGCAAAAACATTAGTCAAGACTACGGGCTCGAAGAGCACAATGAAGTTACCCCGATGTTTTGGGTATCAGCAGTAGTCTCTTGCGCGGCGTCTGTAGCAGCAGCGACTGTCGCCATAGCGGCGATGAGGGCGTTGACGAAGTGCATATTGGTTGATGATTGGCAAGGTTCAAGTCGGGATGTTGAGAGCTTGATGAAGATTATACTCAGAAACTTCCAAGGAGCAGAATCTACATTTATAGTTGGTCTGTGGAAGCTGCATAGTACTACTCTAGCTCTCATCAAGTGTCGGTGAGTAAGTTGGTGACAACTTGTGCGGGTAAACTCTCCACGTCTCCAAGACATACCATCTGCGATAGTACTACGCGATATGCGCTCTTTTGCAAGACATACTCTTCATCATTTTCACCGACTAGAAGTTGACTCAAACATGGTTGTGACGAATGATCCGAGCCGCGAACCCCGCTCATGTGTCTTACTGATAACTACATGCAAAAAGCTTGACAGGACTTGCACGACCATGTGGACAGTCTTCTGACCGTCATCATTTGTTGCCTTTTCTAAAATCCTTCTCTGATGTGCCAAGACAGTCATGCATGCATGATGCATTGAAATTGCCGCGGCAGCTGGTCAGCTCTCCTTGTCCTGCTGCGGCCGCTTGAAAAAGCAACAAGACATTTCTAGCTCAACAAAATGGCAAACGTCTAATATTGAAGGATATAGCGTTCAGAATGGGTCCGCTGAGGGGGGGGGGGAAGTGTTGAGAAAGCGGTGTTTGAATAGGCCTAGGCATAAACTGGCTGATCGGACAAGGACGGTATGCCCTGGTACTAGGCCTGTTTCACTGCCAAGTGAAGCACCGTGCATCTTTTGGAAAGGTAATTTATCATCTGCTACCCAGTTGCATAGTACTGGTACGGATAGAGGGTTGAAGTTATGAGGCGAACGCCATTCAGCTCGCCACCACAGGCGCTGGTCTCGCATAGTAGACGACGCAATGACGGTTCACATGTAGATCCTGCGCCATTCCGTATCTACGAGGGAAATTGTCGACCCAAACTGGTCACTTTGAAAATCCGTCTTGTGGTGTTCGCCGATGGCCAATTACGCATGAATTGAATGATTACTGGCCGTGAAGCTGATCTTGAAGTCACAGGCTGTGCAACTGTATGCATGATGTCATCACATAACCGGAAGCCAATCAAAGCTGGTGCCACGGTGTTGACTCAAGTGCTGTGTCTTGCCATAGTCCGCTGAACAGAGATCCCAGCTCCAATGCTCCGACGGCAGAGCTGCCGTACCATGTTAGACACACGTAGCAGGGTACAAGGAATGCTGTCTTGTATCAGTACGTTGTGCGCCGTTCAGCTCTGAGCTCAGAATCAAAAGTTGTGGGGTTGTCTCTCCATACCAAGTAAAAGTCTCTAAACGTGAGCTACAGCGGCCTCCAGCTTCACGGCCAAGGTATCGCATGGATGCAGAGATGTGACTGGCAAAGTCGACCAAAGCAGATCATGTTGTTTGTGATGAGAATGGACAGGATGCGATACCAGAGCTGAATGTCATGTCAGAAATTGTTTTCATCTAAGAGGTTCTATATATACCCCTCGCTCTTTCACTTACCGCGACACTATCTGCAATTTTGTCATTGCCATTGTCTTTGATACAACATCAATAATCATGAAGCTGGTTTCCTTGGCCTCGGCCATCTTTTTTTACCCGGCGTTTGCAGTCTCTGCTGCCATTTCCCCAGTCCTCCCTTCTGCCGGGGAAGTAGTGACTGTGGAGATACCGTCTGGTAAAATTATCGGCGCCGTCACTGGCGTCGAAAGCTTCAATGGCATACCCTTCGCAAAGCCTCCTATCAAAGAATTACGCTTGAGACCTCCCGTCAGGCTAACCAACAGCCTCGGAGTGTTCAATGCCACTGGCAAAGCACCTGGCTGCCCGCAAATGCCACCCAATTCTGGAAAAGTGCTTCTCCCACCACTCGGTGATCAAGACATTACCCCTCCGATCTGGGACGAAGACGGGCCGCCCAAGGGTGTGGAAGACTGCCTCACTGTCACTGTTCAACGCCCAAGGGGTACCCGGGCCGACGCAAACCTGCCAGTCCTCTTCTACATTTTCGGCGGGGCCTTTATGTTTGGCGCAACAAACGCCAATGATGCCGAAAAGTTCATCACGTTTGCCGAGGAGCAGGACCAGGGATTCATCTTTGTAGGCGTCAACTACCGCCTCGGAGGCTTTGGGTTCCTAGGAGGAGCCGAGATATTAAAAGAGAAGAGTACAAATCTAGGGCTCCGCGACCAGCGAATGGGTCTCGAGTGGGTGGCTGATAACATTGCCTACTTTGGCGGAAACCCCAGAAACGTCACCCTCTGGGGGCAGTCGGCTGGCTCCATCTCCGTGTTTGATCAAATGGCATTATACGACGGTAACGCGACGTATAATGACCACCCCCTCTTTCATGGCGCGATTCTGAACTCGGGGTCCGTTCTTCCTACGGAGCCTGTTGACTCGCAAAAAGCCCAGGCTATTTTCGATAAAGTGGTCGAGGCAGCGAACTGTACTTGGTCTAAAGTCTCACAGCTAGAGTGCCTTCGTTCTCTCGACTACAAGGACTTTTACCGTGCGGCAAATTCGGTCCCCCGCGTTCTAGACAGATCTTCTCTGGCCCTGTCCTACCTCCCTCGGCCAGATCACGAGCTTTTGCTAAAGAGCCCAGACGCCATTGCTAAGGCGGGTACCTACTACGCCGTACCGACCATCATCACCAGCCAGGAGGACGAAGGAACCTTTTTCTCCTTTGCGCAGATCGACCTCAACAACACAGAGGCTCTCGTCAACTACCTCTCCGAAACATTTTTCGATAGGGCAACGAGGTCCCAAGTGGCTGACCTTGTCGACACGTATCCCATTGACTCTGCCGAGGGTAGTCCGTTCCGCACCTCAGTATTCAACGAGTGGTACCGGGATCATTACCGCAACGGAAACGGGTTCAAGCGCGTTGCGGCTCTCTTGGGCGACTTTGTTTTTACGCTTGTTCGTCGTCTCGCCCTGCAAGGCATGGCGACGTCGCATCCAGAGGTCTCGCTGTGGTCCTCACTGAACTCGGTTGCCTATGGAGCTCTGCCCTATTGGGGTACGCCGCATAGCACCGATGTGGGCATGATTTTCAACGGCACCGGTGTTCCCGTTGCAGCCAAATCGACTAGAACTTACTACCTCAACTTTATTCACCATTTGGACCCCAACAAAGGCGTGCAGGGGTATCTGCATTGGCCCAAGTGGACTCCTGATGGCAGGCAGCTGCTGTGGACCACCAAGTTTGGTAACATGTTGAAAAATGATACCTTTAGGGAGGAAAGCTACGAATATCTGAAAAACAATACCAAAGCGTTCTATTTCTAGAATTGACAATAGGTCGATGGCTACAAAAACAGCTCGTTAGATATGTACTAATTCGATTGGTTAGTTGCGTCCGCGTGCAAGCAAGTTTACTGCCGACATACGTGCAGATAGATGTGTAGTAGAAGACAAATAAGCTGGCATGATGAAGCAGAATCCGGAAAAATGGGGAAGAAGAAGATACTTTATCTTTGTACTTTGAGGGTAGGATACTGCATCGCCGATGTTTCGCCCAACAACATCATCAAAAGACACCGACAGACCGGCTGGCTCTCCCCGGATGCCAGAAGAGGAAACAGACCCGCGCTCCAAGTCCCTGGCGACGATAGCGGAGACAAAGAACCCTTGCATACTGCAACGAAAGCCTTTCCGAGCCTGCATATTTGGTGGGGCAGAATGCGGCGATTTATCGTAGGTAGGCGGCTGCAGTTGGGTCACTGTGTAAGTGGACGACCTGCACAGGTACCGATTACGCGTCTTCAATAATCTTGGCAAGAAATATTGCGGCGCTTGAATACTAGAAACACAAAGTTGTTGAGTTCATACCGGCAGGTGTCATTTCCTGCTTGCCATCAGCTCCTAACCATCTTGCATCATTGCATCTGGTAACTGATAAAGTGGCGATTTAATTATGACCTCTGTAACGCTCTTAGCCTCGCCGATTAAAACAAAAAAGCATCCTCATTCAGACTCAATGCATTAGTTAGTTAGATTCATCTTCTTCCACATCCGACTTCTCCTCCGCCTTTGCCTCTTTCTTGCTGCCCCTTTTCATCGGCTTCAGCCACTCCTCCATCCCTTCCGGCCAGTACACGCGATTCTCCAGCCCTCCCATGCCGAAATCCTCTGCGCTCACAGCCACCTCTTCCTCCTCCACATCCCCGCCATCCCCATTCATGTCTCTCCTTGCCTTTCTCGCCGCCGCCTTCTTCGCCGCCCGCGGCTCGTCGTCGTCGCGCTCATACGGAACAACGTCATTCGCAAGATCCCACCCCGGCAGCTTGTACGTGCGCATGAGTTCAAAGACAGCCTGTTCCTTGTCCTTGGCCTCAATCATGAGGTCCATGTCGCGCGCGCACGGCGGCAGCACCCTGACGCGCGCCGAGTGCTTGCGGCGCTCGCGCGGCGTGACGGCGGCGGCCGTCTGCTCGCTGTAGTGCATCTTTTGCCTGATGCTCTTTCGGGTCCACGTTGCCGTGATGCGCGGGTACAGGTCAATGATGTCACGCGTGCCTTCGCGGAGGCTCGCGTCAAAAATGATGTTGTGGTGGTGGTAGTCGAGCACGAGCGGAATGTTGAGCTCCTCGCAGATGGGCAGCAGGTCGTGCACGCTCCACCCCACGTCGTCGTTTTCGAGCACCAGACGGTTCTGGACACCTTGCGGCAGCTTTTGGTAGTTTTCGCGGAAGCGGTCTAGAGTGGCCTGTTTGTCACCAAAGATGCCGCCCATGTGTAAAATCATGACCGCGTCGCGGTCCTGCTGTGGTGGCAGCTTGAGCAGAGACAGTAGCTCGTCGTGGTATTCGAGGTCGCGAAACGACGCATCGACGACTTCTTTCCGCGGGCTGCCAAGCTGCGTAAACTGGCCCGGGTGCGTCGTCAGACGGTGTCCTAGCTCAGCCGCCACCCGGCCTGCCTCGCCGAGCGCGTCGGCCGCAAAGGGCGCCAGCTTGTACCCGTACTCGGCGTGGCTCGCAAATGGAAACATTTCGCTGCTCAGGCGCAAAAACTTGATGCCGTACTTGTCGTTCCAGCGCAACATCTTGGTAATGTCGCGGGCGTTGGCGAGTCCCAGGTCCTGCACAAACGAGAGGCCGAGCGAGACGTCGGCCGGCTTCGACTTGTCGGGCCTGTTCTTGGTGGGGTGCTCTGGCTGTGACGGGTCGAGGAGCGGATGCCGATGTTCTAGAATCGATGCTATGCGACATGTTCGTGACGAGAAGACTGGTGGATTGGCTGTTCGGAGATATGTATTCAAACAAGCCTTGTTGGCAATCAGTTGGTATTGTGCTAAACGCGCGTGGGAGCGACATGGTAATTCTTACATAGCCTAACCGTCCGGACCATGGCAGTGGCAAAATGTCGCTGTTGACGGGCGGAGCGCGTCTGGCGCCTCTCTCAACGGCGACCGCTTCATCGTCGTTTTCTGCCTCGTCGTCCTCTACTTTGACGTCTGGGGTTTCCGTCTTTGCTTGTGGCCTCGCTTTTGGCTTCGCTTGTGGCTTTGATGTGGTGCGTGTTCTTGTGCGCTTCTCGACCATCTTGATTTCTGATCCAATTTCCGGCAAAGGCTCAATGGATTCCTCCTTTACTTGCTGGGTAGATCGACGCGGGAGCTTGCGGCGCGACAAGGTGGCCGCCTCAACGTCAACGGCGACCATTTCCACGACAGCCGTCTTTCGCTTTGGTGCCATAATGGACAATGACAGGTGAAATGGTCGCGAAATTGTCGACTTCCCAATGCTCGGGATTCCGCGATAATGACCTAGAGTGCGACGAAATAATTGCATGCGATTTATTTGCCAGTTTCCCGTTGGTGTTGAGGACGGATGTCACCGATGACGCTAACAAGAACGACTTTTTCAACAGTAGGTAGGTGTCGCGAAACGCTAATTGTGGATGTAAAGACGAAAATTTGCACGTTGAATGCCTAGGTAGAAAAAAGCGCGGACCCTTAGGTACACGGAAGAGGGTAGCGAAAAGGCGAAATCCCTTGAAATCATCATTGCGATCCCGCGCCATGGTTGTCGATGTTGACTACTGGCTCAGATCGCACGCCCCGTGAGCTGGTGATGGAATCGGACACCATTACGATTAGGTAAATTCAGATCTGAAGTCCGAATCGCTCATCCCATTTAAGTAGCGTCTTTTCCCTTTCTTTTTATGTCTGTTCTTTCTCTCTTTTCTTTTTTCATACACCAACACTTCTTCAGCTTGCAGTTCGTAGCGCTTTTACGCCTTTTTACCCAACTAGATCGATGACGATCATTACGCGAAACGAGAATTCTCGGCAATGAGCGACAAAAATACACAAACAATTCAAAGAAAATATTTATAAAAGTTTTCCCTCGCAATGAGAATACTATGACATTAAGGAGAGAGACTAGACCTCGTCGCAGCTTGTCAATGCGCACATAATCCAAGAAGTACCATTGAGCCCGCTCATCACTGATTAATCTGCGTGCTCGCTTCTTCGCTCCGCTACTAGCTTTCGGTTTGAACAATAGTACCAATGAGAATCACATCATCGTAAGGAAATTAAAACGCGCTTGCCAGCCTTGGCGTCAGGTCTGCACATTTCTGAAACGGCTGCCAGTCCATCGCCAGCATTTCCTTCTCTCCATCTTGCCGCAATTTCGCAAATAGCTTTTAAACAGACTCGTTCGTGGCTGGCCATGCACATTCAGCTGCACAGTTCTCCCCCATAGGCTGCGCTCGGTGGGTTGGAGGTAAAATCGTCACCCAACAACCGAGTTAGCTCGTGATTATAGCCAGATCGAATTGGCCTTCTCACTTGATCTTCCGATTGAGGTTTCGAGCCTGGGGCTCGCGATCGTCAGGGGCCACGCCGGAAGCCGGATGCATATCCGATGTGGATACTGGACTGGACAGGGGTCATGGTTCAAAAGTCAGACCACGGACGCGACTGCTGTTCGCGACTTGAGCAGCAACGGCAGCCGACTTTAAGAGCAGTCGCAAGTCGCAAATAGCACTCGCAAACAGCACTCGCGTCTTGCATCCCTTACGAAAATGGCCGACGTCGAAATACTGGATGTCGAGGCAGATATCAAAATACCGCCATCATCTCAGGCCCCTCCAGCTTCCCAATCGCATTTCACGAAATTCGAAAACTTTATACCCGACGATGACGCGCCGTTTGACAAGGAATTCGCGCGCCTGGCGGCATCCCAGGAGTGGATCGCGGGCTCTCAGGAATATACCAAGGAGCGCACGATTGCTATGCGCGCCGAGCTCAAATCGCACTATTTTTCCTCTTCGCAAAAAATCGAAGAATTGCCCGAAGATGCCGCCGCCGATGAGATGACCGAAGAGGCTATTATACTCGAGGGGTACCAAGCCCTATGTGGCGAGGTCGGCCTGACGCGCTACGAGACCACTGAAGAATGCCAACGGGAGCTGAAAAAGACACTGGTCAACATTGTAGACTTGATTGACGCCCGGCGGACGATGAAGGAGGTCAAGGTTTGGCAAGACTTTGAAGCGTTTCGAGATTATACACTCAACGGCATGACGATTGACGTCGAAGAGGCGAAGAAGGATGGAGGGCACCTAGCTTCTTTGCTGCAGCGACTCAGGGGGCGCCGGGGTCGAAAAATCAGGGGGAAAGGGAAAGATGGGCTCAGGCGGGACAAGGTGTCGAAACGTGTTATGAAGAAGCGAAAGTGATTTATCAGGAAAGTCACCTTTGAAGGATCAAATCGGATACGGTCAGTGTGCTGGGAGGACCAGAGAAGAACATGATTCCTGACACGAGAAACGTTTGCCGGCTACAGCAGTCAATGCTACAGGGCCGCTTACCGGGCGCCGGGCAACTAGCAGCAAGTCTCCACAGTGTCCCCCGCACTCTTCCCGACCCCGACGATTCGTCTCTTCTTTGACATGCGGTGTAGCCTTGTCGAGTTACTCTCCATTCGTTCATCTGGCTTCCGTGCCGTCCTGATACTAATATGAACTCGCATGATAATAGAGGAGGAAAGAATTTATGACCTTGCTACTTTGTCCTATAATATTACCATTGATTTATACTGTAAAATGTATGGTTAGGGCTGGTGTGCTGGAGGGATGGTAAAAGGCATCTGCAGACGTCTTGCAGCGTATTTCATCTTTTCTGCCATTTTAGTTCCACTTTGACTCGGGTTCTGACTGGCACGCTGGCCCCAGATTATCACTAGGATTCGGGTGAGCGCGGGGGGTGAGCGCCACCATGCGAGCCCTTGTCAGAAGTAGCCACTGATACTTGCCAGCCCCGTGGTACTTCGGCTGCGCGGCTAACGCGTGCTAATACCAAGTACCTGAAACCTTCGGAGCTACATGATTCAAATTCGTCCCTGTAAATTACCAGTTTCCGTCAAAGATTTTCCCTACCTAATTATGTATTAGTTAGCAAACCGTGACGACGACAAGTGGGTCACAAAAAGCCGCCGGTCGAGGGGGGTAAATAGGCCCCAGCCGGCGACTTTATTGTACCCCGCGTGGACACCACGTATAAATACTAGTCCATCATTACGACTGGTTCACGCCCAGTCATTGTTGGGCAGATTCATCGCCGCCCAAGAAACGTCACCATATTTCTCGACGCCACTCACCAGATACTCTGTACCACGCCATGGTTAGACCAAGAGGAAAAAAGCGAACCCTTGGCGAGAAGCCGCTTATAACCTGGACGAGGTTTTACCTACCGCGTGATCAAGAATGGCCGGTGTGGACCGTGGATCACGACGACGTCCACGCAGGCCCTCTTACCAAACTTCCTTGTAAGAAGCTGGGATTAGCAAGAATGGTGGACAACCCCGACCAGGCTGCCTACATCATCGGTGAGTTGCCGCCGTCTTGATCCATCTGAAACGGATTCGCCATTTGCATGCCGATGTTGCATGGCCTGACCGCCGGAATGTTGCTAGAATGGTATACGCAACAAGACTTCAAAAACTTTGAGTCTTCACCGGCCTGCGTCGAGTTTCTGCGTAACCTGCCTGAATCCGACATGGCCGCAGCATCGGAAGAATCAAGCTCGCGACTGGAGCATTTGAACCTGGACGACGAATCTGCTCCCCTCCCAAAATCACCAGGAAAGTCTCGGTTTCGCCTTTGCAAACATAGTACTCGGCTTCCAACATCAGAGCTGCAAGGCCTCGTCACCCTGACGACATTTTCGGTGCCGGCCAAAATCGATGAGAACGACAGCACGTTCCTGGAACTTTTTCGTCAAATCGAGGCCAAGTTTTTGAATTTCAGGCCTCAAGGCTACAATTACCTGACACGCCGTTACGCCTCGAGCAGGACCACCAGCATATTTCTCTGGGTGCTCGAGGAGGATAGTTGGGTCGAAGAAAAGTTCGGGACGCTGCCACAGCCACAGCCCAATGAAGATGATCCGGGCCGAGCCATAGTCTGTCATGTTTTCTGCTGGTCAGGGGCCTATTGGAATCCTCATGAACAGGAAGCAGCCGCGGCGGTGGACCCGCAGGCGAAGGAGTCATGGGAACGACGCCTAGCGCTAGTGATGCCTCCCGCCACTGCCTGGGTGCAGGAGCGCTGGGACATACGACGAGTGCCACGCTTTTGGCCCCCCTCTTCTGAGGAGGAGGGGGAGGTTTCCGAAGATGAACTGGAGCAGAGGATACTGAGAGCGGAGTTTAGAGCTCAAACAGAGAGACGGATGGCCAGTAATGACGCCGAAAACGGTGGACGAGAGGGCAAATCGGCTGAGTTTAGGTATTGGTTCTCCTAGGCTCACACCACTTCAGTACCTACATTCCTTTATATGAATCTATACTCACCAGTAACAGCTGGCATAGTGGCCAGTACAGTGGCCAGTACAGTAGCAGGCTACTGGCTACCTACCTGCCAAGCCACTATGTAGTCACAGTGCAACCATGCAAGTCTGCCACCGAGGGTGAGCCTCGAGATTTTTAGTGCGGCGTCGTCAGAAGCATGCCATGATGTGCTTTCACGTCACATGATGAGAGAATTGTTCGAACTGCACATCTTCTGACTCTTCTGACTACGTACGCGAGATGATATACACATGGTCATGGTTGTGGAGGATCGTCTTCCAATCTCCGTGCCGTCTGTCAGCAAGCCGAGTTTCAAAGTAATCCATGGCATCTAAGGACTGCGAAAGCAGGCCCCCAGACAACCATCATTTCTCAACGTGTCAATGCACTGTGCTTGCAGTTCCCAGTTTTACCGCTCGCGAGCAGCGCGCTTGTCCATGATCTGAACCTCTGCTTCGATGGATGTCAAAGTCAAGGGGCAACTGCTCCCAGCACCTGATTGCTTCTGGGGCCCATGGGTTTGAAGGCCCAATTCCTGTCTATAGACCAAGTTTCGTTGTTGTCCGGCTGTCCAAACAGGTGATACATCTGTGCAACGAAGAAGACGTAGTTCTCGATGTTGTCCAGTGCGTCCTCCTGCTTCAGGTTGACGCACGAGGCAATGTCATCTATCAGACCCTGTAGGTCAGCACTTAGTCGTTGAGATACTACCTAGTAGCTACTACAACTAGGGTTAGGTCAAAGGCCAAAGGCTGCTCACAATGTTCAGCAGCGCCTGAAAAGAATGCGACTCCGCGGATCGCATGAAACGTCTCGTGAAGCAGGGTAGCGCTCCTCGGAACACCATCGGCGAGATTTGTGCCCTCGGTGATGAGGCTGTTGGCATCTCGATAGTTGGCCTGCCTGAGGGTGGTGTTGAACGACTCCGGGCAGAGGATGACGGACGCGAGGTCGACTTGCTCGGTGTCATCCGCGGGGGTGGGCCGGCGAAGCTCCTCGATATGCGCGGTGGCGGCCAATTGGCTCGCGGTGCAGTAATCGCCGCCCTTTTCTGTGAAATAGTACCCCTTGATGGCGCTATGTGCGCCGGACCACCATGGCCGGGCCTTGGGCTCAATTGCAAGCGCTTCCTTATATTCGTGCACGCTTTCGATGGTGACTATTTCATTGTCGTCGTCATGGATCTCGTTGCCCAGATAATCATATGCCGGCTGGGATGGCAGATGCGCTTCGAGAAAGGTGCAGTCACAAAACAGCCAAAATCTATCCTTACTGTACGTTTCCGGTGAATTGAGAAATGTGTACACCCATTCGAGTTCATCTGTTCTGCTGTCAGTTCATCTGGCTCAATCTGTAAGCAAAGCAGGAGGTGTGGTTTTCTCTTCAGGGTGTAAAAGGGTTAGACGTTGTTACTAAGTGATTACGGCATACTTTTAACTCTTTGAAAGCCAGCCTGCCTTTTTCCGGATGCCGACATCTTGCCCTGATTCTGGATATGAAAGATGATTTGCATTGCCTTCCGAACATTGGGATCCGAATTATATCGGTCGATAGCGTCCAGAGCCACCTCAACACTTGATGTGCTTTCGTCAAGCCAATTTTCCAGCAAGTCCATCTGGTCATCGCAGCTTCCAGCTAAATTGCCGCGTTGGACTGTGAAGATATCACTGATATCTACCGCGATAATCCATGGTAGGAGGGCGAGGAGTGCCGCGGTTAGATGTCCCAGGCCAGAGAGTTTTGCCATTTTCTGATCCCACAGGCAAATAGCAGCGCAAGCGTTGCGAAGGTGGATGACTTTAGAAAAAGGTTTAAGATAGGAGAAGGGGGAAGCAGGATGAGACGGGCAATGCCATCAATGGCGGCGCTGACTCGCTGCTGGTATAATGAATGGCTAGCATACTTCTGAGTTGCCTACTTGGGTCGAGGAATGCAGATGGACCCCGCTCCAAAGACAGTTGCATCATAAATGAAGGCTGTAGATGCAAGTAAGGATTGGGTCAGTCGGTGTGATAGAACTTTTACCACATACTCTTTTAGGCAATGCAGAAGCGTGAGGTGAGGCAGAACTACACATAGCTAGTCTTTGAAGCATGTTTGTGATAGCATATGCTGGCTACGTATGTGCTTCAAGTGCAGTGTGTGACTCGATCTGGGGCCGAGCTGGCGCGCACAGCACTTCTCTCCTATAATGCGACGGCTGTGACGGAAACGATGAGCCGGAAACCATGCATATCACCTTTCGCGAGTATCCTAGCCTTGCACTTCGTCTAGTCAAAGACCTGGAGTTAGGCTGGTCAAGCTCTGAGAGTTTGATTGGTCACGCCGTCAACTTCAGCATCGCGCAGACGGACAAATTGATGGCGCGTGTTACCTACAGGATATTGTGCAAGTGGAACTATTGAGAGCGGGGTGCATGTGGCGTGACAATACATGTTTATGTTGCTATACATATTATTGAGCTCCTACTCAATGTTGCTGCAAGCTCAAAGTCTTACGAGCACCATGATACGATGCGGGGTAAACGAATGGTCTGTTTAGCAATGCGCTGTCTTTGAACAGCTGGCAGTGCATTAAGCAACGACTACAAGAGTTAATATTAAAACAAATTGTGTCTCGCCGCGAAACTGGCAAGGCCAAAACGGGCAAAAAGAAGAAGCAATATTGCGACGGTAACGACCAGAGATTTTATTCAACTCTATGGCTAGGCAGGCCTCCAGTTAGCCAACTAATGAGAGCTACCAATAACCTGACGTAAAAGTGCACAATCCTACGCTAACCCGCAGCCACAATCTTGACTAAAATGCCCTTGGTAACATAGCCCTTGGGGTAGGTCGGACCCGAATAAGTCGGGTTGCTAGCGTTGACGACGACACCCTTGGAGCCACCGTCGGTGGCACATCCAATCAGAGCGGCGGCCTGCTGGGCAGAACTGGCGTTTGGACCACCATCAATCGTGGCGGCAATGTCGCTAAAGAGCACACTCGAGTCGACCGTCAGGTCAATGTGCTTGGCCACGGCGCGGGCGGTGCCGTGGGCGTACAGCTGCCACTCGGCGCAGTCAGGCGTGTCCTTGGCGGCCATGCTGAACAGTCTACCGGCGCGTGTCTGCGCGCCGTAAGCCCGCAGGTAGGACGCGATGAACTGCACGTCCTTGATGTCAACGCCCTGCGGATCGTTGTTGGGTGCGGTGTAGCAGAGCTGGCTCGCCGTTTCTGTGGGGTAGCAAGTCCGCGGGGCCAGGATCGGCCCGGCGATGGTGCCGCCCACGAGGCTGAGGGTTAGGGTAATCAGATAAGAGAAGGTGGGGAGCATATTGAAAAGTGGAGCTCTTTCTTGGACGTAACAAGTGGTTGATGAACGGGGGCTGAAAATGTGAAGGAAAACGCGGAGAATAGTGTTTAATTTTGCTTTGACAACAACTGCGCTTGGTAGCAGCAACTACCCCGGAAGCAGAGAGAATGCCGGCCAATTTATATCCTTTTACGACCACTACGCCTAGTACATCTACCGATGAATAGTTTGCCTGTGGGTGAGCGCAGGCTGGCGGAGAAACTGGAACATCGACCGGCCAAACGCTGCATATGTAGCCAAGAAGTGGCCACATTTGGAAACTGGCATCTCGCACATATGCGCAAGTATATGCGCAGACAGAGATATACGCACATATATGACGACAGATATAGACCAAGCAGCTCGGCTCAGGTCCGGCTCAACCAGGCTGCGCTTGTCCGTTTGAGCAGTCATGGACTGGTCGGTGACGAACCTCATGTGTCCGATGCAACTGCATATACCGACTGAGGACTTATGGTCCACGACATAATTCTTGCAGCAGTATGCATATATGCATACATACTCTTGGATATATGTGTCGCCATCACTTCCCGAAGTATTTGCCGGTCCTCGTCTGCTAAGCTGCTGGCTAACCCATCAACGGAAGACTAGTTAGAGCGAGATTGAGCGAGGACGGATAATCGGCATCACAATGCAGACTACTGAGATGATCTGCATGCATGCAGAAGTTATTCAATAATTATTCAGCTGCCTTCGAGTTCGAAGCCACCTTCGCTTGCGGTCGAGGTGATGGAAGCTTTCGCTCTCCCAGAGCGGCCATGTTCTTCTGTCCTTCGTCTCTCTCGCGATCGCTGACCTCTTCGTATCATTGTCAGCTTGGGTTTGTGACTCGAATGTCAGGTAACCATGGCGGCAGTCGTCCTCTCTTTGTTAACCTTGCTGGCTGCGCAGAGGAGTCTGGTGCAGTCCGTCGGCATCCCTTATGCTCGCGACGTAAACTCAACCAAGCTTCCTTACGATCCCCGGGTATGTAGCTTCTGCCTCATTTATTGGCCCTGTAAGAAAGATTGAAAAGCTGACATGTGTCTGGGTTTAACAGCCCGCCCCGGCGTACATGGTTGACAACCAAGACAACTATTACCATGTCGCGCCCGACAAGGGCAGACATAATGGCCCGGTATGGAGCTACTCGGGAAGCCTTGATGGTTATTTGAGCAATCTTCACCGCGGTTACGTGCTACGTGGTGGCTACGGCGGTTACAATGGCACCAGCAACGGCACCAGACAGACAAGCCTCGCGTTTCCGGCGCAGAAGCTACAATCATCGTCTGACTATTGGCTGTCGAAACTGACACAGCTGGGAAGCGTAAGTTGTCTCCTGATTTTAGCTTGAATGTTCTTGTGCCAGGACCTGTACTGACGTGAGGTTCTCACAGCAACCACTCGCGGGTGGCAAGGACTACCAATTCTTCCGCAATGTCGTCGACGACTTTGGCGCCGATAACAGCGGCAAGTCCGACACGACTGAGGCGCTGAATGCTGCATCAGCCAGCTGGAACAAGGACTCTGTCGGCGGCAAGCAGACGCGCTGCGGCCAGCAGTGCGGCAACACTTTCTCGCAGGGCGCGATACTCTTCTTTCCGGGCGGCACCTACAAGATCTGCTCGCCTGTCATACAGTATTACTACACGCAGTTCGTCGGCGACCCCAACGACATGCCCATAATCAAGGGCTGCGACAAGTTTGAGGGCATCGCTTTATTTGACGTGGACCCTTATATCCCTGGTGGCGCGGGCCAGCAGTGGTACATCAACCAGAACCAGTTCTTCCGCCAGATCCGAAACTTCCGTTTTGATCTCACAGACATGCCCGAGTCGACAGATGAGAATGACCAGAACTACGTGCCGACAGGTATTCACTGGCAGGTGGCGCAAGCCACCTCGCTGCAGAACCTTGTCTTTGATATGCCGACGACCAGCAAGACCACTGCCGTGGGCATTTTCACAGAGAACGGCAGCGGCGGATTCGTCTCGGACCTGACCTTCAATGGCGGCAACATTGGCTGGCGTGCGGGCTCACAGCAGTACACGGCGCGCAGTCTGACGTTCAACAAGTGCAATACAGCCGTCCAGATGGTTTGGGACTGGGGCTGGAACTGGCAGGACGTCACCGTCAAAGGCGGCTCCATCGCATTTAACATCTCTGGCGTCGGAGGCAAGACCAGTCAGGGCATCGGCAGCATCTCCATCATCGATTCTACTATTAGCGGCGTCGGCGTCGGCGTCTTAACTAACAGCCTCGCGACATCGCCCAACATTGTGCTCGACAACACCAAGTTCACGAATGTCGGTACGGCGGTCAAGTCGACTGATGGAAGCACGCTTCTTTCCGGAGGCGCTGATCTATGGGCCACGGGTAAGCGATACAATGGCGACAAGGGATCAGTTGAGACGGGGACCGTAAAGGCCCCTGCACGCGGCAAGGGCCTCAACGGCGACGACGGCAAACTCTACATGCGCTCTCGTCCGCAGTACGAGAAAAAGTCCCCAAGCGACTTCTTAGTTGCAACCACAGATGGCGGGTGCAAGAACGACGCCAGCGGTGACCAGGCATCCTGCATCAACGACTTCTTGCGCAGCGCTGTGGATAAGGGCAAGATTGCTTTCTTCCCGGCCGGCATCTACGCAGTGGGATCGACGGTGCACGTCCCGACCAACTCAGTGATCCAAGGCTCGTCGTGGTCCCAGATCATGGGTTCGGGCTTTTACTTTAGCGACATCACGAACCCTAAGGTCATGGTGCAGGTTGGTAATAAGGGCGATATTGGCACTTTGGAAATCACCGAGATGCTCTTCTCAGTGCGAGGTGCCACGGCGGGTGCCATCCTGATGGAGTGGAATGTCGCCGCCAAGTCGCAAGGCGCGGCGGCTATGTGGGATTCGCACTTTCGCGTCGGCGGCGCTCTGGCCACGCATCTCGACTTGGCCACTTGCCCACGCTTCAGCAACAACGCCGCGTGCATCGCCGCGTCGCTGCTATTTCGCGTCACGCCGCAAGCAAATGGCTACTTTGAGAACGTGTGGGCCTGGGTCGGCGACCACGATAATGATCAGACCATTGTGAACCAGCCTGACTCGAGTGCCACACAAATCTCCGTCTTTGCCGCGCGTGGCATGCTCGTTGAGTCGCAGGGTCCTTCGTGGTTCTACGGTGGCGGCTCGGAGCATTCTGTTCTGTACAATTACCTCCTCAGCGGTGCCAAGAGCGTCTTCATGGGCCACATCCAGACGGAGTCGCCGTACTACCAGCCCAACCCACGGCCGCCGGACCCCTTCCGCGCCGGCGCGCGCTTCCCTAATGACCCAGACTTTAGCGGCTGCGAGTTGGCGGCCGCCGTGGAGGAAGACCGGTGCAACTACGCGTGGGGTTTGCTCGTGATTGACTCAACCGACGTCATGGTGCACTCAGCCGGTCTCTACAGCTTCTTCAATGAGTACTACCAGGACTGCATCGCCAGCCACAACTGCCAGACGCGCATCCTCGAGGTCAAGGGCTCAACGGGTGTTGTCATCTTCAACCTCTTCACCGTCGCCACCGTCAACATTGCGAGCGGCATTGACGGGACCAAGGTTCTACAGAAGGATAATCAGCGTGGCTTCACCACCGAGGTTAGCGTTTGGGTGCCGCTCCCCGGGTCCGACACAGTCGACATTATCTGGATCGACACTAAAGTTTGGAAAACCCCGACAGTCACCTGCTCGGCTCCGTCGTGCATGTTCATTATTCCGACAACGCGACTGGGGTCCACGACGACAATTCATCCCAACAACTACACGACCTCGTTCGAATACGGAGGCTTCGGGCCGACCACCATCGGCGGCTCCACGATGACCGTTTTTATCACGTCAACTACGACCGTCGTCATCGAGGTTCCGGGTATCACCACTGACGGCATTGGCTACTCAAACGTCAATGTGACATCGGGCTCCATGCCCATCACTGTTCGCCCCAGTGTCCCCATACCGCCTATGGGCGTGACTCTGCCGGACGGGAAGGGCGGCACGACGGTTCGAACCGTGCCACTTCCACCCTGGCCGCGAATTGACGGTGGTCCCACAGCCCCATACACCGACCCGGCGACTCTCCCGCCCCCCTCCGGCGGCGTCGGACCCGGCTCCAGCACCACCTACTACACGCCCGTCAACTCCCGCATCACAGTACCCGGTGCCACGGTGACCACGGTGACATTCCCGGCCTCTACCGGAGCCGTCACCATTGATTGTCCCGCTGAGACGTCCATCGCCTTTGCTACGCCTCCAGTCGTTGTCGCTACCACGTGCACGGGCTCGTCCGCCCATACGCTGAAGTTTACCTGCCCGACCACCCGCGTCCTTACATTCCTTGGGCCCGCCACGGTCGAAGCCACGGTCGATTGCTCCCTAGTCACGTCTTGGACGACTGGTTCCAGCTCCACTACGACGCCGCTTCCCGTCTACACAAACTGGCCGCCCGTCATGCAGATCATCCCCAAGGACAGAAAGATTGACAAGCCGGAACCCGACGACCGCGGCGTCCATGTACCCTGCACCGCGTGGTTCTTCTTCCTTTGTATCACGTGGGGCAAGGTCAAGGTGCTGTCCTGGTACTGGATCCTGCCACCCGGCATCTACGGCCCCGGACCGCCGCCCATCAAAAACATCTTGCTCCCGCCTGGCGTCACCATTAAAGGCAAGCTGCCACCCTGGCCACGCCTGACCATCGGCCCAGACCATCAATTAACGACCGAGAAGGAGCCCAAGTGTGAAACTAAAACGGCTGAGGCCTGCACCTGGACTACGTACATTACTGGTGGCGAGACCAAATCGTCAACATCAGCGTGCGAGACCATCACTGGCTGCTCCCTCAGCGTATCTGAATCGTCCACCGAGGTCATAGGCAAGCAGACGATCGCGCCTGTCGGCACCTGGATTGGAGAACACTGGCCGACCACGACCCTGGGGGCCGCATACACCAACTCCGTCTACGCCGCCCTGATGGCGCGCATGGCGCGCGACGAAGCTGAAGGTGAAGGTGCCACCCTCGACGTCACGCCAGGGTCGACTGCCGGCCCCACGTGCCCCGGCACGAGCAGCGCCTGCGGCGGTACCGTCTGCAGTGGCTACTGGTGCACAGCGTCTCCCACAGGCCCCCCACCGGCATATCAGGACCCCAATGATCCCAACTCGGGCGGCTACATGGCGCCGACCAAGACCATTGGCACAAGCGAACCTCCCCCTGGCACGAGCAATCCCCCGTCCGACACGCCCACGACGCCGCTGAAGCGTGGACCTATCAACTGCTACAAGGAGAGCGACTTTCCTGGCCACGCCGATCTCCATTCAGGCTCCCAAGATGCCGGCGCGAAAGAGTTTAGCGGGCTGCTCTCAGACGACAAAATGCTCATCGGGCCGAACGACCCGCCTGTCGAGCATCGCTACACGGACAAGCGCGGCGTCAACTACGACTACTCGTGTACCTGGGTGAGCGGCTGCAAGACAAGCGTGGAAAAGCAGAATTTTCGGTATCCCGACGGCAACAATACTAGTCTACTCACTGCTTACCTGCTCGTCAGGGAGGACTATACAAAGTGTAAGTGGCTCCTCGTACTACACTGGGAATGAAGGCCAGGTATCATATATAGATGTACGATGGCAGAGAGCTAACACTGCGTCTAGGCAACAACGGGGGTGTTGGAGGTTCGTGCCAAGTTGGGTGTCTACTTTACAGCTTTGAGGGTGGCCGAGGTGACCCAAGTTGTAAGAAATTTGACTGTAGTTTATGCGGTTCGCCAGGCGAGCCAATAGAGTGCGAGATATGTTGTAGAGGCTAAAAACTCAGTTTCAAGGTAAAATTTATAAGGAAACGTAAGTTCGTCCTCTTTATAGTGCCTCTAGGTAATCCCGAGCAGCAGTGTATGGGGACGTGGCGGTGATTTGGACTGATCGCCTTCGATCTACTGTAGGAACCTTGATGGTTTCTGCACAGTTTGAAGGCTTATAGCGAGTCTATAATCTGTCTTGATTATAGTGTGCTTGAAAAGGTCCCCCGACATTGAGTATTCAGGTGTGGCTTTCCTTGACACGCTGTCGTGCAGCAGCTGAAATGCAGCTCATGGGCGCAGGCAAAATAGCAAATCCTCATAGGTGGGCTACGGCTAGATGTATACATTTATGCATGTGATGAATCCTGAGTCTTACTCTGCAAGGTGATCAGGCTGAATTTTCTCAGCCCAGTCTTCTCTCATTGCCCGAGTTATGATATACAATTTCTAGACATCCCTACCCGTCCGCTTCTGACCTAGAATTGCAAAACCTACAAGAGCAAACAATCGCAAATCAAAGATTCAACCAACCAGAAAATTGGACTTCGAGTGAAACATGGAAGATTCTCAGCCTTTGTATTCGGACAACACCATCTCCGACTTCGACTACAGTACTGGCCACCTCTCAAGCTCCCTTGACGCAAGCGAGGCCGACTTGGAAAGCGAGAGAAGCTTCAATCCGGGGGCACACGATCAGCCATTCATGTCCGGACCAGGCTCCTACATGACAACCAGCGCAGCACATCAGTCTAGTGTCCAGGCTGGAACACCTTGTGAGAGCGCTGGAGAGACAAGAGTTGGCGTGAATCCGACGGATACACCGAATTTGGCAATGCCGACTTTACCCTATCAAGCGTGCAACGAGAGACAGATTTGTCGAGTTGATTTGGAGGCTTCTAGTGCCCAGGCAGGATTTCATTATGACGCCGCGAGACAGCGAGATTACCTTAGAAGTATCTTGGCTCAGAAAATTACAAAAAAAGACGACAATGAGCGAAAGCGTCTCCACGAGCAGGATTCCGAATGCCGCTGGTTTGAAGTGACCGAAGAAAAGAATGGCTACCTTGAGATGAAACATTACCAGCGATTCCGACAATTGATTCAGGAGCATTGCCTACAATATGGTATTGCTGCGACTGATTGCTATCCACGACTGGTATCATTTCTTGGTAACACTGGGGCTGGCAAGAGCAGTCTCATCCGTATGCTTATTGAGCAAAGTTGGTTACCCCAGCCTCCAAATGGACTCCAAGTCACAGAAGCTGCGCCAAGTGTGCCCATCATTGGTCGTAAAGGCCTTCCTACCTCCGGCAATGTTCATTTATACCGAGAAACTGTCATGGATGGCCCTGAGGAGCAGAATCCGTTGCTATATGCGGACTGTGAGGGGTTCAATGGGGGCGGCAGTGGAGAATTTGAGACTGCCAACGGCACTGATGATGACTCAACACCAAAAGCAGGGTTTTTCGAAAGGGGGGTCAATTTTGTATGTGCCAAAATAAGTATGGATAGAACGAAAGACCCGAGTGAATGCGAGGAAAGGAAGGACATCGTTGAGAAGGTATTCCCGCGGCTATTGTACAACGTTTCCGACGTTGTTATTTACGTCTTACCATACTTCGCGAAAAACGAAGTGGGTGCCAAGCTGAAAGACTTGATAAATTGGACGAACAAATCAGAATCAGCTGCGGTGAATCGCATGGCACTCCCTCGTCTTATCATTGTGCTGAATGGATGTGACGGAAACAATGACGAGACGTGGGACACTGCGGAAACGAAAGAGGACTTGCTCGAAGCGCAGAATGACATGTTCAAGAGAGGCAAGGGAGACTTGGCCAAAATTGCCGAGAGGTTTAAAAAGAAGGGCATACGCAAAGACACGACAGAGTCTCTTCTAGAGCTGTATTATTCATCGATCGAATTCATTCTCATACCCAATCTGAACGAGGGGTTACCTTTGGCCAGTCAACTCAAGCGGCTTCACGAAATGATTGCAAAATCTTCTCAAATTTCTTTGGCGGCTAAAGAAGCAGGTTCTATGAAATTAAATGCCAATGGAATGCGGCACTTTTTTGATCTTTGCTTCGATCACATCCTGAAAAAGTCGGATACGCCATTCAATTTATTGGAAGCTTTGCTTGCCACAAAACCGCTACCAGATACGCTCTCAAGTTACTTTTTGGCGCTCATGAAGCATGCGCTCAAAACAGTAATGACAGCCCAGCACGGGAAAGAGCCCAGAGAAATGGCATCAAGCCTTTCAAGCAGCGTTGCGCCCGTGATTAGCTCAATGGTTGCTCTCGACCTCGACCGTACTTACAACACACGAATCGGAAACATCAAAGATCTGTACCGCGGAAAATACAACCAACCTGAGGATGGAGCCACATTCTCGAACGAAAGTGCTGTAAACAAAGAGGTGAAGGACGGACCTAAGGGCGAAACCACAGCCACATATGAAAGCGCTGTAAACGAGGCGTTGAAGGAGTTCCTAGAGACTTCTGTCGAATGCTGCTTCCTCAGTGGCGGGGTCAAGTGCATAAACTCGAAAATGTCGCATGAAAAGGTTCCGCATCATAAGAGTAGGGACGGCGAACTGATTGGACAAGGGGATTTTGACGCTACACTCGCGCGAGAGATAGAAGCACAGTTAAAAGCAAGCATCGAGGAGAAATTTGATAGCATGGCATCATCCAGCCAGCAGAATCTCGACACAGTCTCCTTATGGGAAGCCCACGAGACGAACCTGGTCAACATTCATCGCTTTTCCAGTCGCCCGGCCGAGCATTCTCCACAGTGCTTCTGGTGCATACGCAACACGGCGACTGAGTATCTGCCTTGCCGTCATGGACTTTGCAATGCATGTATTCAGCTCAAAGGCGAGGCCAGTCGCCAGGACTCGAGAGTGTTCAAGATTGGCTCCTGCCCGCTTCACGCAGAACCAGCCGACTTTGACCCCCCAGTTGAGGTATTGGTACTTCCGGCAACCGTGGGGGGCCGTGTCCTAACTATTGAGGGAGACGGGGTCAGAGGCGCAATCTCTCTCAAGATACTTGCTGCTGTTGAAAAGCTTATGGGAAACCTCAAATTGGGCGACTTTTTCGACCTGATAGTTGGGTGCGGGAGTGGTGGCTTAGTCGCACTGGCGTTGACTCTGAAAACGTGGACTCTGGAGGAGATTGGTCAGAACATCTTTAATCGAGTGTATTCTGCGGATACTCTCCCTTCGCGATGGTGGTTCGCTCAGCCATTCAGTAAAGAGAGTCACTACGAAGAGAAACTCAAGAGCGTCCTTGACGATATCTTCGGTTCGTGCAGTCAGAGCGAGCTGAGACAAGAAAAGGTAAGTATCAAGCCTTTTATCGCATTTGAAACCTGTCATTTCATGGAGCTCATAAATCCGCTAGGATCGAAACTTATTCACCAGCAGACCTGGCGTTATGATCCCCGTTATCCGCCAAGATGGGTCCTCCACACAGTACGTGACGAACTATAAACGTCGCACTGAAAAAGGTCGGTATCCTTTCCTTTCTAAAGACACCACTTAACGCTGAATGGACATTTTATAGGTGTTGACGCCGACCATTTTCAGATCTGGCAGGTTGCTAGAGCGACCATAGCTATCGAGAAGTATTTTCCGCCTTTGATATATTACAATAGGGACCAGCAGGCCATGTGTTTTTCTGGCGCAAACGAACACATTGTAAGCTTAGACCAAACTGCCATCGACGAAGCAAAGAAACTGTGGCCTGGCGTCGAATCCACGGAGCCCACGGAGCCCACGGAGCCCACGAAGTCCACGGAGCCCACGAAGCCCACGGAGCCCACGGAGCCCACGAAGCCCACGAAGCCCACGAAGCCCACGGAGCGGCTGGACATGTTCCTGTCTGTCGGTTGCGGTGTGAAAGAAGGCACATCGAAGTGTATCAAAGATCTTGAGCATGAATTTGTAGACAAGGAACCGAAGAAGATTGTGAGATTGAACCCAAAGGTCATTGGTGGCCTCCCACAAATCGATGACTTTGATGCGCTAAAGGAGCGTGGAACTCTCGCTTGCATCGTCACCAACTACCTGCAAGACAAAGCTGTCGAGACTCAGGTGCAGGATTTGGTTATTTCGTTGCTCGCAACATCATTATACTTTCAAGTTATCAAGAAAGATGAGCGAGAAGGCTTCAATCACAAGGGTAAGATCACATATCGAGAGCAACTCCCGACGAGACATGTTGACATGTCTCTAGGTCAGATCAAATGTCGCTTTCCGAATGGGTCAGACACTGCCAAAAACATGGCGGCCCTTTGTTGTGAAAGATATCAGAGACTGTGGATTGAGATTTGGACTGACGAACCGAAAATATATGCTTTGCGTCCAGAATTACAGCTGATGAAGGAAACTGGGAAGCTGGATATGGACGTTCCTCTGACGTATAGAGAACTACCCGACAACGGCTCCAAAGTTTGCTTCTTCCTCAAGGCAGGCACCCGCAGTCTCAGGCACATCAGCGGCTCGCCAATAACCCTGTCTGCTGCCTTGGCGGCAGCTGAAGTCAGACCAGGAGAAACCATGGGCTCACATGATTGGCAATGAGGCGCCAGCAAGAAAGCGCAGAGCTGCACATGTACCGTTTGGCTTGAGAATTGCTCTTCTTTACGCGTTGAGTAGAGGAGTTGAAAGAACGAACGATGTGGACGTAGGAATGAAGTAAAGTCTATAGCCTAGTCAGACACAATGGCAACGATTGCGCCAGCTTATCGCGGCGAATTGCGATGCTGCGACGTGGAGTTCGAAGAGAGCTTGAAGGGGCCGGGTCCCACAAAGTAAGAATGTAATCCTCAGTTGATTTAATGCGTCTAATATCTGATTGCAGAACGGAAGAAACCTAGCCAGGCAAGCGTGGAAGTGAGGCAGATTTAGGTAGATCTAGGTTTATAGTAAGATACAGTGGACGAAATATGGATTCAGGTACCCGGTGGATCTTGACGAACGTGAATATCCGTATTAGGCAAATCTCCCAACGCGCTAACACCGGATGCTTTGGCAGTGAGTGGATCACCGTTTGTTACGGAGTCAAGTACCCATCCGTATGGTAGACGCCTCTATAGTCCGCGGACCTATATAAGGCTGCCATTAATTACCTGATTGATAATCCGCCGATGCTCAGATGAGATTGCCGACATAAATATGACCTGCATGCCCATCTGCAGCACTGAAGCTGCCGCGATTAGTAGCATCATCAACTCGGGCCGTCGCGCCCCACGGTATGCCGGCTCATGCAGGCCGACGCACCACTGAGATTAAATATATTACGGACGCCTTGCAATTTTTTTTGCCCGGCATCCTTACACTTTAGCACCCAGTAATAGTAGGCTATTTCAACGCCAGAAACGTCTCAGCTCATGCTCATTGTGGGTGCCTCGCCCAAGAGGCCGATGGTGTACGTAGCATCACTTGGCTTTATCCCTAGCTCACCATTTCTGAATTCATGTTGCGCGCCAAGACAAGGTGAATCGATAGAAATTACGTTGACAAATTGTTCCGTTGGTTTAATCTCATTTGAATGCCTCGACTCGGTAGCCGCCGAGGAGTGGTGCTACTCATGCTGACCGGTCGCAGCTAGAGCTATCCAAAACTAGCCCAGGCGAGGCAAACTATTGTCTACTTTGCAGTCAGCGCTTGATCGCGTATCTAAACATTCTTGGCAAGGGTAAGCGGCACTCTGAGGTGTATATGCCGATACCTGGCCCAGTCTAGGCAAGCCATTGTCATGATGTGGCCACTTGTCATATCGACGGGTATGAATAGTTGCAGACCTCCCAAATCGCGTGAATTGCGCAACTGGCTATAATGCGCTAATCATATAGGAAGCCCCAGTTTGCAAAACAATACTTCACAATGTCGATTTTTAGCCTCCGCCAGGCGCTTGTCGCCGTCGTACTCACCATGACCATTGGTGCCGCTGCCTCCCCCGCTCTGGAGCCTCGCATTTGCTGCGGAAGCGCCGCCAACTGCCATAACTACAGTCTTCGCGTAAGTTCTGCAACTCTTTTCATGGTATTTTTTTTATTGATCTTGAGTAGTGCTTCGAGTGCGAGAGAATCTCGATCACAAGATCGTTGAGCTCAGTAGATCGAATACGTACGAATCGATCAGATTGAATCGATCATCGGTGAACATCAAGCCGTGGTTTGTACGCTTATCCTGGTCCTCGCGCTTCTGGGGTGATTGAAAAAAAACTTCTTTCAAAATAGAACTGGCAATTCTGTTTTACTGCTCAAGCTTTGCAATACTCTGCGTGAGCGAACGAGCCCGTACAATACCCCCCTTTCTGTGACGCGCTGGCCTTAAAGTTGCAGACTCCGGCTTGAGGCTTAGAGGGAGAAGTGAAGCTCGAAGGGTCAGAATCGAAAGGTGTACAGGATTCTCATCACCGGATGCTATCAACAGCTACCTCCTCCCCCACCACCTCCTCCTCCTCCGCAACCACCGCCGCCGCCGCCAGAGCCGCCGCCGCCGCCACAAGCACCACCACCACCACAGCCCTAAATAAACGATGAGTGTCCTGTTCCGAACTATTCCGTTTTGGATTCCACTTACCCCAGCACCACTGGAACACCCTCCCGGGCCTCCGCACGCTCCGGCCGCAACAGCGCCCGAGCCGCAAGTGCCGGCAGCACAGGCCCCGCCGACGCCGACTGAGCACGGATCGGCGCCATAATACATGCCGCCCGTAAACCAGGTCGGGTACATCCACGGTCCGTACGCTAAAGCAGCACATAGTAAGCATACTGCGATCAGTTTGTAGATGGGCTGGTGATGATTTTACCGTAGTATGGGTAACCCCAGTGGTTGTAGTACTCATCCTTGGGTGGCAGCTCTCGACCTTTCTTGGCAGCCCGCTTCCGTGCCTTTTGGTACTCCTCCTCGACCCTTTGTGCATGGCGAGCCCATCGCGCTTGCTCAGTGGCCGAGGCAATGTCGGCAAAGCGCACAGCATTGTGTGCGGAAATGTGCGCCGAGTTGTCAGGCGGACAAAGCTTTGCAGCTCCAGAAGTATGGAAATCTTCGGAGACTCTGTGATCCTTGGTCTTGAACAACGTACCTATAGAGGAGACCAGCGATGAACGAACAGCTGTTGAAGCTGGTGTAAGTCTGGGTCGCAGCCTTGGATATTAGATTCGACTTACTCTCGCAATACCAGCAAGTACACTCGCTGTAAACCTGGCCAAAGAAATCCTGATACTTTTTGGTAGTAAAAGCAAAGGCATCTCCGAGTTTGCCTTCGTCAATCTTGTCGTCGTGATCAATGAACTTGTGCATCCTGCGCACGGTGTGTTGATAGTAGGTTTGAGGATGGAGCTGATGCGTGTGCCAGGCAAGGTCAACATCAAGAGTCGGCACAACCGTCTGGCCTGGATAGCCCTCCATGATGAACAAGAAGCGCTGGTACTTTTTGATGAGGCGCTGCATTGTCGGCTTAGCCGAGGGACTGTGCAACCAATCGAGGTTGACCATCTTGCCAATAAATATGCCCTGACGCATCACAGCGCTGCAGAGATCGAGTGCAAAGGGCGAAAAGTTTTCCCAATATCGGCTCATCATCTTTCGTGTGGACAGCCGCGAGTTCCTGTGCAAGTAGTAGTTTGGTTTATGCGTTGGAATGTCGTCGATGCTACGCAACAAAGTGTGATTTTTCAAGACTTGTTCAATGAGGAGCCTTATAGTGTCCATTGTTGGATGAGGATGGCCACCGCCCGGCTGGATAAGCTCCATGATCCGAATGCGAAGAACTTCCTGAATCATACGATTTGGAAACGCGCGGGCGAAACTTTCTGATCTTAGACGCGTGACGTCTACTTCTGGTCTTCCTTTCTGAGGGCTGAGAATCGTTCCCGGCATAGGAACCGATTTCTTCAGGAGCAGGGTAGTATCATGGAGAAACTTGGAGACCGAAAGTAGTTCTTTGTAGTTTTGTTGACCACAAGACATGCATACGAAGCTAAACTTGCCATCGCCATATCCTTCACCGATTAAATCCTGAGAGCGATAAGAATTGCCACTGTCATCTTTGCCACACGTCGTCCACGGCACCTCGTATCGTGCAGGGCAATAAGGACATTTGAGAGTTTTCGTCAGAGGGTCGTTCTGATTGAGCCAACTGCGCCCAGATTGTGCCACCCAAATCGCTTGCGCGTCAGCAGAGACGTTGTAAGCGAAGTCATCTCCAATCGCATCATTAATCAGATTCCAAGGCAAACCAGTCGCCCAGAAGCTGTTCAGACCGTATCGCATGCAATCTTCGAGAAATGCGCGAGGGTTGAGCATGTGTGTATGCATGACCATGAGAACATCTGCATATTGGGTTAGCTACAGATGGACACAATGCTTTCAGGACAGACTGACCGAGCGGAGGCATACTGATTTGCTGCCAGTCAAAATCACGGCTTGTGCTTGGGAAGCGCATGTACTTTTCGCCACCCAGGACAGTCATATCGGCGTTGGTGAGCATCTCGATGTCTTGGGCGTTCCACCAGGCTTCATAGCGATCGACAGCTCGTGCAAGGAAAATTGCCCACCTCTTTTCACGAAGCTTGCTGAGCATCATCATCTTCTCTTCATCACTGGTCATCTCGGCCGTTTTCGTCTGAGGGGGTGATTTTGACGTCTCCAGAGAAATGCCCTTGCCATCGCTGCTAACAAGGCTGTCCCAGATCCCCCAAAGGCCGTCTGTGTAGCCAACATCCTCCTTCATGGCCAGAATGGCATGGAGAAGTTTTAGATGTGCAAGACAACGGCTTTCGGTAACATCAAAGCCGTAATTCTTGCTTGAAGGGTCTTTGCTCTGTGACAGGTTAGGCTTGTCGTTGAAGATGATTGCGGGCAAGGGCGGCGGAGGTCCATCTGGCTGATCGGCAACAGCCTGATAGCTCGGTAATGGTTCGTCATGTAGGCCACAGGCCGCCTCGTCCAAAGTGGCAGGTACTCTATCTCCTTTGTTATCTGCTGAGCTCATGGTGAAGGGTTTGATTTAATTTGGCCTAGCATGGAAGTGGGTGATGCCGAGCATTCTTATATCAAGCCGGCACAGGCGCTCCCAGGTATGATCACCATGGGCGGAGGCGTTGCCGCTCTATTGGGGTGACATTCAGCTACAAATGTCCAGGGTGGGCTCTGTGATGTCAGGCCGCTACCCAGCACGAATATCGAGGGTTGCAGCTGGGTGATTACTGCAGACTTCAGTGCTTGCACGAGCAGAAATGAGGCTGACTAGGCAGCAACTTTGCATGGCGCAGCCTGATGTCAGAGGATCGATAAAACAGGCTGAGCAATCTAGCAGGGCGAATGCTGACCACATGGACGGTGGACCAGAGCCTTGCTATTTGGGTGTCGCAGGGTTTTGCCAAGTTGAAAAATAGCAACAGGCGGTTGGCAATGTGTTGTTACAGCGCGTAGACATGATGTCGGATGGGTATCAAAGACGGGGACTTTGGCGCCGCCAAAGATGCTAGTTTCGAACCGATGCATGGTAGGTGAGACCGACGACAGACTGTGGAACAAGGTGGCGGCTCATGAGACCAGACCCTCGGTTAAGAATAGCAACAATAGGTACACGAGTGCGCCTGGTTGATTCCATCAACAACAGACACGTCACTTACTGCTCTGACTTCATCGTAGGCAGCAGGAAATGTCCGCCAGTTCGATTCACGCTCAATAGGGCACATTCTGCCACCACCGTCCCAGACCCTGATTACTGTAGCTAGTTAACTCGTTTGCTGCTGTACCCGATAGGTTGGTGTTGTCTCGCTTGCTAGTATCTTCGTGTTACTTGGCGCATATATTGATGATCTGAAGAAAAAACTACGGCTCTGAATGGCTACAAGGCCACCCAGGTGTGCCAGGCACCAAGGCTAAGGGTTGTGGCGTTCGCTTCTCATCTGTGGCTCAACTAACTCGGGTGAGGCTGGGGTTGTGCAAGTGATGCACAAAGTGGATCTTTGTGCATCCTTTGTGCTTCCGGCCTAGCCATCAGCACTCCACACTCCACCAGAACGCTTCCGCTCGCCTCACTTGCTCTTCCGACACCTGCGATTGCTCTGTCCAACCGCACTCCTCATCTACGCGACCGGTCACTTCGCTTGCCGCCCTCGTCTCGGTCTGCGCGTCTGCAAAGACATATTACTATCCAGGCACTTGGCGATGGGCTCCCCGTCTGCGACGCTCAATCTCGGCCTTTAGCAGCTTCCCCCCATCCCGCAGCTGCTGCGGGCGGCACTCCCATTACAAAGTGGCGGGCGCGAGCGCACTGTCGGCCGCACCACTATTCGACTTCACATAATCTTTCTAAACTAAGCCTCATTGTCGTGCGCCTCTCGCGACTGTCTTTGCGGAGCAATTATGACTCTCCGAGCGGGCACGAACGGCCTGGTTTCCAACGGTCACAACCACGGCAGTAATCCTGGCAGCGTCAATGGCGAGCCTTCAAGATTCAAGTCACAGGATCTCTCTCGCAATCACAGCCCCGATGGCCACGACCATCGCCCTTCCACCGCGCCCGGTCGCAAAAATGGTCTCTCCTCCAGCGCCGAGATGGGAGACAACATGGCCAGGCAGCGCCCACAACGCCCAAACAAGCCCCTGCTCGTGCGCTCCAAGAGTGACTACGCCAGGCCTCAAGAGCAAGACGATTCGGAACCAGACGATGATGAGATTCCCGAATGGGGTGCTAGACACGGCTTCGAGGACCATTATCAATCCGAACATATTATTACACAGCTCGCCACCGTATGTTGCGCTATAGCTGCTCGACACCAAAGTGTGCTAACTCTGTTAGAATTGGTGCATGTATTTCACCGACAAGCGCCACGATACGACTGGCAAGCCCAAGACCCTTCAGTCTGAGCTTCATGACTGGCGACAAAGGGACCGTCTGAAAACCGTTTCTGCGGCTCTCGCCGTCTGCCTTAACATTGGCGTTGAGCCCCCCGACCAGCTCAAAACGAACCCAGGCGCCAAGCTCGAGGCATGGACCGATCCTACCATACCGCCGGCTCAAAAGGCTCTAGAGAATATCGGAAAGGCTCTTCAGTCTCAGTACGAAACGCTGGCCATTAGAGCTCGCTACAAGCAGTATCTGGACCCCTCCGTTGAAGAGACGAAAAAGTTTTGCGTTTCTCTGCGGCGAAATGCCAAAGATGAGCGCGTCCTGTTTCACTACAACGGTCATGGTGTTCCCAAGCCTACAGCCTCGGGTGAGATTTGGGTCTTTAACAAGACCTACACACAGTATATTCCGGTATCACTATATGATCTTCAGCATTGGCTGCAAGCACCGACCATCTATGTTTGGGACTGCTCCGAAGCCGGTAATATCCTCAACAACTATCATCGCTTCGTGGAAAAGCACGAAGAAGAGGAAAAGGAAACAGCCCAGCGCGATCCTCACTACGAAAAGACGGCTTTCCGCCCCTATATACATCTGGCTGCTTGCGCCGCCAAGGAGAACCTCCCGACTAACCCTTTACTCCCCGCCGACTTGTTTACGGCCTGTCTCACCACTCCCATTGAACTGGCTCTCTGGTTTTTTGTCCTTCAAAACCCCCTCAAGACCGCCTTGACACCCGAGCGTGCCAAAAAGCTTCCGGGGCGTCTGCAGGAGCGACGAACCCCCCTGGGCGAACTTAACTGGATCTTCACAGCCATTACGGACAGTATCGCTTGGACTACGCTCCCTCGCGATCTTTTTCGAAAGTTTTTTCGCCAAGATCTCATGGTTGCCGCCCTTTTTCGCAACTTTTTGCTCGCCCAGAGAGTCATGATGGTCTATCGCTGCCACCCTCAGTCATATCCGCAGCTTCCTGACACGCATCAGCACCCTCTCTGGGAGACTTGGGATCTGGCCGTGGACATGGCGTTGGCCCAGCTTCCCATGCTCGAGAAGAAGGAGACCGACGGCACCGAATACGAGTACCAAAACTCGACCTTCTTCACCGAGCAACTGACTGCCTTTGAAGTTTATCTGACGCGTGGGGATGCAGTAGCTCAAAAGCCACCGGATCAATTGCCCGTGGTCTTGCAGGTACTCCTGAGCCAGCAACATAGAGTTCGTGCTCTCATTCTCCTTGGCAGATTCCTTGACTTGGGCCCGTGGTCGGTGCAACTGGCTCTCAGCATCGGAATTTTCCCATATGTGCTAAAGCTTCTCCAGTCGGCAGCGACTGAGCTGAAGCCCGTCATGGTGTTTATCTGGGCTCGACTCATCGCCGTCGATATTAGCTGCCAACAAGACCTTGCCAAAGACAATGGTTATGGCTATTTTGCGCAGATACTCAGGCCCACCGAGGCACTACCAGTCGTCGACAGTGATGAGCACAAGGCCATGTGCGCCTTTATCCTGGCTATGCTGTGCAAGGATTATCAGAATGGCCAGATGATCTGCAACCAAACGGACATCATGACTTACTGCTTGACGCATATCCAGAACCAGGAGAATCACCTCTTGAGGCAGTGGGCATGCTTATGCATCAGTCAGCTGTGGCAAGATCTTCCAGAGGCCAAATGGCGTGGTATCAGGGAGAATGCCTATGTGACGCTCGCATGCCTCACTAAAGATCCTTGCTGTGAAGTGCGCGCAGCCGTCATTCATGCCATGACTACATTCCTCGGTATCCCAGATCTGACTGAAGAGGTAGCAAAAATCGAAGAATCGATCGCTTGGACAATTCTGGACATGGGAACGGATGGCAGTCCCATGGTGCGCAAGGAATTCTTAGTCTTTCTATCGCACTTCATTGTGCGCTACGAAAGTAAGTTTTTGGTAACCGCGTATGAACAGCTGTTGGAAGAAAAGGATTATCTACTCTTCCCTCCACAGGATGACGGCCATGACTACAAAATGGGACTGCACTATGCACGCGCCGAAAACCGCAACAAGGATGGCACGATCAAGCCTACCGCCCATGGACTTTCTCACAACAGCGTCTATATGGCCTGCTGGAAGCACGCTCTGATATTGAGCGTCGATCCTCACCCGGATGTCCAGCGTTCGGCTACCATCATCATTGACTATATGCATAAAGCCCTTATCAATTCACCTGTAGGAGAACAGGCTCAGTCTTTGATGCGCGAAATTCAAAGGAGAGCAAACCGCGCCACTTTCAAAAGTGCGGCCACGGCTCACCAGCGAAGAAGTCTCATGAGCGGAAATGGCGCACCTGTCGCGGCTCCTCTGCCATCGCCAGGTCTGCTTAGACGTACTGCAAGCCTGCTGTTCCAATCATTTGTCGGCACCGAGGACAAGTCTCGGCCAAATACGCCATCCGGTTCTGTCACGTCGATAGCCCCGCCGAGATCCCCCGGTGCTCCCCTCCCTCCGGACCAAGCATTTGCACCCCCTGAACAGAATGATAGTTTTGGCGCTCCTGCCGCTTACCACACCGCCCGTGAGCCTGTTTCTGGCCAATTTGAGGAACGAGACCTGACAGAGTCGCCGACTCTGCCTCTGATAAGCAAGTTCTTGGACTGGTCAACCGAATACTTTCGGGAGCCCCAGATGAAGAACAGCGAGGCAGACGAACCCGGCAGCACAGACTACAACGAAAGACTCTGGAGAAGACAGCGGAACGAGACAATCCTACGTGAGACCCAACCGCTCAAGCAATTTGCGGGCAGCCATCGCTGGAATAATCAGCTTGCCATGGTGAATAATGGCGCGCAGCCCGCAAAGATGACGTTTCATCAATACGAAGATCATCTGGCTGTGTCCGATGACGGCAATACTGTCATGGTGTGGGATTGGAAACGACAGGGCCGATTGAGCAAATTCTCCAACGGAAATCCCGAAGGCTCCAGGATCAGCGATATGAAGTTTATCAATGAGGACGACCAGGCAATGCTGTTGACGGGGTCATCGGATGGCGTCATAAGAATTTACCGCAACTACGATTCTGACGGAGATATTGAGCTGGCCACATCATGGCGCGCACTTACGCACATGGTGCCGAGCAATGTAAACTCGGGCATGGTGTTTGACTGGCAGCAAGTCAAGGGTCGAGTCCTCGTTGCGGGCGATGTGCGTGTCATCCGGGTATGGTATGCCGCGAGCGAGACGTGCGTCATGGATATCCCTGCTCGGTCCGGATCGTGTGTTACCTCGCTGACTTCGGATCAAATGACTGGCGACATCTTTGTGGCCGGCTTTGGCGACGGAGCAGTGCGCGTCTTTGACACTCGTATGAGACCCCAAGAGTCGATGGTGCGCAAGTGGAAGGACGAGTCAGACCGCCAATGGATCAAAGCTGTTCATATGCAGCGAGGTGGACAGCGCGAGCTGATGAGCGCCAGCCGCAATGGCAAAGTCAAAATTTGGGACATCCGAATGGACAAGGCGCTGCGGTCGTTCCAGACGATGCGAGACACTCTTCGTACCGCCAGCACGCACGAGCACTTGCCCGTGTTTGCAGTGTAAGTTGATAATTATCTGCATTGATAAATGCATACTAATATGTACAGTGGCACCTCGACGCATTCCGTAAAGGTCTTTAACCTCGACGGAGCAGAGCTCTCGCGGCTGGAGCCGTACTCGAGCTTCCTGCAGCAGAGCCGCAGTTCGCCCATTTCGGCGACGGCATTCCATCCGCACCGTCCGATACTAGGATGTGCGGCGCGGGGCGACCATCACATCAACCTTTTCACCTGTGAAAAGGGTGAGCCATTGAGTCTGCCTTGAGGGCAAAACTGGACAGCATCGTGTGAGGCGTTCCAGCGACAACAAACCATATTTCTTATTTCTCATTACTACATTATCTCTCCGAGCGTTTTTGTTGTTTTCTTTTCATTCTTCACTATTGTATTAGGTACTCTTCCCAACATGTTTTGAGTAGCGAGATGGGTGGCGTTGGGCAAGACACGTGTTGTGAGCTGGTCATTGCATAGCCTGCGTAATTGGCTAGGAACTCTACCGCAAGGGAAGCGGTACTAATTATAGCGTTGAATATACCATGAATGTAATTCAAGCTCTTCCATGATTTCTCTTGCGATGAGGACCGAGACCAGCTTGCTAGAGTCAGGCCGATGAGGCATGTTCGGCCCCACCTTGAAGAATGACGCTGTGCGGCTTGTGGTGGCCTGCCTTTGGTGGGTTGGCGGGGTAAAAAACACCAGATTTTATGACTCTTTTCTTCCCTACTCTCACAATTACTCCTGCCATAAAAGTATCTTTCTTGTCCACCACCAGAGCTTCTGCTTCGATTGACGGTGAATAGAATCGTTTGTTTTGACTAATAGCTTGCGATTGACTCAACCGTATCCGTTGACGACACGACACCAACTCGAACTTGGGCAGACGACCTACCCCGCCCTCGACCGTCACAGAATAAACAAGCCCTCGATACCGCACCCGCACCTTTCGACATGGCTGACGCTCCCGCCCCTGAGGCTAGCAAACCCGCCGAGCAGCCCGCTGCTGCCGCTGCTGCCTCTGCCGGCGGTGAGGAGGCTGGCGAGGCCGGCCCCTCGAAAAAGGCTCTGAAAAAGGCGGAAGCCAAGGCCAAGAAGGAAGCCGAAAAGGCGCGTCGCGCGGCCGAGCATCAGGCCAGCCAGGCCGCCGCCAAAGCCGCCGCCGGCAACACGGAGGACCTGGCCAAGGACAGCTACGGCCCGGTGCTGCCCGCGACCAAGGTCGAGAGCCCCCGCGTCAACCTCAAAAACGTCGACGAGTCGCTGCTGGGCAAGCCAATCAAGCTGCGGGCATGGATCCAGAACTCGCGCATGCAGGGCGCCAAGATGGCGTTTGTCGAGCTGCGCGAGGAGCGCGACTGGGCGATCCAGGGCGTCGTGGCGGCGTCGCCCGAGGGCACGCCCGTCAGCAAGCAAATGGTCAAGTGGATCGGCGGGCTCAACCTCGAGAGCTTCGTGCTCGTCGAGGGCCGCATCGAGAAGCCGCTCGAGCCCGTCAAGAGCGTGCGCGTCTCCAACTACGAGCTGCACATTACAAAGTGTTACCTGGTCGCCAAGGGGCCCGAGGTGCTGGGCATGGGCCTCGCCGTGTCGAACCGCCCCGTCGCCAACTTTGACGATGAGGAGCCTGTGTCCGGTGCGGCCGCCGATGCGGCCGTTGAAGAGGCCACAAAGGCTGTCGAGGCGGCGTCGCTGGAGCCGGGTGCGGTGCTGCCGAGTGCCTCCATGGCGACCCATCTCAACAACCCGGCCATGCACAAGCGCTCGCCCGTGCAGCAGGCTATTGCTGATGTGCGCATGACCACCAGAAAGCTTTTCGCCGAGTATCTCGACTCGCAGGGTTTCAATCAGTTTGAGCCTCCGTGCCTGATTGGCGCCGCTTCCGAGGGTGGCTCCAACGTCTTTGGCCTGCCCTACTTTGACAAGCAGGCGTTTCTGGCGCAGTCACCCCAGTTCTACAAGCAGATTGAAATTGCTGGTGGCCGCAAGCGTGTCTACTGTATCGGTCCTGTATTCCGTGCTGAGAATTCAAACACCCCCCGCCACATGACCGAGGTACGTTGAGCTTGGTTATTAGCTACAGTAGCTTTACTGACTTGAATTAGTTTACTGGTCTAGATTTGGAAATGGAAATCGAAGAGGATTACACCGAGGTCCGTGACATGCTCGAGACTACGCTTTTGTACATCTTCCGCGGTCTCAACGAGCGCTGCGCCGAGCAAATCGCCCTGATCCGCACCGTCTATCCCTCGGAGGAGTTTCTACTGCCGCAGCCCGGCAAGGAGGTGCGCCTCACGTTTGCCGAGGGCCAGGCTCTGCTCCGCGCCGAAGGCCCCGAGGAGTACCGCAACGTGTCCGACGACGAGGACATGTCGACGCCGCAAGAAAAGGCGCTGGGCGCGCTGATTCGCGAAAAGTACCAGACCGACTTTTACATCCTCGACAAGTTCCCCGAGGAGGCGCGGCCGTTTTACGCGCTCGAGGACCCGGCCAACCCCAAGGTGACCAACGCGTATGACTTTTTCATGCGCGGCCAGGAGATTCTGTCTGGCGGGCAGCGTATCCACGACCCGGAGACACTTGTGGCGCGCATCAAGAAGAAGGGCGTCGACCCGGACAGCCCGGGCATCAAGGAGTACGTCGACGTCTTTCGAAGCGCCGGTGTGCCTCCGCACGGCGGTGGTGGTATTGGTCTCGATCGTGTCGTAGCTTGGTATCTTAACCTGCCCAGCGTGCACTTGTGCAGTTACTACCCACGCACGCCGAAGCGTTTGACGCCGTGAGTGGATGGTTCTCGGAGATTAGACGGCCATTCAAAGTGTCGAGGAAACATAGAAGAGGCAAGGGTCAATGAAAATATGGAGATTATTGTCACCACACCGCTTTGAATTTACTTAACAATGACGATGCCAAGCTGGTACAAGAGTCATGATAGCTTTCGATGGAGTGTATGTACTGTGACTGTGTAAGAAACCGGCCATATATGTTGGCACCTACTTTTCTCTATCGAGTCACAATTAAATTACAGCGCATGCTCGGTATATCATTATACCGTTTCAGCCAAGAATGCCAAGGCGAATGTCGAGTAAGTAGTGAATAGGAGCAAAGTAGCCCAAAGTGTGGAAGAAACATGGAAGAGGTAATGGTAACTATATATACAAAAGATCGTTGTCAACAGAGTGCCTTGAAATTAGGTCTTAGTGATACTTTAGTGATAATAACTAAGCTGGTGTCAGAAACATGTCAGCTTTCGATAGAGTGTATGGTGACTGTGTGAGAGAACTGGCCACGTGTGTTGCTACTCAGTTTGCTTGAGCTTGATCACAAGTAAATTTTCTCCAGCTTGATCACAAGTCAATTCTACTCTAGCTGGATCACAAGTAATTCCTACTCCAGCTGGATCACAAGTAAATTACAGCACAGACTCGGTGGATCATTATACCGATTCCGCCAAGAACTTCATAAGGCCAATGCCATAAGGCTAATGCCATGATGCTAATGCCAAAGACCAATCCATAAGGCCAAGGCCACAAGGTCAATGCCGGAAGGCGGGTGCCGAATAAGGGGTTGGTTTTTGTAGACTACAGGACCGAGGCAACGAAAAGAGTTTATCTGTTACGAAGCTAGCATCTTCATAGAAATCTGCTGCCTAGTGGCGGCGAACTATCTTAGAAGACAGCCCACAGAAGCTAAGCGACGAAAAGGGAGATTCTCCGTGAAACTAGCATCTTTAAAGAAACCTCCTACCGAGTGGCGGCAGACCATCAATAGGAGACAGCCTACAGGAGCTAGGCGACGGAAGGGGTGCATCCTCCACGAAACTAGCATCCTTGCCGAGAATATCTGCCGAGTGGCGGCAAACCATCACAGATAGTCTATAAAACCGAGGCAACGATGGCTTCTTCTTTTTAAAAATGTCAGCCGTGCCGGTAAACTAGTATAGAAGATGAACTATAGGAGCGAGTCAGCGAAAATGGCTAGTACCTTTACCGCAACTTGACAAAAGACAGCGCGGCAACGAAAAAAGGGTCTTTTCACGAATCCTAGCATCTTGTTCCGAAAATTCTAGCGAGTGCCGGCAAAAATCATGTCCAGAAGAACTACGGATTAGTCATGACGTGCATTGACGATTCCGCTCGGAAGGCACAATGATTCCATTCCCCTGGCTTTGACGGAAAGTAGCGGGCAGGCAATATACGAGCATACGACGCCCCACGGCAATAAAATCAGAAAAAGATGCCATCTTGGCTCAAGTTCTCGTCTTTGGCGCGTCTATCATCATTAAATGACGACGGGAGTTCTTCCGCTCACACGCGGAGGTTTGCCTGGTTCGGCAGCACGTTGCGCATCTTACCCGACGGGTTTGAAAAAAAAAAACGTTAGATCGTACCATGTCCTCTTACATGGGGCCGTTTGATGCTCAATCTTGGTCTTCCAATAAGGGTGCGGAATGCTATCACAAGCTTTTTAGCGAAGGTAACAGCTCATCAAGGGACACACAGATATTTCACTAATCTCGCGGCTAGGGCGGGCTTTCTCTATTCGCCAGGTTTGCTAAGCAATTGTCAGGTTTGTCATTGGCTTGAAGGTCTAGCCGTGCCCGTCCCCTTCTCTCCTTGAGGTTAGAAGAGGGGGCGGGCACGGCTACTAATTGCACAGTAGGGTGTGAAGGTAGCTGACTTAAAAAAAGGCCCCCATTGTGTAAGCTGCCATCGGCGATCGCACGATGAATTGTGAACCTTTTTCGACACTCAACTATGCCTTGTCTGGACTAACCCCGACACTAAGCATGTTCAGCCTGGGCGCTAAACAAGGGAAAGTTTTGGCCACTAGAAGCTTTGCCCTCCAACACCACGTCGCCAAAGTTGGTGAGGAGGCCAAGCAGCAGGCGCAACGTATCAGTAATACTTGGTGCCCTCCTTTTTACCAGCTTCCTTAAAATGCCCACCTTGGTAAGAGCCCCAAGCCAGGGATATCGCATAGTTGCCAGTAAAGTGACGATGCATTTTTTAGTGCAACTGCTACTGCGGGAGCTAGTCTCAGCTGAAGGCACAGGCGAAAGCAGCCGGAGCAGGGGCCGGCAAAGCAGGGGGCCACCAAGACAGTTTTAGACGATGCAAGCATGAGCAGATGCAAGGCGATTCAAGAACAATGCAGGCCGATGCAGCATGGGGGCTATGCGAATTGATGGAGGCGATGCAAATAGATGATTCTGGTAGATGGGTAAGCAACGAGAATAGGAAGGCATCACAGCAACAACACAGCCTCTGGCCGCCGAGGGCTTAGGTAAGTAGATGGATGGGAAAAAAAGCCATTACTGTTGATTATTATACGGATTACAATTTCCCTTGATTAATACCCCCCCTGGTGACGCTAAACTGTAAACAATTTGGTGGAGATGGTACTATGGAGTCCCTTCCTAACAAGGTATAGGGTTTGTCGCTTGAAAAGTCAAAAATCGGATTTGTTAGCAGCCTCGCGCTACGACCTAACAGAAACGGGCAAGGAGTCGACGTCGAAATTGGGAATTGAAACTTGCCAAAGACGCCAAGTAATAGTTGCAAAAGCGCCCTCTTGCTGTAACATTGCGTGTATTTCCATTTTCGAAAAAAAAAAACCATTAAACACCTACCTCTAATCAATACAAGTTAATACTGCGTTGTCGACGTCGGCCTGTGCCACCCCACCTTTTATAGCAAGCTTAGCTCGGCACAGCCGTTCAGCCGTTCAACCGCCCTTTACAGGCGCTTCGCCTCTGCGCCCCTCTCCCTCCTTTCGCACTGGCAGCATTCTAGACTTTTCAACATTTACTAAACAACCTAACCTACTGAGTAAGTTTGCCTCGGACAGCCCTATCGAATGCCATGGTGATTAATGGCAAAAAACTTGAAACCATTATTTTGTATTGATTACCCGCCACACTCGTAGCTTTCTTCTTCCTTTCTTCATTTATATTTATTTCTTTTGCCTCATTCTTTCCTTTCTCTTCTTTTCTCCACATCATCCCGCAGATCAATTATATCTTTTCTTTCATTCCCCCCCTCCCCGCCGCAAATCATCAGAAGCATTTTCCCAAACATAAACCTGTACCTTGACAGTGACATGCTTGGCAACATTTTCCATCTTCACGCCGCGATGAACTTTTTCTCTGATTATCAATATGACAGCGCCGAAGCTGCTGCCGCCGCTGCTGCTGCCGGCAAGCAACCTTACGGCTTCCTCGAGGACATGCATCCGACGACGACCTCGCACGCTGTACCAGGCGGTTCAAACGAAGTTGGGCGCGCATCAACACCACACGTGCGTGCATCTGTTCTCTCTCCTTTTCCCCCCCCCCGCCCCTCCCCCTCAAGGATCTCCAGTCACAGAACTGACTGCTAGATTTGCGCATCTTAGTCAACGTTTGACGCTGCTCTCGCCGATGAGAATTTCGCCAGCTACGACTACGGCGCGGCGGACCTGGGACCGCCCAACAGCCTTGCAACCGCGCCTTTCCCTACCAGCCCGCCCGCCGCACACTTGCACCATGCTGCTGCCTTTGCCGCGGCCCAGCAACAACAGCAAATGGTGCAGCATCATCAGGCCATGCCTGGCCGCCATTCCGAGCAGCAAAGCCCAGAGGCGAGCAAGGGAAATTCGGACGACGACGATCTGACGCCTGCACAGTCACGCCGCAAGGCGCAAAATCGAGCAGCGTGAGTTTCTTCTTTTGAATCAAAAAGGAAAAAGAGAGAAAGAGAGAGAGAGAGAGAGAGAGAGAGAGAGAGAGAGAGAGCAGAGAGCAATGTCAAGATCATGGGGAGGTTTTAGGTCTGACGATTTGAGAAAATAATAGGCAACGCGCATTTCGCGAACGCAAAGAGAAGCACGTCAAGGACCTCGAGAGTAAGCTCGCCAACCTCGAAAACTCGCAGCAGCAAGCTTCGTTTGAAAATGAGCGTCTGCGACGACATCTCCAAAAGGTGTCGACAGAAAACGAAATCCTCCGCGCCACATCCAACTTGAACAACCAATCGACGCCGTCCCAGCACCAGCACCAGCATCAACAACACGGCGGGGGCGGGGGCGGGGGCGGCCACCATCGCCGCGCCTCGTCGCCGCCGCCCGTCATCAACGGCCCCACCGAATACCGACCCACGGATTTCTACGCGTCCCTGCTACGAGACCACGCCAGCAAGTCGCCCTCGCACCGCATCATCATGGGCGACGACGGCGAGCGCCTGCTCGCTCCCGGCGCGACATGGGACTTGATTGTCTCGCACGAGCTGTACAAGCGCGGGCTTGTCAATATCAGCATGGTGAGCGAGAGACTGCGCGACAAGGCGCGTTGTGACGGCCAGAGCCCCGTGTTTCCCGAATCGGCCATTATAGAGGCTATTATGCAGAGCGTCGCCAGCGGGTCGGACGATTTGCTGTGATGATGATGATGATGATGATGCGCCGGAAGGAGGAAAGAAAGGTGTGGGTTTGCGGACCGGCGCAGATGGGGGAACGGCGGGGCCGGACGGAAAAGAGAAAAAGTGGGGCCGGGCCGCCGGTCATAACATTTTCATACAATGCTTATATATGATAGATGATGTTTGTTCCTTGCTCCTAGTGTTGGCACGCCAATACTCCTTGATCATAGATGGTTCCTTTTTTTTTTTCAAACATGTACATCACACAGCCGCTAGAGATTTCAGTATATAGCTATTTCACGTAGAATGATCCCCGAACCAAGTTATGAATGAATGGGCCGAGATTCGAGACTAGTGGATGACGAAAAGTTTCCGTAGCCTCAACGCCGTCAAAGATGTCGTGCTGACGGAAAGAGTGGATTTTATTTGAAATATAAATTCTGAGCAGAAAATTTCAATGTATTTAGAATAAGATTATATATAAAAAACTAAAGATAAAAGAGCAAGAATGAGAATATACACATCTCGATAAATTCAACGCCCATTTATCCCATCCAACGCCCACAACTCTCCTTCTCTTTCCACCCACACCCCCTCCACCTTTCCTCGTCATTCTTTTCCACGTTCCGCCCATGCAATAAACTGAAAAAAAGTCAAATCCATATGCTAATTAATTTCAAATCACAAAACAGCATCACAAAAACCAAAGTCTCCCGAGTTCTAAGAAAACAATGAATGGTGTAAGGGGATGAAGCAAAAATGCAATATTCACAGCACAGTCGTGTTACCATTCTCCTCTTCCCCTTTCTTCAATTACCTGATACAGCCTCCCGTCCTACATCTCTTGCGTCGACAACACACAAAGGTCCGTAATGCGCTCGTCGAAGCAAAAAGATTTCTGCCTCTCTTCTTGTTTTCGTGCGAGCTGTACGAGCCGTACGAGCCGTACTTAATGCGTCTTTTGCGTCTTGGACCACGCAGGTTCAGGAGCCTTGGTGACGGCATCGTCCTCGACGTGGTGGTACTTGATAGTCAGGCACCAAATATCAAGATAATCACAAATGGTGACAATCACATCGACCACAAAGCTGCCATAGACACCAAACGCCGTGCCGAGCATGAAAAACACATAGGCAACCTGGTAAGGGCCGTCGCCAAGGGCGCTGGGCCAGCCAAAGCCAAAGCGATCCGCGAGAATAGGCCCCATCGAGTCCGCAACGCCAATCATGAGCAGCGCGCCGAGCACATTGTAATAAGGAAAGTCCTGCTTGAGGAGGTGCGCTGTAATCATGCGGCCGACCGAGTAGGCGTTGACGAGGCCGACAAAAATGGCAAACGGCACCAGGTGGTTCCGGAGGATGACGGGCTGCTGTTTGAGATACGACACGACGAGGAACCAGACGGCAAAGATGGGACCGAGACCGATGAGGGCGCCGCGCGAGTTCTCGCCGCGGGCACGACGGGCGCGCATCACATTGAGCGACGACTCGACCGTGTTGAAGACGAGCACAATGGTGCCTTGCACCAGGTACCACTCTGTAAAAGACAGGTTGTAGATAGACATGGGGATGCCCATGTTGTCGGGAAAGCCGAAAGCGCGCAGCATGCTCTGCTGCCAGACGTGGGCGCCGCCGAGGAAGCCGGTCAGGGCGTAGACCAGGACGAGAATGAGGACGCCTTCGACGGGGCCGTTGACGATGCCGAGCGTGAGTGTCTTGGTGTGGTACTCATCCCAGGTCTGGACGTAAAAGGTGAGGAGGGCTGGAGATGGGGGGTTAGCATGTTTTAGGGCGATAGCATAAAAGGTGTGTACGTACAGGCAAAGAGCGTGGCGACCGTCTTCCATCCCTGGCCCATGTTCTGGGAAGCGGCAAAGATGAGGACTTCGAGGGAGGTGTTGAGGGCGTCGACGCCATGGTCAAAAAGTTCGCCGAGGGGACCGGATTGCTTGGTGCGACGACTACATCATTGTCAGCATTTCCTTTCTTTCTTCTTTTTTTTCCTCGCTTCGCTCGACGTGGGCCGTTAAAACCCAGCGCATCTTTTGCAAGATGCGCCGAGCGAAGCGAGACCTATAAACACTTACGCCTGCGCGCCGTCGACGGCATCAAACGTCTGGTAGAGAAACAAGCCGATCGCCCAGCTAAAGTACACCCATGGCGGGCAGTCCTGGTCCAGCGTCGGGTTGTACCACAGCAGCGTCAGGAAATTCACCACCACAAACACGAACCCCGTCAGCGTAATCATGTTGGGCGCCATGGTCATCGGGAACAGGTGGATGACAAAGTTTGTGTAGAACGGCTTCAAGATGTACTTGGACACGAGCGATCGGTCCACCGACGAGTACTTGTACTCGCGCAGCGCCGGCAGCTCGCTATGGCGAATGTAGACCATGGCGGACGGTTTTCTCTTTTATCGTATCGTCGGCGACAGAGAAAGTGGAAGATGCGAGTTCTGGAGCGCGGATCGTGATGGAGCGGGTTTTTTTGGTTTTCTTGTTGGGGCGGAACGGCGGGACAAGAAAAACAGGGGGTAAGCGTGGATTAACAAATCCGAGATGCGTGTGCGACGAGTGCGCCCAGCAGAGAAAAAAATTGTAATTGAGACCAGCGAGGCTTGTATTAAAAAAGAAGAAAAAGTACACTCTCGACGAGAAAAATGCCGTCGAATGGAGAGGAAGCGACTGTTGGCAGATAACCGAGGAGAGGTTGAGTGTTGTGTGTCGTCGTCGCGCCGGCGATGATGGCAGAGGAAAGAAGGAGAAGCAGCTGTCATTTTCTTGGTCAGGAGGGAAAAGCTGCAAGGTACTAGTCCGGTTGTATGGGGGGCACCCACATTCGCTATACGGCCTCGTCACGCGTGCATGAATCACGGGCTCTATCAAGACGCACAATGCGGCGAAATTTTCCAGGATGATGAGAACAGGAAGAAAAGAAGAAAGAAGACAAAGTACGAAATAATGGCTGATAAATTTGAAAAAAGACCCCCTTTCGTCTTCACCTTCTACGTTCGGGAAGCGCGCACGAGACCATCAGCCCAGCAAGCGGGCCCTCTCTTCTGCAACCCCTTTCCACCTCCTCCCACTTCAGGGGTGCATCCCAGCAAGCAATGAATGATCTACCATCTTTTTGTTGGACTGCATTCTAGTCTTCTTTTACCTTCTCGTTCAGCGCAAAAAGGACACGTTCATCCAGCAGGCTGCTGCAGCTGCTTCCGTCCATCCGCTGGTTTTCACGTGCGCTCCACGTACTCGCATACCTCATCCCCGTATTCCTTCGTCAACCCACCATCCAAAGTACCCAGACGCGAAACTTTTCAACTCGCGCTCCCTTCTGTAGGTAATAACACTGTAATAATAATCCACGGCCGTTATATATACCAATCCACCAGCGCGCCTTCCCACACACCATCGCGGCCTCATTATCATCACCACCACCTCCACATGACTCCCTCATCCCTTTCAAGCTGTACCTTGCCCCAACAACCACGATGCTGAAAATCGTCAACTCCAAAAAAAGACTCATCCAAGTAACCACCCTGCCCAAGACGAGACAAACCAGCAAACATTGAACAACCCTCTGCCAAGTCCCGCTAGCCGTGCAGCTTGACCTGTATTCCCCCTAGTCCATCTCCACCCCTCCCTCCTCCCCCATAACCTTGTCCCCTTTCGTCTGGTCTTTAAATACTTCTCTATGTTTTCAGGGTTCAACCTTGGGCCAGCCAAGCTGAGCTTGGCATAGCATTAGTGGTGGTGAGATTGTAGATTTGAGATTCGCATCTTTCAACGCGGTGTCTTAGTATGCTGACTGCCTGTCTAAGGCTGTGGCCGGGTGCCCTTGGCCCACCAGACAATTCAAGAAAATGTTATGGATTTCATCATTGTGATTAGCATTATCCTACATCCCTTTTTCAATAGTTGGCCACCAACCTTCAATCACGTTTGGACCGCCATAGCTTCCCACCTGGTGCATTCTTCTGGCGCCATCTTCTACAAAGACATCACAGGCTCACGACACGTAGTAAATCAGTACAATCTGTCCTATTCAGCTACAATTTTTCGTCCGACTCACATACCGACTTGATCTACAGCCCAAACCCCTACTGTCCATGACGCTTCTTGAGCAGCTCCTCGAGACTGCGCTCCAGATTGGCCATGGCCATATCAAGAAGCGGCTTGGCGTGCTCAGCCACCTCCATCTTGTTGGCTTCTGCAATCTTGAGCTCCGCGTGCCTGTTCCATCCGCTACAACCCGGTCGTCCGTCGCCAATCACACCCGCATACATCTCCTTTGCCCCGTCTGTCCCTCGTGCCTCTTCGCTGCACAGTCTCTCGCAACCATGGTACCACATTCTGTCCATCTTTTGCATGTACGCGATAAATGCTGCTTCGTACTCGGGATTCTTGCGAGTAAACTCACCAGCATACGACGCATGCATACCCCATCTAGGCCGTGCAAGTACCGCGTGGCTAGCTGTAAATCCATCCGCATCACGTCTATAGACTCCGCTGTCCGTAGATCCTACAATGCCATAGCTCCCATTCATTGAGCCAGACCTGAGCGTCTGACTGTCTTGGATAAGCTGTGTCTGGTAAGCTGTTTCGGACTCGTGTCGAGACAGCGAGCCCTCAAGCTTGCCACGGGCATCGTCAATGCCAGCGTGCTGCAGTACTCGTGCCGTGACAGCATACGCATCGTCCTCCACCTGGTTTGCAGCCTTGACTTCGGTACTCAATGCTTTAAAGGTCGATTTGAAAGTTGATGCGCGATACTGCCTCTGTCCAGGCGGCCCGGCCGTCAGGGGTCTTGGGGCACCAAGACCAATGTGCGCGAGCCAGGCAGCATTCGGCTCCGAGCTCTCGCTGTTGGGCGGCGGGCTCGTTCCCTGATGCCGACCCCTCTCGGCGATACTCTGCATTTCAGCCTTGGCCGTCGGCTGCGATGCCACAGAGTCCGAGTTTGACAGTCGTGGTTTGATCCAGGGTCGATCATATAATGTATCAGGGCTTGATCTTGAATCCCAAAACTGGGGTGACATTTCGTTTGCACCAACAGTATTGTAGAGGTTGGGTCTCGGCTTCGCCGGGCGCAAGAGGGCTTTCTGAGCCTTCTTCTGAATGGGGTTCGGATACGAAGCAAGATTTTGAAGCGACTTGACAGTCATGTTCACCATTAGATTATCGATTCCGTCATCTTCCTCTTCGTCTTCATCATCTCCGTCTTGGTCTCTGTCACTGGAGATATAGCTTATGCTTTCATCTGCCTCGTTGGCATTGTTGGCTGTGGTGGCGCTCCAGCGGGAAGACATGTCATCAAAGTAGCCGTTCTTGCTAACGGGGTTGGCCGCTCGATCGTAATTTTGCTGCAAGGGGGTGTACTGAGTGGCAAGATACGGGGAGCTGCGGCCGTTGCTTTTAGCTTGCAAAGACGCAAGCAGGGAGCGTGGCAGTAAGGATAAGTCGGAATAGGCGCCACCGGACGTCCACTTGAGCGATCGACCTCGTCTGGTGGGAGGCTGTAGGGGTTGGGTAGAGTTTGGGTTGTAAATAGTACCGGCCGTCGTGTAAGTAGGCTGGGCCTGCTGGTTGGATGAGCCGCTGGCCATGGCAGGAGAGACTCTCGCTGTTGGTGACGGCTTCTCCATCTTGAGATTTCTCGGATCTGTTTTCTGTTTGTTCAAGCGGGTGGGTATGTCTTGCTCCTCGATCAAATAGCCGGGCAGAAATGTCGAACAGATAGGCTGAAGCAAAGAAAGAGATCTGTAAAAGTCTGAATTAGAGCAGCCAAATTCGGGGACGCCAAAAGAGTAACGCTCGTCTCCAACACAATTCTCCAAAGGTCAAGAAAACGGATAGAAAAAATTGCACCCAAGAATGCCAAAGAATCAGTGTAGAGTGAATGCGGAATGAATCATTGCTCCAATACTGGAACAAGACGATCATCACTATCAAAGCTGTAAAAGACAGGCAGAGAATGCGAGTTGGGCGGATCATATTTGGTGAGGACGGAAGCGAGCGCGCCTTCCTCGAGTCCGCAGCCCCTCCACTTGGTAACCAAACAAGGAAAAACGGAGCGAGGAAACGAAGCAGCAGAATTAAGGAAAATTGCGTACCTGATGAATCCAAAAAGTATGAAAATTGAAAAAATCGAATCTCAAATGTACACAAGGAGAGGGTGAGGATAAACGAGTGGCATCTCATCTGCCCATGTCCAAAAAAAGATTTGAATCCAAAGGACAAGAGAGGGAAATTGCAAAAGATTAAGATCAATAGATGGTGGACAAAGTAATCGAGTGAATGGAACGTATCTCGTCAGGTGTTGAATTCGTCGCCAGCACCGCGTAATGTTTCGACCATAGGGAGTGAATGGACTGATGATGCCGAAACAAAGTCTCGTCACGCGAAAAGTTATCTCTCAGGCCAAAAATGCAGCATCGAGAGACGAGGAGAATTTGTGACTGCAAACGAGGGCCGCCACCTGCGACCATTGACGCCCAAGTTCCCCTCCCACGTCACCAGTGCAAACGGGCCTTCAAACACGCACCTCTCTCCACTACAGCCGGCTCAGCAAGACAGCCTCTCTTTAAAAGATGACACTTTTGTTGCATTATATATAATACCACATAGATATCCTATCTCAACAAAAAGACGCTATCGTCCCTTTTTTCAGCGCTTGTATGATAAGCTATACCTGTTCGACCCTGTCCTATCGTAAACCTCGCAGCACGCACTTGGCGGCGGTAATCCGTCTCTGCCCCTCGTCAAGCATTCCCCTCCTATCCTTGCAATGCATTGCAGCATCTCATAATCGAAACCAAGATTTGAATGGTCGTCCATACCATAAGTAAATGACAGCCAAAAGGGCCTTGCAGGGGGAAGTAAAAATAATACACCCGAAATGAGCGACAAGGGAAGAAAAGCTATATATAAAAAGTGCTCATTTCTTCAAAGAGTGCCACTCGGCAAAAAGCACAACCGATGAATTGTAGAAAGAACAGAAAATAAACCCTCGTATATCCGAATCCAAAGACAAAATGGAATTTTTCAATGAAAGACAAAAACGCTCGAAGCGAAGTGTGTAAAATCAATCAGCAACTTTCCTATATCGCGTTGGGATACGCGCTTCCAGGGACTAAACCGGACGGATTGCCATGCTTGAGCTTCCCGGAACGACCGCCTGCGAGCTGAAAGTCGGGATTGTCTAGAAGTATGTCTTGCCGCTGCTGCTGCACGCGACGCGCACCGTTGCTGGGCATGGGATGCTGGTGCGGATTCCAGCGCGGGTTGACACCACGCTGCGAAACAGACGTAAAGTTGGATCGCTCCGATCCCGCGGGGCTGCGTGATCCATCCATGACGTGCATATCCTCGTAGACGGGCTCGGAAGGCGAGGCGATAAGGGCCGGATGAGGGCCGGAGGCTTCGTACTTGGGTTCCACGTCTTCGTAATAGCCGCCACGGGTACTAGGACCGGCCGCCAGAGGACTGGTCGGCCCGCGGTAGTCGACAGCTGGGGAGCGGCGATCGGCGCCGTAGACGGAAGATTGGTCCCGCGGGGATCGTCTGCCAGAGTCGTGGTTCCAGGCGGCACGTGGAGGGAGATACTCGTCCGTGCTGTACTTGCTTCCGTCGCTCACGTAGCCGGGGCGTATCTGCCCCATAGGGTGGCCTTGCTGCATGTGAACCATGCCGGTAGCATCTGCATCGTTTCCAGGGGTCGTGCTGTTGGGTGGTGCGCCATAGCCATGATGATCTGACACATTGGTAGCCATCTCAGAAGGCTGGTCAACTCCCGTAGAAGCTAGGCCGGTGGGAGCTAGACCCTTGGGAGCTGGAACTTCGGTGGGGAGCGGTGGCGGCGATTCGGCGCGCGGCAGGTCTGCTTCGGTGTTTGCGTAGCTCGGGTTGCTTTGCGATGCCCAATTGTTGTACTCTCCTTGGCTGTCGGCTGGCTGATTGTTGTAGGCATTATACGAATCCGGAACCGAAGGCCGTCTGTTGTAGCCCTGGTGGCCACCACGGACCATTGCAGCCCCAGCCATGGCGCCTCCTGCTACGGCACCGCCCGCCATTGCTGGGCCACCATATCCGTCTCGTGGCTGGCCATATCCGTCTCGCGGCTGGCTATATCCGTCTCCCCGCTGGCCATAAGGGCCGCCTCTGCCGCGAGGCGCCATACCACCGCGGTTATAGCCCCCTCTTCCGCGCATCGGCGCGCCATAACCACCGTAGCCACCGCGACCACCGCGCGGGGCGCCACCTCCACGATGACCAGGCATGCCTCCTCCAGGACGGCCATATCCTTGGCCATGGGCTCCATAGGGGTCCCCTTGGACCGGCTGGTTTCCGTAACGGTCGCGCGAGGAAGAGCGTGAGGGTCCAAGGTTTGCGAGGTCATTATTGTTTGTTCCGGGGGGGCGGTCCGCTGTGCCAACCTGTGTAAGTGGAATGCGCTCGTCACTAACTTGGTCATCCTTCTGGCGGGTGCTCTCGTACGAGGCAAACACGGGCAAGCCGTCAGCGCCGGAATTTGCACCGGACATGGCCGTGTGCGGAGCAGGAACACTGGAAATGGTGCTGCCGACCGGCTTGCTGGCCTCGCGGTTGTAGTAGTTTTCGCCGCTCATCTCGGCATTCTCAGCAATCAATCGTCTGCGCTTCTTTCTACCCATCATGGATCGACGCATTGAAAATGTCACAATGGCGCTGATGGCGAGGATGATGGCGGCGGCGAGGACGAGATAAGTTCCAAAGGCCATGTGCGGGAGGAAGAGGACAATGTCGATGACAAAGGCGACGAGGGCGATTAAAAAGGCGAGGAGAGTAAAGATGAAGAGAACGAGAAGGTATCGGGCCGAGTGGGCGGCGGCGTGTGCGTGAGAGGCTCCAGCCATGATCAGCATGGGAAGGGTGACCGCGGCCGCGACAGGGTGCAGAATGAGAATGTTGGAGAGCGTCTTGCGAACAGACTCGTGCATGGTAAATGTGCTCGAACCATCGGCGGTGACTGCAGATAATTGTCAGTAAGGAGAATGTTGAAGGGCAGTTGCGCCGAGCTGCTAACCGTCATAACCAAGGCCAGCACTGCTGCACTTGTCGCCAATGCATTTGCCAAGGACGCCGTATATGGTGTTATCTGCTTTGCCGAGATAGATGGACTTTGTGACGGGCACCGATATGACGGATATGATGAGCAGGGCCAAAGCTGCGGCCAGCAGCACCGTCAGCGGCGTCGCGGGTCGAAGCATGGTAGGTATCGAGCGTTGGCTGACTGGCCGAGAGGCCTGAAGCAACTCGAGAGAAGGAGGAAGGGCGGGGGAGGATTCAGCAATGTAGTTATCGGCGCATCGGTAGAAGCAGGTTGTCGTCGCGTATAGAATGAGAACAAGGACGAAGAAAAGCCGAGCAATATTGGGGTTCGCGACGCAAAAAGGGGGTCAAAAAAGCGTTCGTTTGACCAGCCGGAGGTCGGTGAAACTGCGCAGTAGGCACCGTGTTGGAGGTTTGGCAGAGCAACAATACAGCGGCGTGACCCAACAGCGGCGCGAGTCCAATAAGGGAGAGCGAGGATTCGTTGAAGTAGGGAGAGCAATCTTGGGAAGAACAAATTCGAGGTTGATCGCAAACGCAAGATGCACAGGCAAGAGAGAGCCGGCGATCAAACACTCGCTTGCAGTGCGAATGATGCAAGGTGCAGGTGAGGCGGGCGGCATTCCAGTATTGCAGAGCGCCTGGGACGAGGACGATGGGGACCGGGGGATGGGGAAAACGGAACGAGCATGGCAAAGGTACCCACGAGGTACTGACTCCTTTGGACACGACCAGACTGCGTTGGTTGCATTGATTGCCCTTTTTAGCGGGCTTTCCAGTGGTTCCCACGCAGCAGAGTGGGCTCAGTGCTGTTTTTAGTTTGTTCTCTGATTGGGTTTAGTCGTCCGCCGCAGTGGAGGCGGTTGTAATTCAGGCACGCGCGCAAGGAAAAAGAATGTGGGCTGAAAAGGAAGGCTGGGATGCTAGATTTGCCCATGCTGCTTTTAATGACTTGCCCGTTAAAGGCCCTCGCATGGACCATGCTGTCGTGCATGTTGTAGAAAAAGCGTTGGCGTGTTTTAGCATGGACAAGGGGCGGGATGCAACAGCCTTGTCGCCGGGGTACCTGGTCAGTACATTCTTTTCTTGTCGAATATGGAATGATTACGCTGCGTGCTCAATCGCACAGCACAGCGCAGGGTGTCACAAGAACGGACGGGAAATCGAGAGTCAATTTGTGTAGAGTGAAGGATGTTTGCAATTGACGCTACATTCCCTCGTTGGGCAGAAGCTATAATGCTGTGGCGGTCTGCAGGCTGCGTCAATATAACAAGCGCCACCCAGCTCCAGGCTTTAGGTACACTTGGTGAAAGGCTGCACGTGTGCGGAGGAACAGTCTAGCCTGTTCCTTGGTAGCACGTCTTATTATTTAGCTGCACATTGTCATCATTCAGGCCTGGGTAATTGCAAGAGCTGCAGCTAATATCCCTTTCAATTCCACGCCGTTTGGCGGCCGCGTCCCCCAACTATTGAACCCGGGGGTCAGCGGTCAAGCCCCTCCCTCCATATTGTAGTTGACGTCAACCCGACGACGTCGTGTTCATTCAAGTCATTGTTCGTTGATGGATTTTTTTTTTTTCGAATACTTGGCAACGCTTTGTTATATCCTCCCCAGGCCATAATGAACCGATCTAAAACCCAAGCCGCCCGCTCACTCGGCCGCCCGCTCGCTCGGCCGCCCGCCCGTACCGCTACCTACGTGGCCTCGGTATGCCTCGCTCATGCACCTCGCCAGCATCACAGCCCTGATGCATGAGACGACGGCGTGACGCTGGGCCACGATCCGTAGGTATTCCATTTCAGCTCGCACCCTCACTGCTCGCTCATCAATGGTAAGCTGTACAGAAAGCCAGGCGACGCCCAGCCTTTCTCGTTACTCGCTTGCTCCCCCCCACCCATCCTCTCGGCCCATACCTCTTGTGGGCTTGTCGCTGTGGGCGCGCCGCCACCAACAGGCACGCAACTTGACAGCCTGCTCACGACGACGACGACGACGACGACAACGACAAGTTGAAAGGCCCTCTCCTCCTCTTCGCTCTTTCTCTCTCTGATGCCGAGATTGCGTGGGCACCCTAACGCACATCATTGATTCATCGGGCCACGCTCGCCCACGGCATGCAGCGAGAAACTCAAAAGCCCCCCTTTCCATTGTGAATAGATACCCGCAAACTCAAAACAGCAACCAGTTTAGCCAGTACAGATTATCAGTTATTAGTCACTATTTGGATATCCCGGAGCAGATGATCCATTCATTGGTTTTGGGCTGCCAAAGTAACTATCAGTAGTTACTAGTTAGCAACAAACCCCCCGCGCATTGTAGACTCCCACCTCCCACCTCCCCTCTCATTTCGATCGTCGTCGAGGACACCCACAAACTTGCTTTACCCCCCTGCCATACCACCAATAACAATGACACAGTCCACGTGTTTTGCCCACCTCGCTGCTCGTCAGGGCAAGATTAAAAAGAACGAGCTGCGCCTCAGTGTTGGATGTCAAAAATATCTCGGGCAATTTCTGTTTTGTCTTGTCTCCAGTAGCCTTCCTCTGCTGTCAAGGAGCCGCAGAATGCAAATCCCGCTCGCAAGAACACACCACCAAGCATTACATATAAAGCGCACATCATCCGTGTTTGTGAGCTCCGCATCTCATGCGGCTCCATGCATTGCGTTCGCCTCGTCTCTTTTGACAGAGTCATTCTTCGACAGAGTCAAATCTGCACCCCGTGACTCTGTGTAGCGCGCGGTGCATACAAGATCATCCGTCACGAACAACTGCACAAAGCGGTCATGACTGATTGACCTAGAGACGTCTCCGCAGTAGTAAAGCACATCTCAATTAATCCAAGGGCCTCTAGTCGTGCTAGTTTAATAGTTTCCGTCCAAAAGGTTTCTCGCCAACGCCGATGTGAGCACACAAATACGTCACCGTTTATGCAGACGTGTCTCATGTCGGCCACGCGTGCAAGGTGCTGACAAAGTGCCGGCCCACGCGTGGGGGCTGCATTTCTTAGTAGAGCCGAATGGTGTTTATACTCGGTACGAACAATACATATTCACCACGAATCGATCCTTGCATCACTTACTCGTTGTCTTCGACACCGTCACATTTTTATTGTCTTCCAATTCTTTTCTCCCTCAAAGTCTCAAAATTTTACGATATTTAGGAGATACCTCTAGACTGTTTCAAAAATGGAATCAAATCGGCACAAGCTTATAGACTTGTCGGCGTTTCAAGCCCGGCATGACAGCTCAGCAAAGAGTCAAACATGTACGACTTGTTTACTCTATATCTTCTTCTTTCTATACAAAACAGCTTTTGAAACAATATGCATTTTATCAAGTGACAAGAACGCCTGTATGCTTTTCAACCACGCGGCTATTTGGCTCCTGGAAATATTAAAAAGTGGGCTAATTGGCAGTACTTTCATACTGGGCTCGGAAGAGCGACCCTTCAGTAGCTAGAAGTTCTCGAGGAGCGCCTATCTCGGCAATCGTTCCCTTGTCCAAGAACACGACGCGGTCAAAGTCGAGAATAGCGTCCAGCTTGTGCGCAATCGCAATCACAGTCTGTCCTTCAAACTCGTCGTGGATGATGCGGTGCATCATGTCATCCGTGTCGGCGTCAACGCTGCAAAGCAAGTTAGTATCTCCATCAATCGTCGGTATGTAGATTGACGCACCTGCTTGAAAACTCATCCAAAACCAGGATGCGGCCGCTGCGAACCATGGCACGTCCCAGGCAAAAGAGTTGTCGCTGTCCATGAGACAGTAGATTCGAATCCATATCCTCGTCGAGTCCGCCGTGCTCCTCAAAGATATCCCAGAGCTGGACGGTTTTTAGGACCTCGATGAGACGCTCATCGGTCGCCTTACCGAGCGGGTCAATATTCTCTCGCACACTGCCATACAGGAAGAATGGCTGCTGCGGGACTGTGTTTAGTCGCAGGCGCAACTCGCCTCTCGGTGCCTTGGCAATGTCAACTCCATCAATCAGGATCGAGCCAGTATCCGGGTCGAGCATGCGGAACAGGCAAGAGACACAAGAAGACTTGCCACTGTAACTGAATTAGGGAAAGAGCCATGTCACAAGAGAATGCGTAAACTCACCTGCCAGTGCGGCCACAGATGGCAATTCTCTCACCGCTCTTTATCTCGAGGTTGATATTTTGAAGAACAGGTCCTAGGCTTGCCTCGTACGAGGCAGATATGTCTGTGAACGTGATTGATCCGCTCTTGGGCCACTCGCTGGGAAGATCCTCTGTCTCACCAACGGCATCCTCTCGTTCAGTTCCGAGCACAAATGAACGAACACGGCTGACGGCTCCAATGGCCGTCTCCAGATGTGTCCATTCCGTGACGACTAGCTGGAGTGTTTGGCTAAACGAGACAATATTGAACAGCGCGACACCCAGGAAGCCAGTAGAGCCGCCGCGAATATTGGTTGCGAGACCGACGAGCAGGACAGCGACCGCAGCAACGACCAGGTTCAGGACCAAGGTGAGCCAGCGCTGAATGCACCACATCAGGTAGTAGGGCTTCTGCGACGAGTTTAAAATGTCAATGCTGCGCTGCATGTAATGGTGCGACCAGTTGTAGGCACGAATGCTAGCGAGGCCCTCGATGCTTTCCACAAACAGCGAAAACAGCGGCGCCTTGGATTCAATGTCCAAGAGTCGAAGCTGGCGGGAAGTGCGGAGATAGTACAGCTGAATGATGTACAGGGCGCCAATGCAGAGCGGAATGGCCGCACCGACATAGCTAGAGCCGATGAATACCAGAACTGCGGAAAAGAATGCAGACAAAATGGCAATGACAGTCTTGTCCAACGCACTAGGCAGCTCGCTGTCAATCAGATTGAGATCCTGGCTGAAGCGGTTAAGGATAGTTCCGGTATCTTTCGAAGTGATGAACCTCGTTGTGGCATTCATAGTGGTCGTAAGCAGACGACGGTGGAATTCAACCATCATCTTGGGCACAATTTTTAATTGGAAGACGGAGTCGGACGCAACACTGCCCAAAAACGCCGTGGCTGCAATTGTGGCATAGACACCGAGCCAGTACCCGATACGCTCATTAGGATGGCCCTCATTGGCATTAGCCCACCACTGTAGCCAAATTGCTGCACGAATGTCAGTTTCGAGGCGAGCTTCAATGTGCAAGTGGTATCAGTGACTCACATGGGAATCTAAGACCAAAGACAAACGCAGAATAAAGAAAGACATAGAGCACCATGTACCACCAACCAGCAACACTAATGAAGTAGGCATAGATCTTCAAGTCGCCAACACGGCGACCACCATCAATGTCTTCTACTTCGGCTGCGGCCATGTGCTCCAAGATTTCATCTGGTAGTTCAAGGTCCAGCTCCGGCTCGCCCTTGGTTGAGTCATCATCTTCCGAGCTCTCCAGGTCGAGCTTGATATCGGATAGCTCCTCCGGTGTGCACTGTTGAGTAATGTTGCCGTATCGATCGAGGACAATAACATAATCCGAGTAGCGTAAGTGACGAACTGACTCAATTAGCACAATGTAGCTACGGTGCGACAGCAACGCTTACCGGAGCTTGTTGCTAAGATGGCTGTAGAATTCCATTGTCGGAGCAGTCCGTCACGGCCAAACACGGAATCAAGGATACTGGACTCGGTAATACGGTCGACTCCGGCCAATACGTCATCTAGAATAATGACGTCCTCACCTGAGAAGAGAGCTCGCGCAAGGGTCTGTGTACTGTCAGATGCGTGGTTTGCTTGTATAGAGGATGAAGCTACTTACTACACGCATTTGCTGACCACCACTCAGGTGCGAGCCACGCGTACCTACTTCGGTGCGGTCGCCATTGGGGAGAATGTCAAAGTCGGCCGAGAGACAACACGCTTGCACGACACTCTTGTAGCGAGGCTCATCCCACGTGGACAAGCCAACAATGTTGTCGCGGATTGTGCCTCGGAAAATCCAGGAGGTCTGGGGACAATATGCGGAGCTTGGAAATCGTCTATCAAGGGAGCCTCCTACCTCGGGCACTTCGCCAAGGAGAAGTCTCAGAAGCGTAGACTTGCCACAACCAACGGGTCCAATGACCATGGTGGTCCTGGACTTGGTCACGTCAAAGGTGAGAGCTTTGAGCACAGGCTCCTTCTCGGAGGAGTATCCGGCTGTGGCATTGCGTGCAGTGAAGATTGTGTCAGTGCTTGGCAGGTCACTCTTTTGTGAGACGTCAGCTTGCACAATCTCCTTGACAACCGCGTGCTTTTCCTGGGATGAAGTGGTACTAGACTCGTCCTCCTCATTGCTTCTGGAGACGTTTGACTCGGCTTGTTCCGAATCAGTGTTCGAGTCCCCTTGCTCATCTGCGACAAGGTAGTCTTGGATTCGCTCGAAACAGTTGAGAATTGTCTGCGCATGCTCAAGCGCATCGGGGATGTTGACGGTGGGTTGATCTGAGAGCTCGTAAAGAGTCAAAGCAGGGAATATAATCTGTTCCGTAAGCGTCTGTGTATTTCTTGATCTGGCGAGCAGTATAAAAACACCGAAACCCCAAACAGGGGCAAAAGTAGACGACACATAAACTAGGGCTTGTCAGTGTGCAATGTCAACTCGAATAACCGGGGTACTCACAACCAGCGTTCAAGAAGATGTTCCAAAGACGGTAGCGAAGAGAGGACCGAATTTCCTCCTGACGAAGGCGGGTAATGACGTTAGAAATAGCACCGCTAACGCCGGTCATTCTGATGCCTTTCAGTGCACCGAGAGCACCGGAAGTCGCTTCCAAGCGAGTTTCGATAGCCTCAAGCCAAGGAACTTGGGCGTCACCAGCAATAGTTGCAACTCGCAAGCTTCCAACCAGGCATACTACAATAAGTCAGCGCCATCTTCTCATCAACACAGTCGGTGAATGAGGCTGGTATACCAATGACAAAAGCGGTAGAGGCCGACATTGCCACACCAAGAAACCTGTACAGAAGCCACAGGGCCAGGCCCAGCTCCAGTGGACCGGCATAGAGCTCATGTACGTCTTCCATGCTTTCTCCAATGCGGTCAATGTCTGCACTCATTAAAGTCATTGCTTCGGCGTCGGAAGCAGCATGAGAGCTGACTCGAAGAGTCTTGTCGAAAATTACAGAGACGAGGCTCCCGCGGAAGAGGGTGATGGCGCGATATACCTTGAGCTCGTAGACTGCGTACGCTACCTATATGCGAAACATTAGTTTATGATTGCGAGCTTGAGCGTCGCGTGACATACGGCAATTCCGATATAGGCGAGGGCATAAGCGGCGATCAAGCCGTAGCCTGTGTTTTTGTCAGATTCCGTTGGGGGCTTGTTAGTATAGTCGAGCACTCTTTGTACGAGGAATGGCTGGGAAAGGGTGAATGCTGCATGAGCAAGTCGGGCAGGCACTGCGGCGAGTATCTGCCATCTGTAATGCATGATAAAAGTCCGTAGCAATGCGTGTTTCTTTGTTTGATCCGCTGCTCGAGCTGTTAGCGTCATCTGTGTCTGAGTGGAAAAGTGGTCGCAAACCTCGATTCCACCTCTCCAGGAGCGACGATGGCTCCGACGCCTTGAGGAGCTCGCCGTCTATGGGTGTCAAGGTGTCAACAGTCAGGGAGGAGCGGAAACCTTTGACCATGAGACTGTTGAGCCAGATGAAGAGAGCTCTGCTGTATGTGCTGCTCGTAGCTTCGGGCGCGGAATCCTGCCACTTGGGGCGAAGCAAACGGCGCTTTTCGTACAGTTCCAGAGCAAACATGACAACCTTGACGCAAAATCCAGCGAGAAAAACAGCCGCCAGGTGATGAGCCGACTGCAGATAGAATAGAGTCCGAACACGAGCAAGATCAAGAAGGGTAGACAAGCCCATGTACAGAGTCAGGAGAGTCGATGGCCGCACTGATCGCGTATGCTCCAGGTAAGAGAGGTACAGGAAGAAGAGGGACGTGACGAGGGTGACGGAGAGCGCTGCGAGAGTAGACGCCGTCTTGGGGGCATGAGGTTGCGCCCAAAGTGCCAGGAGAAGAATCTGCAACACAATGTACGTCCCGTAGGTGACCTTGGATATGCATTAGCCAGCGTTCGCTCTGCTCAAGGCTTTGCAGTCGCAACAGTACCAATTTGACCGGAAGAAGCCATGATTTGTCGACTTTTGCGAGCGCATTTCGCAATTGGAGAGCGCGTCCAAGCGACAAGAAGACTGCAGACAGGCATTAGCAAGCGCGGTAGCGAGACGGGTGTTTGTCCGGAGCTTGCAGGTTAGGCTCAGCGGCAAGATCGTGAGAATCGTCTCCTCAAAAACCAAGGTGAAGTCGAAGCCGCCGAGACATGTCGAGGATACGGAAGGCCCAAAGACCCTCTCGACATCAATGGTGCAGCTGTTGTTTGATTGCATCGCGATGCGTTTGAAATGAGGACGCGCGCAATTGCAGGGTGCAGCTGGAGTCAAAATCTGACGCCAGTGATTTCTTATTTCGCTTTTGATGCCCCAAGAAAAACCGGCCAGCTTGTGAGAGAGGCGAAAATCACAAGATGGACAAAATTTGCATCCAGCATCTGCCGTTGAGCGCAGCAGATTGCATGTTGCTTGCTCGGGTTAGGTGCCGGTGTAGGCTGACAGACCGAACGAAGGGGAGGAGGTGGCGCGGCCAAACGCCCGCCTTGCACAGAGCACAAACAGCCGGCCTGTGCTGGAATAGGTCAAGATGATGTGCGCTGGACTGCGGCTTACAGTGGGTGGCAGCAACCTATCTACACACCCTGTTAGCGTGTGTCCAAACATGACAACACGCCCCCTGTTGTGTTCAAATTGTATACGTGCAATCCTTGTTTGGTTGTAAGATTTCTATTTCTTCGTCTTGTTTCCGTCTTTTTGTGGGCAAGATGATGGTTTGTGTAGATCTAGACTCGTCTCCATATGTACACCGCTATCGATCTAATCAGTTGTTATGTGCACAGCGCCGACGGCTTTTCTCGTAAGGTACTCCGTATTTCTCATCTGATCGACGCTCGCCCACATAATTCGTCTGTATTAGTACTCCGTCGCTGGGAGGGTCCGGCATAGGGCCGGGCTAACACCGCTCATCAAAGCCGAACTACGGTAGCTAACTAGATTACGTCCCCAGCCGCGACCCAGTCGTCGAGTCCAATGCCAAGAGTTCTTTGAAGCTTTTCGGTTCCTATTCTGATTCGTCCCGGGCTACGCCGTGCTATCCGCCCCCCACCCTGCTTGTTACCTCGAGGCTCTTCAATGCATGGCCCCTACCTTACTGCACGCTGCACACTTCAACAACCAGACAACTAGCCCAGGTCGCGGCGTTCCTTGCCTAATTTCATCTCATCTAGCCCAGCTACTGCATGCTGACGGGATTCGAGCATCCGTCAAAGCCGCAGGGTCTCGTTGTGGTATTTGTCACCAACGTCCCTTGCCCATGCACAGCACGCAGACCTGTTTTGCAACACATTGGCTTATTCGCATGTAACCCCTCACGGTGGCGTGATGATGGGACTCGTCATGACAGAAATCTTTGGTGACTCAACTATCGGGTTGGCCAATTCCCCGAGCCATGTACAAGCCCTTTTGTTCCATCAGCGCTCATGTACACAACGTGCAAGACATGCTGATCTAACCCGTAAATGAACCGGCTCTTGCCATTACAAGTATCAAATTGTAACAGCCACACTTGGAGCTCAGTTTTCAGTAAACGAACTCGCAGTTCTCCAAGACATGCAGAATGGATTCGCCCCGGGTTCTTTCACGATGCCCTTTGGATTTATTTTTCAATGACTAATTTCATTTTTATTTTGACTTGTTCTCTTTGACTTTGTTACGAAACTTTTCTGCAGCATGTTTGGGAAATAAACCAAAAACAGCAAGTCAATCTATGCCCGAGCCGCATCCAACCTCTTTGTCACTATAATACTCCGTAAATGTATCCTTGACCATGATCTGCAGCCGCACCGGCCACATTCCGTCGCTACTCTCACGCTTTTTGTAATCTCCGAAAGAGCACGTCACAGCGCAGTCCCCGTGGTAGTGCATTCTCTGTCCCCAATTGGCCCATTGTCGTCGCGTTTGTATCAGACTGTTCATTCTCGTGAATGTCAAAATTCAGCAGCAGGCATGCAAGCAAAAGTTTAATCTCTGCAACGGCAAACGCTTTTCCTAAGCATAAGCGTGCGCCGTATCCAAACGGAATGTAGCAGCTTTCCATGGCGCGAAGCTCGTCATGGTCTGCTCTCAGCCAACGACCAGGGTCGTAGAAGTGAGGGTTTTGGAAGACGCATGGGTTATGCTGAATCGCTATCGTAGAGGTCGAAATAACTGTCTATTGAATGTGGATCAGAAAAGGCGAAAAGCAAAAAAGAATGGAGATTTTTTCAAACTCACCCCTGCTGGAATCATGACGTCGTCGTATGAATTTGTTTCGGGCACAATTCTCTCTGCTCGACCGCTCGAAAGCGGCTTCGTTCGGAGCGACTCGCGAAGGCAGGCCTCTAGCACCGGTGCATTCTTGATGGCGTCAAAACAAGGCAGGCCATCTTCCTCCAAAGGCAGGCTTTGCAGCTCGTTTCTAACTTGGCGCTGCCAGCTGCGGTGAACGGCCAAAAGCCAGATGGTATATGTAAGCGCTAGAGAAACTGTCGTCTGAGCAGCATGGATATTATCAAGACACTCTGCGGCGAGAAGAGTCTTGCGGGGGACATTGCTGCCCTTTTTGTCCTTGAGCAGCCGCCCGACAAGCGACTCGCCTGTAGCTGTATCGATGCCTTTGATAGTCGAGTCTAGTCTCTCCATGTTCCACTCGAATAGTCTCTTCTCGGCGTGCAAGAAGTGAGGATTCTTGAGATGGGTAATGGCAAACTTTATAAACCTGTGGGCAAGGGGAAAAGCGTAGAGTAGATTGTTCCAAATCTCGCACTCGGCCCAGTCTTGCAGAATAGTTTGCTTCTCCTTTACAGAATTCAACGACTGACAAGTGTGGCTCGGGCCGTAGACAAGCGAGGTGATGTTGTCAAAGGCGTACGAATTGGTGAGCTTGAAAATATCGGCACCAACGGTCGATTCCGCATGCGCACTATTGTTCAATTCATCCACAAAGAGGTGGACGCGCCGGCGAAGAGGCAGCATCACAGCGTCACTGTAGACAGTGGTCGGCTGGTAGAATGCAAACGTCGTCTTTCGCATGGCACGGTGCTCCATGCACCCAAGCGCGGTAAAGATCGTACGCTCGCCGTACATGGTGAAGTTGTTGAAGAATGAGCTCTTTGGGTGCTGCGTCCCTGCGCGGTAAATCATCTTGGTCGAAGCTGCGCTGGACACTGAAACTTGTCCCGGAGCAATGAGAATGACGGGGCCATATTTCTGATGCCACTTGTAGATTTGTTGGTTGCGTTGTAGAAAAATGTCATAAAAGTCTACCCAGAGACGGGTGACCTTGCATATTCTTGGGCCGGGGACATGGCAATAGGAGGACAAGAAGAGGGCATAGACGATGCGGCTTATCAAGAGACATGCCGCAAAAACGATTGCGATACTCGGAGAGTAGTAGTTGTACGGAGACTTGGCGTCCATGTTTGCCGGCTTGGACTTGAAGAAGAAGCCACAGTAGGTGCGTCTGCAAAAGGTGGCAGATATGATAAGACTTGTAAGTTTTATATGTAACATGCTGCTTTATTGGTGCATTGGCTGTCCGACTAATAGACGCCGTCAGTCGCGTCCTATGGATGAGCTGGGCCAACGCAGTCAGATTACCTATCCACGCAAGTACCAATTCCCCATCAAGCATTTGACAAGGCCATGGCCAGTCTCTTGCACCATCTGCCATAAAGGTAAATCCGAGCATCAGAACTAAGGCATACCCCGCCATGGCCTCTGCGCTGAGCTTTGACGCGTATTCACTTGCATGATCCTATGGCTTTCGGCCGCGTCGACGCCAGCAGCCACTGCCACTCCCGCTACTTGTACATTCTATCCTCAGCAGATATTGCCTGGTATTCGGCCCTCTGAGATGACCGAGTTTGTCAAGTAACTGGCGACCAGAATATTCCGCAGACATCATTCAAGTGGCACAGTGGGCTCAGTAGCATAAGCACAGATGATGATGACCATTTTGATTGCCAAGTTTGTGAGACTTTGGACGAGTACCATAATCCCAACACCTGATCATTTCATGTCCCGCCAGAAGCTTCCTCCATGTCATCCATGTCTCTCGGAAGTTTCCCAAAGCGCTCGATTGCGGGACATGGGCGCACTTTGCAAGAAAGCTGCGGGATTTCGTGTGACTTTTAGATGACGGATTTCGGCCACCTTGATGCCATACTGGCGTCGTAGAAACACAGGCCCCACTACGACGAAGCCCGTCCAAATCACGGCAATGATGTGCTTGGGCCAACGCAAGCTCAAGTGACAGGCGTGAAAGGACGGCAGTGGCGGCGCCGTATGAAAGCGAGCCGGCTTCAGCTCGGGGCAGGCATTTTGTGGCTTGTAGTAGTTAGTTAACTTATATAGTGGAGCAAAGGAACGGGGGAGTAGCGTCCCGGTTTGCCGCGCGAGACCTTCTTTGAGGCTCCTCCGAGGCGGCGATATTACCCACACAAGTACATGCAATACGCCTCAGCCGTCTCTTGGCTTGATTAGAGTTATTCGCCGAGATTCCGGGAGATGATTACACTACGGCATCGGTCAATCTTGAAATAAAGTTTCTTTCTTTTTCTGTATATGCTTGAATTGTGCCAATTTGGTTGCTGCTTGATCATTGTGTTTAGTCAATAGAAAAGTCTTGACTTGGACCTCGAAGCGCCATTAATAGGCCGGGCGGTCTCGGCGCTAGATGTCGATCTGGCCTTGCAGCGTCAGCAAATAAACGAACTGGAATTTTGCCATGAACTACAGTACACATTATATCAGGCGGTGAGTATATTTCTCTCGACATGATCATCTGCTACCAAGTCTCACCTAGTCGGCACATCAGACCGTAGTCAGTGACATGGTGCATCTCAGAGCACGGCAAACCGGCACACCAGCAACGAAATAGACCTAGCAGCAGTCTCGGAAAAATCCGTAGAAAACCCTACACACCCCCATAAGCGCCATGTATATCCGTTAGACCTGCAGTACGTGAGCAGACCCTCAGCAGTTGCTAGGAAATGGATGGTGCCACGCGGCGTCGTCGACTTTGCGCGCGTCATGGCTTCAAGTGGCGTGGGGTGCATGTCGGTCTCGAACTCGGCATACATGATCAGGCTGTACTTGCAAGCCATACATCATCCAGCGGGCAAAACAACATCTGTGCTTTCTGTGGCACCGTGGAGTTTCTGCGGTACCGGCTAGGAGTCGTGATTGTCCAGAGAGGCCCAACGTGCGCTGACTGTTCTAGCAGTAAACCCCGGTAGCCAGCACCCACCCCCCCCCCCCCCCAAGAAAGTTGCCGAGTAAGGTGTTTAATGCAAGCTCAGATAGATACCGTTATACCGACGGCCTGTGTACAGTAATTGCGTTTTATAAGCAAAGGTGCTAGCTGCGGGCTTGTATCACCAATTAGACAGGAATGCTTTTTATAGCCCAAAGTTGTTTTCAAGAAAACTGCACCACTTATACCAACATCACTCAACAACTTTGCCATAACTATCAAAATGAACTCCTCGGAAATTGGTACTGATATACCCACCTCGGATCTGGAAAGGATCTGGGGCTGGAATGCGACGGTGCCGGAACCTGTGAATCGATGTGTACACGATCTGATTGCACAAGTCACGTCCAGACAGCCAGCGGCCGAGGCCATCTGCTCCTGGGATGGAACCATGACATACAAAGAACTCGACGACTACTCAGCACGGCTCGCCCATTACTTGGTCGGTCTTGGTGTCTCCCCGGGCAAAATCGTACTCCTATGCTTTGAAAAGTCCATGTGGACGCCAGTGGTGATGCTGGCCGTCATGAAAGCCGGAGGCGCCTCGGTAGCTGTCGACCTGGTCCAGCCCGAGGACCGTCTGCGAGTCATTGTCCAGCAAGTCGAGCCTGTTTTGATTATTTCTTCTTCCAAGCAGCAGCTTGTCGCGAATAAGCTCCTCAGTTCCATGCCACCGTCGGCCTCGGTGGTTGTTGTTGACGAGGACCAGCTGTCTAGGCTGCCCATCCCCCAGAGCAGCGACGTGCTGCCAACAGTCGACCCAAGCAGTCTCTTATACATTGTCTTTACGTCGGGCAGCACAGGAAAGCCAAAGGGTGTTTCAATCAGACACTCGAATCTCAGCAGCGCTGTCAAATACCAGCAGACGGCGCACGGCTTCAAGCCAGACTCTAGGGTGTACGATTTCGCCTCGTATGCCTTTGACGTTGCTTGGATGAATGTGCTGCATACTTTTACAGCGGGTGGCGTTCTCTGTATTCCGTCCGAGGAAGATCGACGAGACAATTTTTCCGAGTCCATTATACGACTTGGGGTGACGTATGCGGAAATGACGCCGACAATGGCGTACGTTTTGTCGTCCAAGACGGCAGAAACACTGCAGACTATTGTCCTGGGCGGCGAAAAAGCTCATACCGAAGCCTTGGACCGCTTTCCCAAGGATGTTGAGCTGAAGAATACGTACGGTCCTTCGGAATGCACGCCAACCTCGACCATTTCAAATATTGATCGAAGCACCGAATTCTCTGGCAGTATAGGCACCGGTTTCGGTGTAAATACGTGGATCGTATCGCCATCTGACCACACCGTGCTGGTCCCAGTTGGAACTGTCGGAGAGCTGGTGATTGAGGGACCGCTCGTCGGCGCCGGCTACATTGGCGACCCTGACAAGACGGCTGCCGTTTTCATCAACGACCCGCCATGGCTGGTCGGCGGCGGCCCGGGCTACAAAGGCCGCAGCGGCCGCGTCTACAAGACTGGTGATTTGGTCCGGTACAACCAAGACGGCGAGATCATCTTTGTCGGCCGTCAGGACACCCAAATCAAAGTCAATGGCCAGAGAACCGAACTTGGCGAGATTGAACACATTGTCAAGGAATGTCTCACCAAAACGGCTGGCGATTGCAGATCCCTTGTTGAGCACATTACTCCCACTGGCTCAAAAAGACCAGTTCTCGTTGCGTTTGTGGACGTGGACGCGATGCCCGACGGGGACGGCTACTTTCAAGTCCTGAAGAAAAAGGGCGCTGCCCTCGAAGAGCAGCTCACTCGGCGACTTCCGGCCTACATGACGATCTTTGCCTTTATTCCCATCAATGGCTTCCCTCTCATGGTTTCAGGCAAGTTGGATCGCCGAAGCCTCCGTGCCAAGGGCGAGGCTTTCAACCTAGAAGAGCTGACCGCAATGAACCCCTGTCGCAAGGAGAAGCAGTCACCTACTACCGAGACTGAAAGGGCGATTCAGCATCTATGGGCTTCTATCCTACATATTAGTCCGTCTAGCATCGGAGTAGATGATAGCTTCTTGCGTGTGGGCGGTGACTCCATCACAGTCATGAAATTCGTGTCCCTTGCGCGCGAGCAGGGCCTACACCTGACCGTGGCCGAGATTCTCAATAAACCCCGTCTGGGTGACCTTGCCGCAGGTTTGATAAGCAAGAGCAGCGGGCGAGATGAGACTGTGAAGCCGTTTTCGCTCCTGCAGCCCGGCCTTGGGCCCGAGGAGATTCGCCTCTACGCATCCAAGATTTGCTCAGTCGCGCCGGAGAGTATTGAGGATGTTTTTCCGTGCACGCCGCTGCAAGAGGGACTGCTTGCGCTGACGGCAAAGCGCTCGGGAGATTACGTTGCGACGGAGACTTTTGAGCTGCTTTCTGAGATTGATCCCAGACGGTTCCGCACTGCGTGGAACACGTTTGTGTCGCAGACGCCGATCCTGCGAACGCGCATGATTGATATACCTGGTCAAGGCATTGTGCAAGTTGTCATAAACGAGGGTGATGTCTTGGCCAGTGGAGACGATACTCGGAGTCTTGAGGACTATATACGCCAGCATGAACAAATTAGCATGGAACTCGGTACGCCGCTTTCGCATGCTCGGCTGGTGCAGCAAGCCCACGGCAACCATTTGATTTGGACTATTCATCACGCTCTCTTTGATGGATGGTCGATTCCTCTCATGCTCAATCTTCTCGAGACCATTTACCATGGCGATGGAAGCTTGCCACCATCGCCGCCGTTTCAAGACTTTGTAAAGCACATTGTCAAGGGTGACCAAGAGCAAATCTCAGCATTCTGGGACAGCCAGCTATGCAGCCTGGAAGCTCAGCCCTTTCCTGCACTACCAGCAGCAGATTACGAGCCACGTCCTACTGCCAAGCTGAACCACCACATCAAAGACGTGCAGTGGCCGCAAGCCGGCGTCACTCCTACCATGGCGCTTCGAGCCGCCTGGGCCATTGTCATTTCCCAATACACAAACTCCAGGGACGTTCTCTACGGCGTCACAGTAGCTGGCCGACATGCTCCTGTACACGGTGTAGAAGCCATGATGGGACCGACAATCGCCACGGTGCCCCTGCGCGTCCAGCTCGACTATTCCAAAAGCGTCGGCCAGGTTTTGGCGGATGTGCAGCAGCAAGCGGTCGACATGATTGAGTTTGAGCAGGCTGGTTTGCTGAGAATTAGCCGCGTGAGCAGCGCAGCCAGAACCGCGTGCCGGTTCCAAACGCTGCTGGTCGTGCAGCCAAACAAGTCGGAGAGTACGACTACTACTGCGAGGAAATGTAGAATTTTCGCGCCGGGCACCGAGGAAGAGGAAAAGAGTCCGGATTCTGGATTTATCGGAGCATTTGATACATATGCCATCAACATTGTTTGTCACCTTGAGACGGATGGCGTATGGCTTCAAATCAACTACGACGGCGACATTGTCACAAGCGACGCGACGGCGCGAATGGTGGCGCAAATGGAACATGTGCTCTGGCAAATGTCCCTCCCCGGCAACCTTGGCAAGAAGCTCGGTGAAGCCATGACCATTAGCGAGACGGACTGGGCAAGTGTCTGGAAATGGAACGCGCAGGTCCCTGAAGCAGTCGAGCGCTGCGTCCACGAGCTCATTGCCGATACAACCCAACAACAGCCCGGCGCTGATGCTATCCATGCCTGGGATGGAACGCTCACCTACGGGGAGCTTGACGCCTGGTCCAGCAGGCTGGCCAGTTGCCTCGCCAGCCAGGGCGTCGGCATGGGCTCCATCGTCCCCCTCTGTTTCGAAAAGTCCATGTGGACGCCGGTCGCGATGCTCGCTGTCATGAAGACGGGCGCGGCATCTGTGGCTCTGGACCCCGAGCAGCAGCCCGAGCAGCGACTGCGCGCAATTATCCAGCAAGTCGAGCCCAAGCTTCTGCTATCTTCGACAAAGTACCAGAGCCTTGCGGAGCAACTCACCACATCAATGGCAATTCAAGTCGTGTCGGTTGACCGAGCATGGCTGCTGACCCAGACACGACTCTCTTCCCCAGAGTCTCTCCTCGCACTGCCAGTTGTCGAACCAAGCAGTCCGCTCTTCATCCTCTTTACCTCTGGAACAACGGGAACGCCCAAGGGTGTCATCGTCACACATTCGAATTTCAGCAGCGCAATTCAATACCAACAAGACTTTTTCGGCTACCACGAACCGCTTGCGCGCGTCTATGACTTTGCCTCGTATGCCTTTGACGCAGCCTGGCTCAACTTGCTCTTTTCCCTGGCTGGCGGCGCTTGCTTGTGTATTCCCTCGCAAGATGAACGTCGCGACGACCTTGCGGCTTCGATGGAGCGATTTCGCGTCACCCACATCGACATGACCCCCACCGCTGCCAGCCTTCTCACTGATGCTGCTACCAAGAGACTGCACACTCTGACCCTCGGTGGAGAGCGACTACTGCCTACAGACGCACAGCGATGGTCGAAATCGGTCAAACATGTCAATAATATGTACGGGCCAAGTGAATGCACGGCTACGGCTACGATATCACGTCTTACACCTGAAATGGTCAGCGGCAGCATCGGAGTCGGTGTCGGTGTGTGTACGTGGATTGTCGATGCGCAAGACTCTTCGTCCCTGGTGCCTGTAGGCTGCGTCGGAGAACTTCTTCTCGAAGGACCCTTGGTCGGCCCAGGCTACCTCGGCCAGCCACACAAGACGGCAGAGGCCTTCATCGAGGATCCTCCCTGGCTGCTGCGCCGAGGCCGACGAGGACGTCTGTACAAGACGGGGGACCTGGTCCGCTACCATCAAGACGGCAGTTTGATCTTCGTGGGCCGAAAGGATACCCAAGTCAAGTTTAACGGCCAGCGTCTCGAGCTGGAGGGGATAGAGCACGTCATCCAGACATGTTTTGCCGACGACGGCTACGGTAGAGCTGTCGTCGAGGTCATCACGCCCAACAAGGGTAAACAGTCGGTGCTGGTCGCGTTCCTGGACATTGGCATCGCGGACAAAAATGACTTTTTCAAGTCAATGCACGAGCGCCAAGCGGAAATCGAGGAAAAGCTCACGCAGTCTCTCCCGACCAACATCATTATGAGCGCCTTCATTCCCAGAAACAATTTCCCGCTGACCGCGGCTGGTAAAATCAACCGCCGGGTCTTGCGCGCGGAAGCTGAAGCGTACACCTTGAGTGAGCTGACGGCCCTCAACCCGTATCACAAGGAGCAAGAAAAGCGGCCGCCAACAACCGAGGCCGAGCGAACGATCCAAGAGCTATGGTCCTCGACATTGGGCATCAGCCCAGACACTATCAGTGCCGACGATAGCTTCTTGCGTATTGGTGGCGACTCTGTCAGCGCCATGAGAGTGGTGGGACTTGCGCGTCAAAGGGGCCTCTACTTGACCGTGGCCGACATTCTCAAGCGGCCTCGCTTAAGCAATCTTGCCACCGTTGTCGGAAAGCTCGTCGAACTCAGCCAGCAGGCCATTGCACCGTTTTCGCTAGTCCGGTCCGGTTTCGATGCGCGCCAGACACAACTAGACGCGGCCAAGCTCTGTTTGGTGAGCCCAGAACAAGTCCGGGATGTGTTCCCTTGCACGCCATTGCAAGAGGGCCTGCTTGCTTTGACGGCGAGACGAGCCGGAGACTATGTTGCCCAGGAAGTCTTTGAGCTGCGTCAGGAGATTGACATTTCCCGTTTCCAAGATGCATGGCACAAATGGGTGGCCAACACACCTATCCTCAGAACACGCATCATCGATTTGCCTGGACAAGGGCTCGTGCAGGTCGTTGTTGATGAGGGCTACACATGGCCCGAAACTGCCGTCGCTGAGTCTTCTGAGGATCTTGACCACTACATGCACATGGACAACAAGCACTCCATGGGCCTTGGCGTGCCTCTGATGCGCTTCCGACTGGTTCTTCAGGGCCAGCGGCATTTCCTCATCTGGACCATTCATCATGCCCTCTATGATGGATGGTCAATGTCAACTATGCTGAGCACGCTTGAGAGCACTTACAACGGCAGCACACTCGCTCCCCCACCACCATATCAGGCGTTTGTGCAGCATGTCAAGAGCGTCAGCCACCAGCAGATTGCTGACTTCTGGAGCCAGCAGCTCCAGGATCTAGAAGCGCAGGCTTTTCCAGCACTGCCTTTGCCAAACTATCGGCCCGACTCTCGCCAATCCATTGTGCGCTCCATCAGCGGCCTATCGTGGCCAAAGACCGACGTCACGCCCACTGTGGTGCTCCGAGCGGCCCTGTCAGTCATCGTCGCCCAGTACACAGGCCTGAGAGACGTCATCTTCGGAACAACTGTCGCAGGCCGTCATGTCCCTGTCCCGGGCGTCGAGCGCATTGTCGGTCCAACCATTGCCACCGTGCCTCTGAGGGTGAAGCTGGATTACTCGCAAAGCGCCACACATTTCCTGGCGAGCATGCAGGAGCAAATGGCCAAGATGATAGAATACGAGCAGGCGGGTCTGCTGCAAATCAGCCAAATCAGCCCCGAGGCCAAGGCCGCCTGCCAGTTTCAGACTCTGCTTGTTGTGCAGCCTGATGAGGAGACACAGACTGCGGGCGGCTTGTTCGCGCCAGATACCGAGGAAGAGGATGAATTCAACACGCAACAGGGTCTGATTGGAGCCTTCGACACGTACGCCATCAACATCATCTGCCAGCTGAAGCAGGGCGGCGTACGACTCCAAGTCAACTACGACAAAGAAATCATCGCAGATGAACAGATGTCAAAGATCATCTCGCAAATGGAGTTTATGCTGCAACAGTTCTGTACCTCGAACCTCGACGATAAGCTGGGTGACTTTATCTCTCTCAACACAGTAGATTTGGCCAATGTCTGGACTTGGAACTCGGTAGTGCCCGAGACTGCTTGTCGCTGTGTACATGACATTATCGCTGCATCTGTTGCTAGACAGCCCAACGAGGTAGCCGTGCATGCCTGGGATGGACAGCTGACATATCAGGAGCTTGATACATGGTCAACCCAAATGGCTCACCACCTTGTTACTCTCGGAGTCAAGGGCTTCGTTCCCCTGTGCTTTGAAAAATCAATGTGGACGCCGGTTGCGATGCTGGCTGTCATCAAGGCTGGTGCCGCATCAGTGGCAATGGACCCAGCACAGCCAGAAGAACGGCTCAGGATGATTGTACAGCAGGTCAAGGCTACACTGGTACTGTCCTCGAAGAACCAGCGAGACATTGTGGACCGGCTCGTTGCGGCTACGGCAGCAAGTTCTGTAGTCGTTGGCGAGACGGCGCTGGCTCAGCTCCCAGTCCCCGGTCCGGCAGCCAAGCTGCCTGTCGTGAAGCCGGAAGATCCGCTGTACGTCGTGTTCACTTCGGGCAGCACAGGCAAACCCAAGGGTGTCGTGGTCACGCATTCCAACATTAGCAGTGCCATCCAGCATCAACAGCAGGCTCTTGGATTCAGCAAGGCTACGAGAGTGTACGATTTCGCGTCGTACACATTCGATCTCGTCTGGTGCAACCTCCTCCAGGGCCTTGCAGCAGGAGGCACACTCTGCATCCCCAGCGACCAGACGAGGAGAACCAGCCCTCTGCAAGGAATCAGCCAGCTCTCGGCTAATGTGTCGCTGCTCACTCCTTCAACCATCCGAGCCCTCGACGTGGCGGGACTGGCCAACCTTGATACGCTCCATCTAATTGGCGAGTCTTTTAGACAGGATGACATTGCCTACATCCCACACAAGACGGCCATCCACAACATGTATGGACCGAGTGAGTGTACCACATTCGCAACACTCCATCGTGTTCCGGAGGCGCGCGGTTCGGAAAAGACAATTGGCAAGGGAGTCGGTCTGAACACGTGGGTCACCGAGGTTGCTGACCACAACATCCTGACGCCCGTCGGAGGTGTTGGTGAGCTCTTGTTGGAAGGGCCTCTAGTGACGCTAGGCTACCTCAACGAGCCCGAAAAAACTGCAGAAGTCTTTGTCCAAGACCCGGCTTGGCTGCTGCGCGGCGGCTCAGGACCTAATCAAGCCGGTCGCCATGGACGTCTGTACAAGACCGGCGACTTGGTGCGTTATCACCAAGACGGCAGCTTGACCTTTGTCGGCCGCAAGGACACCCAGGTCAAGGTCAATGGTCAGCGCCTCGAACTAGGAGAAGTCGAGCATGCAATCCAGAGATGTCTCCCAAATGGTGTCAATGCCGGTGTCGTGGTCGAGCTTGTTACGCCCTCCAAGGGCATCAAGCCAATTCTTGTCGCCTTTTTGGATATTGGTTCGTCAGTCACCTCCAATGGCGACGCAACCGAGGCGTCGAACGATGCCATGAAGCCCATTCTTGCCGGTCTTGAGGAGAGACTCGCCGAGCAGCTTCCTGCCTACATGACTCCATCTGCTTTCATCCCCGTCCTCAAGTTTCCGCTCACTGCAAGCGGCAAGATGGATCGCCGCAGTCTGCGCGCCAAGGGCGAGGCACTGACCCTGGAGGAATTGACCGCCCATGCCGGTCAGCAAGAAAAGCAAGCCCCCGTAACTGCTGCCGAGCGACAAATCCAGAGCCTGTGGTCTTCCGTCCTCAACATCAGCCAGGACAGCATCGGCAGAGACGATAGCTTCCTGCGCATCGGCGGAGACTCCATCAGCGTCATGAAGCTCGTAGAGGCCGCACGCCAGCAAGATGTTTTCCTCACTGTGGCAGACGTGTTCAAGAGCCCTCGACTCAGCGACCTGGCGGCCAGCATCAACGAGCGCTGCCAAATCCAGGTGGAAGAAGTCGCCCCGTTCTCGCTTCTCCAGCCTGGCTTCAGCTCCGAGGACGCCCGAGCCCAGGCTTCGGAGCTTTGCTCCGTCGCCGTCGACCAGATCCAAGACGTCTTTCCCTGCACGCCGCTGCAACAAGGTCTTCTCGCGCTCACCGCAAAGCGCGCGGGTGACTATGTCGGTCAGGAAATATTCACCCTTCACCAAACCATCGACATTGCCCGTTTCAAGGAGGCTTGGAACAGCCTGGTTGCCGCAATTCCCATTTTGCGAACACGCATCATCGACCTGCCCGGACAAGGCATTGTGCAGGTTGTGGTTCAAGAAGAGTCTGAATGGCCCACCGACGGCGAATATGCCGACGACCTCAGATTTCTTGCCGACAAGGACAGACTCCAGCCGATGGGCCTAGGCACATCACTGACACGATTCCGGCTCGTGCACCAAGGCGGTTACCATCACCTTGTCTGGACAATCCACCATGCCCTCTACGACGGATGGTCACTGCTGTCCATGCTCAAAGTTCTCGAAAAGGCATATAATGGTGAGGCGGCCTCTTCGGGTGTGCCTTTCCAGAGTTTCGTCTCCCACATGATCAACAATGATCCAGCGCAAGCAGCGGTTTTCTGGGGCCGCGAGATGGAAGGCCTTGAAGCGCCTAGCTTCCCGGCGCTGCCGACTTTTAATTACCAACCGATTACCAGTCAGTCCACAATACGAAAGATCAGTGGTCTGCATTGGCCTCGGGTTGATGTAACTCCTTCTATCGCAATCCGAGCCGCTTGGTCCATTGTCGCTGCTCAATATACTGGTGTGGACGACGTTACATTTGGCGCGACAATCGCAGGGCGCAGCGCGGCCGTGCCTGGTGTCGAGTCCATGGTTGGCCCGGCCATCGCAACAATTCCTCTCCGTGTTAGACTTGATCGTTCCAAAACTGCTGCACAGTTCCTCATCGGCATGCAGGAACAAGCTGTGAAAATGATTGAGTTTGAACAGACGGGCTTGTCACAGATCAGCCGGGTGGGTGCAGAGGCGAAAGCAGCATGTCAGTTTCAAACGCTGCTCGTCGTGCAACCAATTGAAGAAACCCAAATCGGCAGCGAGCTATTTCTTCCGGACAGCGATGGAGATCAAGAGCAGGGTTTCATGGGGTCCTTTGATACATATGCTGTTAATGTCATTTGCGACCTTGAACAAGATGGTCTGCAGCTGCAAATTACGTATGATGAAAACATCATTCCGGTCGAAACCATGACGAGGATTGCCGCCCAGCTGGAACACATTCTTCGACAACTCTGCAACGCCGATAGGCTGCATGCTAAGCTGGCCGACGTCATGTCCATCAACACGCTGGATCTGGATGACATCTGGAAGTGGAATGAGACGGTTCCAGAGGTCCTCGATCGCTGCGTGCACGACTTGATCAAGGAAACAGTGGATAGACAATCACAGGCAATCGCCATTCATGCGTGGGACGGCCAGTTCACCTATCAAGATCTCGACAAGTGGTCAACGCAACTCGCTCACCAGCTGGTGAGATTTGGACTGCGTGCAGGGTCCATCGTGCCCATTTGCTTTGAAAAGTCTAGGTGGACATCAGTGGCAATGTTGGCGGTCATGAAGGCGGGCGGCGCAGCGGCAGCATTGGACCCAGCTCAGTCAGAAGAACGATTGACCACAATCGTTCAGCAAGTCCAGCCACAGCTGATACTCGCATCGCCCGGCTGTCGAGAACTTGCCGAGAGACTGACAAAGTCTCCTGGAAACGCTGTCATTGCAGTAGGCGAGACGCAGATCAGACAAATTGCAACCCAGGACGATGCCAAGTTGCCGACCGTCGCACCTCAAGGCCCTCTCTTTGTGCTGTTCACTTCTGGAACTACCGGAATCCCCAAAGGTGTGATTGTCACCCATTCCAACTTTAGCAGCACAATCTTGCACCAGCACGGCTACTTTGGCTATGACAACTCTGCACGGGTCTACGATTTCTCATCGTATGCTTTCGACGCAGCCTGGCTCAATCTTCTGCTTTCCCTGGTCGGCGGGGCCTGCCTCTGTGTGCCTTCTGACGACGAGCGCCGCAACGACCTGGCCGGATCGATGGAGCGATTCCAGATCACACATGTTGACATGACGCCGACGGCCGCCGGCTTGCTACCAGAGAGCGCCCTGCGCAAGCTGGACACAATGACGCTTGGCGGTGAGCAGCTCCGGCTTGTGGATGCGCAGAGGTGGGCGAAGTTGGTCAAGAACGTACGCAACATGTACGGTCCCAGCGAGTGCACGGCGACGGCCACGATTCGGAGCATCGACTCCGAGGCTATAGTCAAAGACAGCATCGGAAAGGGCGTTGGCCTCTGCACCTGGATCGTTGATGCAGAGACTTCAAGCTCACTCGTGCCCATCGGTTGCGTTGGCGAGCTGTTGCTCGAGGGCCCCTTGGTAAGTCCGGGTTATCTGAATGAGCCCGAGAAAACTGCTGCAGCCTTTGTCGAGGATCCTGCCTGGCTGGTGCGTGGCGGGCCCAACTACACTGGTCGCCGTGGTCGCTTGTATAAAACTGGCGATTTGGTTCGCTACCATCATGATGGCAGCATCATTTATGTCGGCCGCCAAGACACGCAAGTCAAGGTCAACGGACAGCGTCTCGAGTTGGGTGGGGTTGAACACGTTATTCAAGAGTATCTCGCCAGCACTGGTGGCGAGACTGGGGTCGTGGTCGAGCTCATCAGGCCCTTCCAAGGCCACAAGCCCGTCCTCGTTGCTTTCTTGGACTCTACCACAAGACCAGTGCATGAGCTTACGCAAAAACTCCAAGCCGGCCTGGAGGACATTCTGACCCAGTATCTTCCCACCAATGTGACTATCACGGCGTTCTTCCCCGTCACCGGCTTCCCGCAGACAGCAACCGGCAAGCTGGACCGTAAGAGCTTGCGCGCCAAGGTGGAAGCGCTCACGCTGCAAGAGCTCACCGCCGCCAACATTTACCAAATCGAGAAGCGCCCACCCAGCACAGACGCCGAGCGCCTGATGCAAGAGCTCTGGGCCGCGGTGCTGGACATCAGCAAGGAGAGCATCGGCGCCGACGACAGCTTCATGCGTGTCGGTGGCGACTCCATCAGTGCAATGAGGCTGGTCGGGTCTGCGCGACAGCGTGGCTTCTTTCTGACTGTCGCCGACGTGCTCCTCCATCCGAAACTATCCAACGCTTCGCGGAGGCTGCGGCGCATTGAAGATCACGAGCCTGCCGAGAGTGCGCCGAAAGCACCCCTCCAGTTGCTGCCATCCAAGATATCAAATGAGCGTCTCGAGACTGTCCTACAGAAATGGAGCTCCCGCGACGAGAAGGCGCAGAATATTCTTCCCGTCACGGACGAGCAGGCGCGTAGTCTCTCCATGACGTACTCTGCGTCCCGAAGCATGCTGTTCTACCACGCCTTCGATTGCTCGATCGACGTCGACTTGTTGAGCATGATCAAGGCGTGCTCGGTTCTGGTGTCACGATTCGACATTCTGCGCACCGTCTTCATTGTGGAGGGCGACTCCTTCTTGCAAGTTGTACTTCGCTCCATGAAACTGGAGGTGCCCACCATCGTGGCAGAGCAGGACGAGAATGTTGAGACGTGCATGAAGGCCCTACTTCGACGCGAGTCGTCCAAGACGCTGAGCCTTGGTGTACCGCTTACCAAGTTCTACATCATTTACTCTGAGCAGCAGCATATGTACAGAGTGGTATTGCGTCTGTCTCACGCGCAGTTTGATGCCATCAGCTTAGGTCAAATCTGGTCAACTTTCGAGGACGTCTGCAAGGATGGGATCAAGGCCAGCTCAGAGCCTGTTTCGAGCTTCACTGCGCACATAGAGTCCATTTCCGGGCTCGACAAACCACAAGCAGTGACGTATTGGCGTGAGTTGCTACAAGGGTGCTCCGTGACGAAGTTAAACGAAAGCATATCCCACGATGTCAAGCACGGTACGGACGTTTCGGTGACGATATCCATTCCGCAAAGCCAACTCCGCTCAATGGATTTCACATTTTCCACCGTGCTTAGCGCTGCTTGGGCTTATGTGCTTGCCAAGAGATCACAGATTGACGATGTGGTTCTCGGGATTTTGGCGCACGGGCGAGACCAAGCTGTTAGCGAGGGTGCTTGCGGACCATGCGTAAATGTTGTGCCGCTGCGTGTCACACTTAAAGATGACTGGCGGGTACAAGATCTCCTCGGCGCCGTCCATGCTCAAAGAGTGGCCAGCATTCCGTATACTCAGCTTGGCTCTCGCGAAATTGTGCGCAGCTGCACGGACTGGTCGCAAAATGCCTACTATGGCACCGTGATTCGCCACAACAGCTACAGTGACGACGAGACCAGGGCGAGTCGCATGCACATTTTCGAGTCACTAGGCTCGAGCGCGGCTCCGGTTGATATCGACAATGTCGAGGTCCACATCATTGCTGTTTCGAGCAATGACAATATTGATGTCGAGATCTGCTTCGCGGCGAACGTGGTTCCCGCCGATGTTGCTCATCAATTGGCAGCGGACCTGCAGGAAACTATTCTGCAGTTTTACAATGGACTGGCTGCGCCTCTGCATTCTCTGCAGGAGCTGCCTCCTTTGAGTTGCTCGCTACCTATACTCTCAAACCCCGTCCATGTCAATGGAATCGAGGCCAAGACATTGCTGGCGGAGGGCTGTCCACCCGCCAAGACGGAAGCTCTGCGCACAGCCTGGAGAAGCGTGCTTGGGGATGATGTTGAGCTGGATCTGGAGTCGCTAGAGACGTTTTTCGATCTGGGAGGTGACTTGATTGGTGCTGGCGTTCTCGCTGCCCATGTTGCAAGCCAGGGGTATCTCATGAACACCGAAGATGTCTTTCAGCATCCAACTTGGCTGTCGCAGCTGGCGTTGCTTGGCGGTCGGGCGCATTGATGGAGTTGTTTCCCGAAGTATCAGGGCAGGTTGTTGTAGAGAAAGGGCTAGGCTTCGAGTTGCCCATAAAAATGTCATCTGCAGAAGAAATTACGGAGAATTTTCCTTTATCTCTCCTTACAAAGTTAGTTTATCAGTTTCCAAAGTGTTGTGCAAGTTTCCTACCGATAAGCACACTAGATTCGTGATGTTCCTTCAAGAGAAGTCGTTTAATCTTTTTTCGGGCCAATTGTCCAGATTTGATGACGCAGACGCGCGATGCAAACGTGGAGGCGCGGAAGCTCCCATCGACGCGTTGTGGCGTCCCACCAGATCTCCGCCAAATGACAGCTACCCGACATCGACACAGAAAATCTCATCTTTATACCTCCGTAGTCGAGCCGGAAGGTCCCTTTTTAGCGCTGGAGAAATATATTTCAATCGTGTTTCACGTCATCGAGTGTCCATTTACGTATCGGACTACAGCTTTTTCTTTCCCCGAGGCTGGTTAAGTTCGGACTCGGCCTTGCGGTGAATTCCAGTCTCCGCAAAAAGCCGCTGGCGTCCACTTCTCAAGGCTTTCTCCGAGAAAGATTCCCGACCATAATAAGCCTGACAACCTCAGTCCGCCATTCCCAAAAGGCCATCCCCCCTCATGTCTACACCGTAAACAAATATCGACACTCACACACTCACATCCTTCCACAGGATGCTACAGAGCCGCATACTGGGGCGAGCGGCCAGCAGCCGCTGTCGCGTGCCTCGCCTCCCGTCCTCAACCACTACGAGTGGCGGACAATGGCTCGCGCGACGCAGCGCCCAGACCGGCGGGCCTTTCCAGCCGATGCGGCCCCCGTCACCGCAGGAGCTCGGCCGTCCGCAAGCCGCCAAGCAGTACAAGCGTGGCCGCAAGTGGACGAGGCGCTTCCTCTGGACAGCAGCGGTGCTGGGCGGCGTCTACGCCATCGACAACCAGGTGTATGCAGCCGGCTTGACGCGCACGGCGCGCACTTTTGGCACCACGCTGCTCGTCGCGCTCGATTATAATATCAACTTCCGCGCGGAGCCCTGGTTCGGCGGCTCCGTGGCGGACCTGCACCACCGCAGCGCGGAGCGCATGGCCACGCTGCTGCGCGAGAACGGCGGGCTGTACCTCAAGATGGGCCAGGCTATTGCCATGCAGAGTGCCATGCTGCCGCCGGCGTTCCAGAAAATGTTTGCCCGCATGTTTGACGACGCTCCCCAGGACGACTGGCATGACGTCGAGGCTGTCATCCGTGCGGATTTTGGCAAGAGCGTCGAGGAGGTCTTTGGGGTCAGCTTCACGGGGAAGCCCGGGTACGGTGTCATGGAGAAAAAGGCGCGCGCCAGCGCGAGTGTGGCGCAGGTGCACTGGGCGAGGTTGCCAGATGGACGAGAAGTGGCGATAAAGGTCCAGAAGCGGGATATTGCCAAGCAGATTTCATGGGATCTATGGGCATTTAAGTACGTCTTATCCTAGTAAGGGACTGAAACAACGAACATGCTAACGATCAATAGGAGCGTCGCCTGGATCTACTCGAAATGGTTCGACATTCCCTTTTACAGCCTGATTCCGTACGTGGCCGAACGTCTCGAACTCGAGACTGATTTCGTCAACGAAGCCAAAAATTCGGAAACGATGCGCGATCTCATCCACAACGAAAGAAGCATGCGCGGCCGCGTCTACATACCCATCACGTACCCGGAGCTGACCTCGCGCCGCGTCATGACGGCCGAGTGGATCGAGGGCGTACAGCTCTGGGACAAGAAGGCTATGACCGGCCGTTGGATGGGCGGCCGGGGCAAGGGCACGCCTGGAGCTCGCGCGCTACTGCCCGACGTCGACATGGACGCCATCCGGCGCGAGGTGCGGACGCAGCCGAACCAGGACCGGCTCAAGCCGGAGCGGCAGGAGTGGAAGGGCCCGCGGGGCCAAGGCGGCCTGGGGCTGTCGACCAAGGAGGTCATGGCGACGGTGACTGACCTGTTTGCGGCGCAAATATTCCAATGGGGCGTGGTACACTGCGACCCGCACCCTGGCAACGTCTTTGTTCGGCGGCTGCCGAGCGGGCGGGCCGAGGTGGTGCTCATCGACCACGGTCTGTACGTGTACATGTCGCCGACATTTCGCAACCAGTACGCCGAATTTTGGAAGGCGCTCATGACGTTTGACAATGCGACAATTGAGCGGGTGACGTCGCAGTGGGGCATCAAGAGCGCCGACTTTTTTGCCAGTGCGACGCTGATGCGCCCGTACGAGGGCGGCAGCCAGTCGACGCGCGAGGCGCTGCTCAACAAGGACATGGAGGGCAAGACGGCGGCGGAGCGACACCACGCGATGGAGCAAAAGATGAAGCAAGGGCTGCGGGACATGCTCGCGGACGAGGACAAGTGGCCCAAGGAGCTGCTGTTTATCGGGCGCAACATGCGCATCGTGCAGTCGAACAACCAGTACATGGGGTCGCCGGTGAACCGCATCAAGATGATGGGCGAGTGGGCGAGCAGGAGCCTGTTCCGGGACACGAGCCTGGGGTGGCGGGCGCGTGTGCGCAACGCCTGGCGGCACGTTCTGTTCAAGGCGGTCATGACGGCGTCGGACGTGGCCTTTTACGTGTTCAAGGTGCGGCAGTGGCTCGGGCTCGGGGGCAACATGGAGGACGTCATGGAGCAGCGGATGAAGGACATGGCGCAGGACATGGGGCTTGAGCTGCAAAACGACGTCTTTAGCGGCTAGTTGGGGCTGCCGTACATTCTTGTGTCTACTTGATCTTGATCATTCTTTATACATGTCGTGGACTTGGAGGAAAGACGTGCTGCTTTTTATACATGGAGTTTTTTGGGGGGGGGCATTGTACATGTACTAGACTAGACCATCTCGGCTTCATTTTTTCATATTTGCATACAGGGGGCCAGAACGAACATACACTCTCCAATATCATATAGATGATGAACATGGCACGTATAAGCTAATGATTCGTGTGTATGTTAAGAGCCTTACTGCACCTGGGATGAGGGACGGAAGCATGTCCCAACTCCAGGATTAGACGTGAGGCGACGGCAAATGGGCTTCAGGACCACCGGCAACAGAACAGGTGGGTAGCCGCCGGCGCTAGTTCCAATACTCTGTAGCTGGTGTAATGGTGTAATGATGGTCTGTATCTGGTTGGTGGTGGTGTGGTCCACATCATGGTTATTATGCAGGTACGCACGGTGATACGGGACGATGCGATGCTACTGGTCGGGCGATTTTCTGCTCGGGGCTGACGAAGCCCTGCCAGCAGGAACCTTTTTTGTTTTTTTCGGGCTTATCAATTCTCTCTCCCTTCCTCCTCTTTGTTTGCGTCAACTTGGCTGACGACCGCGTGACACTGCTTCGCTGCGTCGTCGTGCCGACGATGCCCTTGCCCTTGTCGCAGGGCAGCGTGCCATTAGCATTTTGGTTCCTGCAGTAGCCTGCCGCAAGCTTGCAGGGGGGGGTCTCTTTGCCAGTGAGGAGGAAAAAGCTGTTTTGCGATGGGGGATGGATGGGATGATCAGTGAGTGCGGATCCTCCCGCTGTGGCAGAAAAGGAAAAAAACGTCGCGATGGCTTTTTTAAAGTGTGAGGAGTTTTTCTTTTCTATTTAGCGCTTTCATCTATCCGTACTCGGCGAGATTTTGCAAGGATTAACTGGTATTCTGGAATCAGCTTATCAAGTCGTCTCGTTTGCATCGTGCCCAATTATTTTCCTTTCCCTCTCGGGTGACATGGGCCCCCTGGCTCCCGTTGTTTTGAGATTGACAGGGTTGCATGAGAGGAGCGAGGAGCAAAGAGAGGGGGGAGGGAGAGGGGCACCAATGCTGGATGTTGTGGCATTCATGCAACTACCAGTTATTTGAGATTTCATTCGCGAACTAAAAACGAAGAAGAATGTTTGATGTAAATGAAACGGAAAAGCCACATTTTCCTTTTCCAATCCAATGCAGGACGCAGGCGCAGGCGCAGGCGCATCTCTCTTCCGGTAACCGGACGTGCCGGATGCAGGCATGCGTTCAATTTGGGTTTTATTCTTCTCTTCTTCTTCTTCTCTTCTTCTTCTGACGTATGACGAGCATCAGGCGGCCCAAAAATAGGTGAATCGAAGCGCCCTGTCTCGGACTGGGATATCGCTCATTGGCTCGGTTAATGAGTAGCTGTCTACGAATCAAAATTACTCACCCGGAGGTTATTGAGAGTTGTAATTACTGAGTAATACAGACGTACCTTTGTGGCATGATGAGTCCAGATCAATGCCGAGCCAAGAGAAATCCTAAATTAAAAGGAAGAGCATTTATTTTTGCCCAATTGTCTTGAGGCGTGTCGCAATGCAGCCCCTGTTCATCTCTTTCCCTCCACTGCGTCGTTATGCGCGACATTGGACTCAGCCAGAAGCCAGTGGGATTGGCTCAGCCAGCAGTGGAGTAATTGCCGTATGAACACCAGTCAGGATGGCGTTTCGTTTCTGCACAATGGACGGCTTGCGGCCGCTCTCACTGGTGCTTGCAATTTTCTTGCAGAGTTTTCCTCTGACTGCAGTCTGCATCGTCGACGCACTGGCTGAAGGAAGCCAACAGGGGACAAGGTAGTTAGCGCCAAGGTTGGGGGTAGGGAGGGACAAGAGTCAAAAAAGAGATGGGTTCGCTAAGAAGGGCTTTGGGAGAGATTCGACGATTAAGTTGTGCAATGATTCAGTGTACGAATAGGGTTGACTCGCTGGGTTGGAGAAGAGGAGGCTGAGGAGGCAATGTGGAAGGAGGGAGGGCATTGCACTTGCCATCTACTAATAAGCACATGAAAGATGCCCAAACTCAAATTTGGATGCAATAATCATCAGCCGCTTCAAGTTCTCTTCATTCGCTGGTGGAAAATTCTCAACTCACCATACGGATACTTAGGTACCGATCTACAACCGCCGCCCACAGCGGGCTATTTCAGTGGAGGCTGAGTGGATTTTTGTAGTAGCTGCCTCCCTGCAAATTCGGTGCAAGCACCTGGGGCGCAAGCGAACGTGGACGAGGGGTGCAAAGCCCACTGTCGCCCCGTAGGAAATCTCTCGGCGCGTGTTGGAGCATGGGATGGTTTGCTTGGGGCCCCTGCACTGCAGTATTGATACTCGAGATACGGGGTGACGAGGGATTTGAACTTGAGAGAATGATTGAGGCATGGTGGTGAGAAGTTGCGGATGAGTTGCGGATGAGTTGCGGACTAGTTGCGGCGCAACACTGCAGTCGATAAACTGACAGGAACAAAAATCGGGAAATTTTTCTCGTGGTTGTACAAAGTAAAGGAGCGTCGAACCGTCTTGCTCAATCACTCTGCCCAACTATTATGCTTTCTTCGATCGCGCACGTCCACACCTTGGGCCGGCGGCGCCACGAGTGCCGTTGTTCGCACATGTACCACTGCAACGCTGCACCGTGCCTCAAACTACCCAACCAACGTTGGCTGATGAGCCATCTGTACTCGTTGCCGTGTACACAGCTGCCGAAGCTACCTAGATTCTCAACTCGGACAAGGCTCGTCTGTTTAGCCCTCCACGGTGGCCAGGTTGCCAGGCTCAGTCCCCTCCCTCCCCTCCTGTCCTCCCCTCCAACAGGCTCCAAGGCCCCAAGCCGCCCGCCACCCAATGCCAGGGGTCTCCCCCTCCCACTCTCCAGCCCAGTCTATCCCCGTCGCAGTCGCACAGCCTGTGCCCAGCTGGGTACTCGCACCTGGTAACTTAGCGTCAGTTTATCCAAACTCGTGCCGCCTCCTTTTGTCTGCCGATATTTCGTCCTGCTCTTTTTTTGCTTACATTTCTTCCTTTTCTCTCCCTCTTATTTTCCATCTTCCCATCGCCCATTCCTCTTGTGCTGCCCGTTTGTCGCCGCCGTCGCCGCCAATCACCCCATATCTACGTCACCTCGACCGGTCCCGACAACCTGCGTAGCCTCACCTTGTACAGCGCTAGCCACCTGTCTTGTGGCTTGATCTCTCCCTCTTGCGCCACGACGCCGTTGACCTGCGTTTGCTGCTACCGATATCAGCAAAAGAAAATATACATTGGCCATTGAGGGGTCTTTTACACTCGTTTTTCTCCTCCTCCATCCTTCTATGCGCCCTCATTTGAACTGTTGCCCTTAGCCGTTACCTTTGCATTCATTCAGCAGCTTGCCGCTGCTCGCACGACACTCCCCCTCTCACCTACCTAGATATACATCAAACCACCTCACCCTCCCCGACAAACGGCCCATTTTGGCAATAGCTTCACGCCTCGCTTAGCCTCCTTCCCCTCCTGACTCTCGCCATGGAGCCTCCCGCTTCGCCTCCCGCCTCTCGGCGTCCCAGCTTCGGCAGCCTCCTCCGGCGCTCCAAGAGCGGCGACATAGGCAAGAAGGCTCAGGCTGCTCGCGAAGCCGAGCTCGAGCGTCAGCGCCAGCGTCGCCCGCCTCGCCTTCCCGACCTTGCGAACACCGCCGACCAGCAGCTCTCGAAGTCACTCAGCACCCAGCTGCGTCTCGATCCCGCCCAATTCTCCTCCAACGGCCCCCAGGCGCCCTACAACGGGCCCAGTCACTTCAACGCCGGACGCTACGACTCCTCGGGCAGCACCGCCAACTCTCGCAGCTACACCAACAACGCTACCCCGCCCCCCATCCCAGCGACTCATCATCCTGTTCAGCCGCCGCCCTTCGATCCCTACGCAGCTACCGAGAGCATGACGCACCGAGGCAGGTACAGCTACGCCAGCAGTGCCATCAGCACCATCAACAGCCCTAGAAGGGTGCGCCGTCGCAAGGATCCTACCCCTTTCAAGTAAGTCGCTGATTTCAAACATATTGGTGTGCTTCACCCCGTCCAGTGGCTCTGCCGCTCCCTCCTTGTGTCAATGGAGCTCGCCTTCCTTCATCCTGGCGCTTGCCGCTGCCTGTCTCTCCATGCCACTTTATACCAACCAAGTCTCGTGTCCTTCATCATGGCTCTCGCCGCTGACTCGTCTGCCAGTGTTCTCGTCATTGGCGCTAAAGACTCGGGAAAAACCTCTTTTCTCGAATTTCTCAAGACCGCCCTCGCCTTGCCTCCTAGACGCCGTCCCAGAAAGCAGGAGCAGCCAGAGTATCAGGCACCGCTGCCTGCCGAGGGCAACTTTGTTCCTCACTACCTCGAGACGGAAATCGATGGCGAGAGCATTGGCCTGACTATTTGGGATTCCGAAGGCCTCGAGAAGAATGTCGTCGATCTCCAACTCAGAGAAATGTCGGCCTTTATCGAAAGCAAGTTTGACCAAACCTTCGCTGAAGAGATGAAAGTGGTGCGCTCGCCTGGCGTGCAGGACACCCACATTCACGCCGTCTTTCTCATGCTCGATCCTGCTCACATTGACCGCAACATTGCCAATGCGCGTAAGATGCAGATGCAGGCCGACGACAATCAAAATGGCTTTCGGTCCAGCAACGCCAAAATCACGGGCGCCCTTGACCACGACATGGATCTCCAGGTCTTGCGCTCGCTCCATAGGAAGACGACCGTGATTCCCGTCGTTGGCAAAGCCGACACCATACCCACAAAGCACATGAACGTCCTCAAACGCGCCGTTTGGGACAGCATTCGCCAAAACAATCTCGACCCGCTCGAAACTCTTGGTCTCGAAGACGAATTCAGCAGCGTTATCAACGAAGAAGATGAGGATATTGAGGCCGACTCGGATACCCTGCCCCAGGACATGAGCGGCGACTCTGACACGCCGCCCGGCTTGAACCCGGTCAAGCGTTCTCCCGGCAAGCGAGTCTCGTCGCAAACCATGATTCGTCACAAGGCTTCTCAGGAAAACAAGGAAGAGGAGCTGCCATTTTTGCCACTTTCTACCATCAGCCCCGATTTGTACGAACCCAGCGTCGTCGGCCGCCAGTTTCCCTGGGGCTTTGCCGATCCCTACAACGAGACGCACTGCGACTTTCAGCGGCTCAAGGAGGCCGTCTTCAGCGAGTGGCGCACCGACTTGCGCGAGGCTAGCAAGGAGCAGTGGTATGAAGGCTGGCGAACAAACAAGCTCAAACACCGCGAAAACTCGTACCGTCGTCGCTAGGGGACCTTCATCTACGACGCTGATTTGCCTTTGCTCATCAAGTTTATACCATGATCACAACACTGCACAAAATACCATGCGGCGAATCTGCATCTCTGTCTTGATATCTGATTTCTCTTCTCTTCTTTCTCGGAACGTTTGGCCATGCGCTGGGATGGATCCGAGTATACTCTTTTGCATTTATCCGCTGCGGCGCTTTTGCTGCGCTGCGTTATGCGACACGTCACCTTGGTCTTTCCTCCTTTTTTTTTGCTTCATTTGCAAATCCTCTATACCCATTGTATCAGGATTTATCTAACGAACTTGTCCACTGATGGCCTCTTGACGTCTCATTAAGCACGTTTACACTTTGACCACTTGCCGTTATATTTCTTTCTATTTTCCTTTGAGCGCTGGAATATTTCGCGAATGAAAGTTGTCTCTGCAACATGCACCTGTGTTATATCTTGTTTGTCTAGTCTTGTTTTTGAAAGGGGAGAACATAGTTTGGAGTCGCACTTTGGACGGGGCAAATTAAAGTAGTGCCATATACAATCAACATGTCTGATATCAATACGCGAAATAGTAACGTGCGTTGTCTATGATGCAGACCGAGACCTTGCGGATAGTGCACGAACAATAAGTTTACCCCCAACATGAAGAGAAAAAACCCCAGAGTAAGATGTGAAAAAGAAGAGTAGGCCAAAATAGAAAACGACTCAGGACGCTAACCAAGATAGAAGAATAAAGCACATCGCCGCAACAACTTGAAACTAAAGAGGAATACCTCTCATAACTCCCCTGACCTCTCACCTCGAGATGCGCCCATTTACATTGCTTCATAAACAGATAAATCCATGAGCTTTGCTTCCTCCCTTCCCATCTACACGAACCCCTTGCCATTCTGCCAACCGCCCTAAGCTGTCAGACTTGATGCTTCACTCATCCTGACCCCGGCGTATCACGCGGCCGGACCGGACTATACTGTATTCCGTGTTGGTCGGCCTCCCGGTGTTCTTATCAATGTCCGCCTCCATGCGCTCAAAATTCTTGCCGTGCTTCTGCAGCCGTTCCTTTTCCTTGGGCCCAAGCGTGACCCAGTCAAAGCCATAGGGAAGGGGCTCGTCATTGAGGATGTACTGGACCTTGATGTTGCGCGCGCGGTCGCGGTAGGCCTGTTGGTCGCGGGGATGCTCAAACAGGTGGTTTGCCTGGCGTTCAATATCAGCCCACTTGGCATAGTGCTTGGCGATGCTAGCGAGGAGTGCCTCGTCGTCGTGCTGGCTCCAGCGGACGCGTCCGCTGTGCATGGAGGGACGAGGGCGAGGCTGAGAGGACGCGTCGCCGTCGGCAAGGGCAACTGTGGTGGTGCCGCGCGGGTCGTTTCTGGGCACGACGGAGTTGGCTTGGCGGGCGTGCTTGTCGACCCGTGTAGAGCCACCAACGGCCGTGGTGGATGTGCTGAGAGAAGAAGAGGGGAGATGCGGCGAATGCTCTTGCTGCTGCTGCCGGCGGATTTCTTGGTCCACGCGCGTAGCGTCTGCCTTTGTAGTCAGACGTCTTTTGCTATGAACGGCTTCGATGATGGTTCGCGTATCCGTCTCAAATACGTCGTCGTCGTCACTATTATCGTCGCTGGTGGTGGCTTGGTCGTGCGTGCGTTTGCTGCGCAGTTGTGGACTAGCCGATGTTGATGACTCTCTCTCCGCAGAACGGTGAGATAAGGCGGACGAGAACGGCGCCGCGCCGTGATCGACGGCAAATATGCCCCCGCCGGCGGTGGCTTGGACGCGCTCGAGAGCCTCGGCGTCGGCTTCGTCGCGAAATAGACTATAGCCGATCTGCGAGCTCGAGGCGCGCACAATGGGCTGCGACTCGTATTCGTCGGAGCTGATGTCATCATCTTCTCCACCACTGGCAGCGTCGAAGAACTCGTTTGGACTTTGGTCGCGATGCTCGAGTCGCTTCCAGATGCCGCGCGAAGCGTCAATGGGCTCCCCAAGCTCTCGAAAGACAGCTTGTATACTAGCTAGCAGGCCTTTAGCAGGGTACTGCTTGCGGAGTGTTGGTAGACTAGAGAATGCCACATTGTTTTTGCCAATGTGCTTGCTGAAGACGGTAATATAACCGCGACACCGACCGTCCAGCTCCTCGGTATCGATGCCGGCAAATCGCTTATACGGTCCTTTCTCCAAGGTCGCGTTGATTTGCGCGGAGGTTAGATCTTTGTGATGATCGCAAAAGATGTCGTACATTATTTTACGCGCATCACTGTTCTTGTCAGCTTTGACAAGCGCAGCCAGTACGTGCGCGACGCGCACTTCAAGTGCCAGGTTCATAACGGCCTCGGTAACATCAATTCCACCGGTAAGAAGAATTTCAAACTCTTCATCGATGATCCTCAACTTGTCCACATTAGGGCTGCCGGCTTCGTCTAAATTCTTCGAGGCGCCCTCCCAGATAGTTTCCAGCAGTGTGGCGAGATTAGCCAGGATCACTGCTACTTTGAAGGCATCGAGCTCATCTTTGGTCAATGGCGTAGTAGCCCAAGCCCAGTGCAAATAGGGAGCATATGCCTCGTTCACGAGAAACTGTTTGCGCACAGATGCGAGATGATCCATATTCATTATAAAAGCCCGGCGCGCGAGCTTGTCTTTATCGCCAAAGACTCTATAGTGAGAGAGGATGTTCTCAGCCGCGCTGCCTAGTTTGTAAATACACTGGCACATGAACTCAAGGTCCTCTTCAGAGACTTGATCAACGACATTTTCAGCGCCGACCTCAAAGTCATCGTCGGAGTCTTCATTGCGCCTAGGGCTCGTGGGGATCTCAGCTTCACTAGCAGAGACGCCGCGCGGGGCGCCTTTGCGTGCGATGGGATCCGCGACGAGTGAAGAACGATCTTTGACGGGTTCTGCTCGTCGAGACTGATTTCGGGTGCTTCGCGTCGGCATTGGCTCGGTCGCGGTGAGAGCACGTGCTGCTCTAGTTCCACGCTTGGGAGGCATGTTGGAAGAGATTTGTCAAGGTATTTGAAAGGTACTCGAAAGGTATTCGATGGATGGTGCGAAAAGACGCGGATGGCGATGATGATGATGTGGAGGAGAAAAACGTTGTTATGGGGCGTAGGAGCGTTAGGGCAGTGACTCGTTGTCAGTCACAATACAATGAGAAGAATCTAGGTAAAAAGGGGTAAAGTTCGGGTAAAGCTGTGGCTGAGAAATGATAGATTTCTATCCTTCTGTGCACTGAGCTCGTCCACATGTGGACGACTTCGGTGGCCAGAGTTCTGTGTACTGAGCCCGGCCACATGTGGACGACGTACATCTCGCTTTTTGGCGAACCGTAATCCTTGAGCACTGGTCTAGTTTAGCGGTAGTTAGCTCTGCTTTGCAAAACCAGAGAATAGAAGCTGTATCAGCATCAAGGTACTGGGTTACGTCGAGGCGAAAACAGTGCTTGGGTGGGGCATTTTCACGATTCCGGGTTACGGTTAGGGTTAGGGACCAGGTTGGGGTTAAGGTTTGGGTTAAAGGTCTGGGTTAAAGGTCCGGGTCAAAACCTCTCCCTACTCTTTACCTTTATATTCCAAGGTCCGAACAAATTGTAAATAAGGACGGAAGCGATTTTATTCTTGACGTGCATTATTCTTATTCTCGAAAACTTCCTACACCACCCGCGCACTCCTGCTCAACTGTGTATCACGCTGATACGGGAGGTTACCGAAAGAGATGGATGGCGCCAAACAGGAAATGCTTTTCCTTGCCCTTTGTTCCCCTGCTTCTTTTTCATTGCTTTTTTTCCTTCTTTTCCTTACTCTGCATATGCTATCCAGAGCTTTCTGCGCCGACTGCTCTTTCCGGTGTCTGTATTGAACGGTGTGTCGTGAAGGATGGCACATCAATTCGTGCAAGTACCTAGGTAGGTACGTGGATCCAATTCGGTACGTACCGACTCTGAACTCCCCCACCAAGACACCCCGGGCGCATTTTTCGAATCAGCTAGCACGTCCATCTACACCTTGACCTCAACACATTATCATCATCTATATTCACCTGCAAAATTCGTGCACCTATTCATTTGTGCCAGTCGCAAGGCTTGGCTCCATCTAATGCAAGATAGCAGCTGTCGGAACCGTTTTGTTTTCGCCACCCATCATCACCCGCCACGCTAGCTCATACGGGCCAGAGGAACACGACAGTGGTGGCGTTGTTATCCCGCGTCGTCAGGCAATCATCGGCAATATGCAAGTCTGATTCTGAAAATAATGGTCTGCTATCATCAAGTATGTTATCATCTTGTCTGCTGCACCGGCGCCGAAGCGGAATAGACCATCGGACGATCCAGACCAACCACACCTCGAGCTGAGGCCGCCTCGACCTTGGCAACTAGGTTCACTATTGCTCGGATGTTGTCAACTTGTCGTCGATTCCCTGCCGATCCACCTCACCGACGGAGTCCGGACCAGTTGCCGGATTTGACATCTATGCCGTCTTGCTACTTTTCGCCTTCTTCTTCGACGCTGCATCTCCCCTTGCCTCCCCGTGCCCCCCTCCAAAAACACCTGCAAGATAGGCGGACCGCATCACGAAAACAAACGTCTACAGTGGAGCGCCCCCGGCGCCCCCGACTCAGTCAGCCGAACCCATTTCATAAGCCTTCGACTCTGATAATGGTGAATTTGCTTACTGTAAATCCAATATTGCCCCAAGTCATCGCGTTCCACGTCTGTGGCTGCATCACCCTCTCCTTGCCCAGCGCCAAGCATGTGATTGCAAGGTGGCCAATGTCGCCGAGCCATAGCGCGACGAGATAGCTTCTGACCACCTTGATCTCGGAACTTGTCGCAAGAACAGCCAGTCCGACAAAGCACATGAGAAGATACATGTTGCCTAGCTGCTGCGCCATAACAATGCTGTGCTCCGATGCAGGAAGCACCTGCTTGTCAGGCAACTGCTCGGCGATGAACCATGCTGGGTCCCAGATAGCGCCGATGAAGCCAGCGACTCTGCGCATGGCCGGGTTGAGGTTAGTTTTCTTGGTGTTGCCTTGGCCTTGGCCCAGTGTCGACTCACAGGGAAATTGGTTCGATTATGGTAAACGTCACCCGTGGAATTGTAGGCAGTTTCGAAGCCATTGTGCCTCTTATCGCACACTCAGCCTCAACACTCTACCGAGATCAACAATAAATGACGCCACCGGCAAGAAGCTGCCAGATGACTGCAGCTCGCAACTGGGTAGCTTATCGACCAACTGCCAGTCAACGTCTGAAGCTTGTGACTCCGAGCCGCGATCCACAATTCGCTGGGTTCGGGCAACAAAAGCGTAAAATGGGTAAACCCGGTACGAACGTACGACGTGGGCGCAAGATCAGCTTGTCAGGCAGCCCAGGCGTGTGTCAGAAGCTTTTGCCTCCCGAGTGGTAGTCTGGTAGAGCAATTGGCAGAGTCGTACAGTGAGTGCATGTGGCACCCGCGCCGGACAGACGGGACTGGTATAACAGCCGCTTCCCACCTTGATTACAGGGCTGTCCTATGGGCAAAAGGGGTCCTGTGCCTCGTGCGCTGAGGTGATGACGGAGACACGGAGAGTAGGGTTGGCGCCGGCCCCAGTTCCTCATGCTCCCAGCACGGCCTAGTGAGCGGGGATTTGCCGTCTTTCGTACAAGATTCTAGGCCCGCGCTAGGTTGGAACTTGGAAACAAGCCAGGAAGTAAAAAAGCTGGTACGCAAGTACGGTGGTGGCACTGGTGGGTGGCTATTCACTCGGGTGGATTGCAACTTGGAAGACGGCTGCTTGGTCCTAGCACGGCTGTTTGGGTCCTAGTGGAGGCTCTGCTCCTGGCTCGCTCCGGCTGCCATGTGACAATTTCACGTGTCACTACGACAGAGACAAACCACTTGCACCGCAAAGCCATCCATTCGGCCTTGTGCTTGCTTGTGCATCGGTCGCAGATGGATCCATCCTTGCTCCGAGGATGGGACGACACTACTTTGTCTGAGATTCCATAAAGTCTTTTAATTTCGTCCTTGCCCGTCTTCATGACAACGTGCCCTCCTTTCGGCTCTTGATCTCAAGGACACCAATGCCCACCGCGACATTGCCCTGACTATCAGCCCATGATGGCTACCATCGAACCGCGCCTGATTCACCTCTTAAATGAGTCGACATCGACTCCTCATCACGCTCATGCCGACCTCCCTCCTTTGCATGCCCTTCCTCTGCACGCCCATGGCGATAGGCCTCTGCCGAGGCTCGACCGCGATGCGAGTCGCCATGCCGCTTCGCATCCGTATCCCATCCGCCTGCTGCTCGACGATTCCGACTCGGGTGAGTCTCGTCACGGTCACGGTGCCTACCGCGATGACAGCCCTGATGGACCCGATGAAGCCCACCGCAAGAAGCGCAGCCGTGCCACCATGCACGTCAAGGACGACTTTGTCCAGCTGCCTCAGCCGCTCAAGAAGCAAAAGGCGACACAGCAGGCCCTCGTCATGCCGCCCATTATTAATGGCCTCCACGAGCCTCCACCCCACGCCGCTCTCTTCCCACCCATATCCTCGACCACCTACGAGAATGATACCAATCAAATGAAGATGATGCACGACTTCAATACCCATAGCAGCCCCGACGAACGCTCCCAGCGAAGAGGCTCCTCCGAGACCGACAAGAGTTCTTCCAAGGGCCGTAAGCGCGCCACGAAGCCCCGACGCAAGTGGACAGACGAGGAAACGAACCATCTCCTTCTCGGAGTGAACCGTCACGGCGTCGGCAAATGGACCAACATTCTGGAAGACCCCGACTTCACATTCAACGAGCGTACTGCTGGCGACTTGAAAGACCGCTTCCGCACTTGCTGCCCCGAAGAGCTCCGAGGCTCTTGCAAGACATCGAGGTCCGAACGCCGCTCAGAAGGCACCAGCAAGAGCAGCTCACGCAAGGGTTTGCACTCAGAAAATATCTTGATTAGTGACGACAAGTCTCGGTCCAAGACCTCCAAGGATTGTATCGAGCTCGAGGAGTCATCTAAACAGAAGAAGAGTCGTGCTCATCGAAAGAACATGGGTGATTTGGCTGAACTCGGCATTCATGGTCCCTTTAAAAAGTCTCATCGTCGTGAGCGCCGCCCCTTTACGGAGCAGGACGATCACGAGATTCTCGAGGGCCTGGACCACTACGGCCCTGCCTGGACCAAGATTCAGCGCGACCCTCGCTACCATCTCTCCACCCGACAGCCGACCGATCTGCGCGATAGAGTCCGCAACAAATACCCTGCTATTTATCAGCGTATTGAAAAGGGCACGTTCCAGGCCAAGGACTCTTCCAGAGGCAACGACATTATGGAGCCTTCTGTTAACATGTCTATCGACAACTCGTTAAAGCGCTCCAAGGTAGCTGCCATCGCCAATCGTCGTGATTCTCGTGACGAGGCTCCCAGATGGCCTGCACATGTTGCTGAATCAGAGTACCTCCAGCATCCTGGCTTCGAGTTCGGAGATGCTGGTGCAAACCACTTCATGGGCGGCGAGATGGACATCTCAAGACTTCTTCTGGACGATTCCCGTATGGTGCACGGCCATGGGCGACATGACGAGCTGTCTGGCCCTTCGTCCCCCACCGCCCCAGGTCTAGACTCTCGTCGCGACCGCTACGAATATGCACTTCGGTGCTAACAAGTCACTGCACACGAAAACAGGAATGAAAACACACCACTTGTGTTTAACACATCTGGTGTATATCACGGATAATGTTTCTTTTGGGAGTTTGGATTACACTAGGACATCAAATGGGTTATGGCGTATGGCGGCTTGATTTGAGTGATACCAATATGATAGAGGGCTACGGGACACAGCAGTCTCGAAGGGAACAAACGGACCCAGCTAGCCAGTCGCTTCTGAAGCATGGAAGAAGATTCATACCAGCACTTGGCAGCTGATGGCATTGACATACATAAACCTGCAGCACATCAAAAGCAGTTAGCGAGCGATTGAATATCCGTTTGAACAATAGCCTGCCCTGCAGGCACTATATCTTGATTTAAGAAGCTTTACATGTGAATGTAGCCAGGGACCCGATCAGACCCGTATACCCAAAAGAGATTGAACCTCGGCGCGGGGCGCTGGGTCTACACCACCCACTCAAACTGTATTTACTCCGTAGGCTCAAAAAAGTTATGGAGTGGTATTGTGGCTCCACCAGCGACGGGAAATTATCGCGATTCATGCACGTGACTCTACGCGTGACTTACGGGCGGCACCGAGACTCCACTATTCGTAGTGCGGCAGTGCCAAGTGCTAGGGCAAGAAGCCCCTACCAGACTGCGCTAGGCCAAGCGAAGACGAAAAGTTTTGTGCGTGCTCCCAGCGGAGCACACCTTGGTCTCATTGAACGGAGCACGCCTCAAAGTTTCTGATTCTCTGCATCCCGACTAACTACACACAGCCAACCCGACAAAATGGCCCGCGGAATGTAAGTCGACGCTCCGAACGAAAGTGCAATGTTGAGATTAGCAATTGTTGTCCCGCAATGCTACCCTCCAACACCACGACAAACCTTCGCCAGACCCTCGCTCGACGAATTCTGGCAACAAATTCGCGATCCATGATGCTGACCAACTTTACAGCAAGAAGCACCAAAAGCGTCTCTCAGCCCCCTCCCACTGGCTGTTGGACAAGCTTTCCGGCGTCTATGCCCCCAAGCCCTCGGCCGGTCCTCACAAGCTGCGCGACTGCATGCCCCTGATCGTCTTCATCCGCAACCGCCTCAAGTATGCGCTCAACTACCGCGAGACGCGCTCGATCCTGATGCAGCGCCTGGTCAAGGTTGACGGCAAGGTCCGCACCGATATGACCTACCCGGCGGGCTTCATGGACGTCATCTCGATCGAGAAGACGGGCGAGAACTTCCGCCTCATCTACGACACCAAGGGCCGCTTCACCGTGCACCGCATCCAGGCGGAGGAGGCCGAGTACAAGCTCGGCAAGGTCAAGCGCGTCCAGCTCGGCAAGGGCGGAATCCCATTCTTGGTCACGCACGATGCCAGAACGTGAGTTTCTGTCAGACATCATTCAGCCGTTGGATCAAGCTTTGGTTGATTTCGGGGGGGTTGGGTGTTGGGTGCACCAAGATTTTCTCTCCTTGTGGGGCTGCCATGAGCGGCATCCCGTCATGGGATAAAGAAGATTTTGAGGTGGCGCCTAGAACTGTTGTCTCGTCTGCCTGCTGTCGTAGGGTCAGACAGGCTACGGAAAATTAGCGACACCTCGTCGTAGAACCGCTCCCATGACCCCCGAAGCCTCCCATCGTCTTTTTCCGACGAACTGTAATGGTGACCCTCAATCGCCACGTATTTGCTAACATTGTAAATCCAGTATCCGCTACCCCGACCCTCTCATCAAGGTCAACGACACCGTCAAGATTGACCTCGCCACCGGCAAGATCACCGACTTTGTCAAGTTTGACACTGGTGCCATTGCCATGGTCACTGGCGGTCGCAATATGGGCCGTATCGGTGTCATCACCCACCGCGAGCGCCACGACGGCGGCTTCGCCATTGTTCACATCAAGGACGCCATTGACAACACTTTCGCCACCCGTGAGAGCAACGTTTTCGTCATTGGCCAGGACAAGCCCTGGATCTCCATTCCCAAGGGCAAGGGTGTCAAGCTCACCATTGCTGAGGAGCGTGACCGCCGCCGCGCTCTGGCCAACTAAGCTCATTACAATGATGATAGTTCGGTAAGGGGGGCAAGGGAAAAAAGATGGCATGTGCACAGGAGTCACGGATTTGACGTTTCTGTTGGTCAGGGGACGATATACCACGTCCTTTTTAAAACTAGCCATAGGCAATATGAGAAAACATGAATCTTCCAATATGCTGTATGCAGTGAGTGCCTAGCACATACGATGCTAGTGTTAAAGCTTCAAGCCGTCTCATCCAGTATTGATAGGATGCACCTCGTATCCAGTTGTCCAGGGCTTCCCATTGTACGCGAATTCTCAAGTCTCGAGCAGAACTTTTTCGCATCCAATTGCGCGTTGTTGTCGAGCGTTTACCAATTGCCGTTGCTTTGAACCGATTTCCCCGCAACTGCATCGCGGGAGCAACGTGGGGGCGCGTCCGCTTTTCAGTCTCGGAACGGAAATTCCGACGTTGGACTTCTGCTCAACTTATTCGATGCGGAGGAATTGATTTACTCTGATACACAACAATGTTCTTCAGATAAACGATGCTGCGTTTTTTGTGTAGACCTGGCCTTCGTCGTCGCTTCGCTGTACCCAGCCGCCGGTGCCAGTCGACCAATGCTACGGTGGCCAAGTCAGCTTCTGTCTGGTCCAGCGGCGCAGTATTAGGCATTGCGGTAGCTACGGGAATCGTCGGTTGGAGTGTCGCAAGATGGCAGACTGATGGAAACAGTGGCCAACTGCGTTCAGAAATTTTCAGCTCTATTGGTGGAGAGAAGCGATTTGCGACGCTCTCGGAAATGAACAAGGCTAGTAGTCTATAAACTGTTGTGCAGCGGAGTTATTACTTACAGAAAATGAACAGGCGATGGATGAGATTGTCGCAGAAATTGGAAATACAGAAATTATTTCTACAGATAACGAAGACCTCAAGACGCACGGCTACTCTGAATGGTCATCAGTCAACCCCGAAACCCTGCCTGTCGCCGTCGCCTACCCACGCAATACCGAGGAGGTGGCCACCATTGCGCGAATCTGCCACAAACACCGCGTACCTCTGATCCCTTACTCCGGCGGTACGAGCCTGGAGGGTAACTTTTCCGCGCCCTACGGCGGCGTCAGTGTCGACTTTGCCCACATGGACCGGATCCTCCAGCTCAACAAGGACGACATGGACGTGGTCGTGCAGCCCAGCATCGGGTGGCAGGACCTGAACCGGAAGCTGGCCGACGCGGAGGCGGGGCTCTTCTTCCCGGTGGACCCCGGCCCGACGGCCAAGATTGGCGGCATGATCGGGACCAACTGCTCGGGCACCAACGCGGTGCGTTATGGCACGATGAAGGACTGGGTGGTTAACCTGACGGTAGTGCTGGCGGACGGGCGGGTCATCAAGACGCGGAGGAGGCCGCGCAAGTCATCGGCTGGATATAACCTGAATGGGCTGTTTGTAGGCTCAGAAGGGACGCTCGGCATTGTCACTGAAGGTATGTTGAGCTTACAAGTTCCATTAGGCTGGTCAAGAGACAATGGCGCTGATGCAGGCAAGCCACGCTGAAACTCGCCGTCATCCCCGAGACGTACTCTGTAGGCGTCGTCTCGTTTCCGACGATTCGCGACGCAGCGGCCGCTGCAGCGGGCGTCATGCAGGCCGGCGTGCCCATCAACTGCCTGGAGATTATGGACGACGTACAGATGCGCGTCGTCAACCTGAGCGGCAGCACGGCTCCACGCACGTGGAAAGAGTTGCCCACGCTCTTTTTCAAGTTTTCCGGCTCCAAGGCGAGCGTCGCTGAAAACGTTTCTACCGTGCAGGCCATTACAGCGCGCAACGGCGGCGAGGACTTTGCGTTTGCCGAGGACGAGCGGGAGCAAAAGGTGCTGTGGTCTGCCCGGAAAGAGTCGCTGTGGTCAATGCTTGCCCTGCGAAAGGACGGCCAAGACGTCTGTAAGCAGATGTTTCGTCCCATTCATATGCCCAGAGAAATGTTTTCTAATGATATGATAGGGAGCACCGATGTCGCTGTACCGCTCAGCCGCCTCGCTGACCTGATTGAAGTGAGCAAGAAGGAAATGGACGACTTGGGCATGTTTGCAAGCATACTTGGCCACGTCGGCGACGGCAACTTTCACGAGAGCATCATGTACAATAAGAGCGACGCCAAGGAGCGCGACAAGGTGGCGCGCTGCGTCAACAACATGGTAAACCGCGCGCTCAACATGGAGGGTACGTGCACGGGCGAGCACTCGATTGGTTGGGGCAAAAAGGCGAGCCTCGTCAAGGAGGTTGGCCAGGAGACGGTGAATGTCATGGCGACTATTAAACAGGCGTTGGACCCGAGATGGATTCTGAACCCGGGCAAGATTATTGATGTGCCGTGGCTGCCAAAGGAAACGCACGTGGTGACGGCGGATGTGCCTGTGACGCCGATTCTAAAGGCGGGGAAGCAGGATATTTTGGAGTAGAAGCTCAAATACACGAAGGCGGAGTTTCGCAGATACAACCGTGATGCATGTCTTTATATTTTGTTTGGTCTGTGTGGCAAAGTAGGCAAGGCAACTCGCGCAGCTGCACAGCTCGCAGCTGCACGGCTGCAAACGCCGCCTCGGAATGACTTCATTCCCTCTCCATCATTCCTCTTCCATCATCCTCCTCCATCACATCTCCTCCCCTCTCCTATTCCCCGTTTCTTTGACAGTGCACTTGAACGCTCAGTTGACCGATTTTATATCCCACATAGGAAGCTCCAATGACCACGCACTATTTCTATCCCGAGCAGATCGCTGAAAAATGGTCTGGCACAGGGCCCTCTGGAGACCAGTCACGAAGCCCCTCACGCAATCCATCGAATTCGCCGAAAGCAGCCCCCAAAATGAAATCGATCTCGCTCAAATTGAGAAATCTGCCAGAAGGAATCACGATGCCGCAGCTTTGGAAATCGTTCTCACCAAAGGGCAGCATCCAGCTGATTGAAATGTACGAAAGGCGTCAGGGAGAGAAAGGGGCTGTCGCGAGAGTCGACTTTGCACCACCGCCAGAATTGGACTTCTGGAGCAGCGCAACTATAGACCTCGCTCTAGATGGTTATGAAAAGCCGGTCACCGTTCATGTGGACGTGCTCAGAGCACGACAGGAGCCTCCGCAAAGCAGCCACGAGCAGCGCTACCCCTCCATGATTTCCATGCAGCTCAAATCACTTGACTTTGGAAGTTTGCTCAACAAGGATACCATGGTAATTAGTGAGAGCATACAGTCGCTAAAAGATGGCGAGATATCACTGGAATTCAACACCGTCAGAGGAGAAGGTATCATGTACTTCCACTTCCAAGAGAGACAAAAGAAAATCTCGAGGAAGAGACGATACAAGCTCATCACCCATGTTACCGCCATTACAAATGTTTAGGATACCTGTTCTGTAGGAAACAAGCGGGGATGTACAATATCCATTTCTTTCAATGGGCCAATTGACTATCTTTGGCTAGCTTCAGACGAGTTCAATATTATACCGACTGATTCAAGGAGATGGCATTGCAACGACAGCTGGGTACGCGCAACCGACATTTATGAAGTCATCATTGAGCCGCAGAAGATTCCGATATCGACCTACAGTCGAGGAAAGCTTGGCAAATGCATCGACATTAGCCGCTTGAAGACATTTCGGTGCATCATTGATGAGACTGATCCACAGTCTCTTACAGCCGTCGAAAACTTGATGCTAGCGTTGGAACAATATGATATAGTTCCGACTCGCACGACTCTGAAGCTAGAGAAAAATCACAAATGCATGTGGGATTTGCTGGACCATCCCTCGGATGACAGCAGCTCCAATACTCTCGAGTACCTCAGCCTAACCGCTCACCACATTTACCTGGATTTCGCTGTCCGTTACAGACTCGAAGTATGTGTTACTCGAGGCTATCTACGGGAGCACGCAATCGACGCCGAGTTTCTGGAGAAGTTGGCAGCGTTGGATGTCCCAAAAGCGAGCCAGTTGCTGGAGTACCTGGTCGATGAAGAGATACAACTCGAGGACCCTCTACAACTATTCGAAGATGCACGATTTCGCTATGCCCCTACCAAGAGAAAGATTCCGTACTATTGCTCGCTTGTGCTCAAGGCCAATATTACGCCAACGTCACTGAAGCTGAACCTCCCAAATGTCGAGAGCTCAAATCGTGTCATGCGAAAATACAATAACTTGCATGACAGATTTCTTCGCGTGCAGTTTCTCTCTGAAACAGAGTCCAGTCGCATCGCAAAAGATCGCTACAACAATGATGATGTCTGGAAAAGACTTTTGCGTACATTGCATAAGGGTATCCGCATTGGAGATCGAACGTACGAATTTCTAGCATTCGGAAACTCACAGCTGCGAGAAGGTAGCGTGACCTTTTTCTGCCCGACAGCGCATGTATCGTGTGATGACATTCGCAAGTGGCTGGGCAACTTTGACCATATTCGCAATGTCGCCAAGTTTGGGGCTAGGATCGGACAGTGCTTTTCAACCACGCGAGAGGTGCGCGGAGTTCGTGTGCCTACAATTCGCCACATTGACGATATTGAAGCCAAAGGCGAGTGCTTTACCGATGGTGTGGGTATCATATCGGGTCTTCTAGCAAAGCTGGTTGTTGATGAATTGAAACTGGATATAGTCGGAAGTCCGTCTGCTTTTCAGTTTCGCATGGGTGGCGCCAAGGGAGTTCTCGCAGTGTGGCCGCGTGAATATGCAAAGCACATGGAAGTTTGCCTACGAAAGTCACAAATCAAGTTTAGCACCGAGGCAAACACGCTTGAGATCATAAAATGCGCCAAAACATCGACTGCGACGCTCAACCGACAAATCATTACCATTTTGGAGCACCTCAAAGTTCCTCCCGGAGCGTTCATGGCGCTGCTCAACAAACAGATCCGACACTATGAAGAAGCGATGACGAGTCGTATGGCCGCTATTGATCTCTTGACAAAGTTTGTCGACGAGAACCAGACGACTGTGATTGTGGCCGAGCTCCTGAAAGCTGACTTTCAAGACCCTTTTGTGAAGAACTTGCTGAAGCTCTGGCGGTCTTGGTCGCTGAAGCTTATGAAGGAAAAGTGCAGGATTCAGGTTGAGAAGAGTGCTTTCGTCATGGGATGTGTTGACGAGACGGGTACCCTGCGAGGACATTCCATTCAGACGGAAGGGTCTCGAGGCAAGAATAAAACAGGTCTTCCGCAGATCTTTCTTCAAATGAGTGATCGAAAGTATGGAAACAAAACCACGATAATCCAAGGTGTCTGCTTCCTTGGTCGCAATCCGTCGCTACATGCAGGCGACATACGTGTTGTCGAAGCGGTCGACACTCCCTACCTGCGGCATCTGAAAGACGTTGTCGTGTTCCCCTCCAAAGGTGATCGTTCGCTCCCAAGCATGCTTTCTGGGGGTGACCTGGACGGCGACGAATATTTCGTCATTTGGGATTCCACGCTTGTGCCCAAAATCTGGAACACTCCGCCGATGCACTCTACACCCGTCACTCCGCAAGAATTGGAGAGGGATGTCGAGGTGGATGACTTGCGCAACTTTGCGGTCAAGTATATGAAGAATGACTGTTTGGGTCTTATTGCAGTCGCGCATCTCGCGCATGCGGATGCTTTGGGCTTGAACCATCCTACATGTGAGACAGCCGTTGAATGTGTGAAGACTTGCACTAATGATTATTTTGCACAGGTTTGCAGCTCGCCAAACTTCACTCGCAGGCCGTCGACTACCCGAAAACGGGTGTGCCTGCAGACTGGAACAGAGCCAAATACCAACCAAGAAAATGGCCGCACTTTATGCAGAGAAACAGCTCCACGTACCCTTCGCATAAGGCACTGGGCAAGCTCTACAATCGTGTGGCCGAAGAAAATTTTGACTACGTTCCCAGCTGTGAGGACGAGTTTGATTCGAGAATTACCCAAAGATTTGACTTTACCAACGAGATCCTCGCCTCGGCTAGGAATCTCAAGCAGCAGTATGATGTGGTTGTGCGGCGTCTGCTGAGGCAATTCCGCGTCGCGACCGAGTTTGAGCTCTACTCTGGCTGGGCCATGTCCAAACCGGCCGTCGGCTCAGACTACAAGCGCCAGGAGGATCTCGGACAGCAGTTTGACACGCTCAAGCAGCGATTTCGCGAAATGTGCATCCAAGAGGCGGGGAGCGCCGGTGGCAGCAAACTGGAGGAGCTTGTGGCTGCCATATACAAGGTGACAGAAGACGAGGCTAAAGACTCTCTTGCCGAGGCCGAGGCAGAAGGGGAAAGTCTAGAGTTCTCGCCCAAGGCCATGCCTCTCATTAGCTTCCCGTGGATCTTTCACTGGGTTCTCGTAAAGATTGCCATGGGCCCCAGCTACCAACCAAGTGAGACGAGTTTGGCGGCAGCTACTCGTCCAACGCCAATGGCGGCGGCCGCGCCAGCTCAACAAGAGGACCATGCTTCTCAGGTAATAGACGTTCCCAAGATTGAAGAGCCAAGGAGATCGATTGAGGTGCCCAAGGAAGCAGTGAAGGTCGATGGGGAAGCCGACCTCATAGATTTTGACGCTGTCCGCACCGAGCCCAAAACGACAAGGTGCAACACCCCAGAAGAGTCGACCGAGCACACCCCGTCCCGCAGCGTGGTCTCGAGCCGCATGGAGGGTATGGAGTCAAAGGTGAATCGGCTGCTGCGGCTTTATGAGGACTCTGACGAGGATTGAGGCCATCGAGGAGTGTGATGCAATATTGGCATTCATATGGGTAGCTGGCAACCTTTTTCAAGGGCATTAATGGGACAATGATATTTGGCTTGCATGATTTGCCACGCTTTAATATTTAGCTAGTTAGCGCTTAATACATAGATCAGTCCTCAGCACCCATTTCTCGCCGGCGCGGACCTCTCTGCCTTCGTGCTGTCGGCGACATTAGCCGTCTTCAACTCAAAATCGGAAAAAAGAAACGGGTGAACGCAGGCCGTGTCAACGTACCAAAAGACAGTCGTCGCCGTGCTTGTGTAGTAGCAGCATGCCCGTCTGCGGCGATACGCAAATGGCCTCGGCCTCGGACGGGCGATCGTGCGGGTAAAAGACGGTCTCACCGCCGACGCAGCCCTCGGATGCGGCCGTCAGGTAGAGAAGCAGCGTCCATGTCGTGCGGGCCTGCACAGTCTTGCCGTCGACCTCGAGGGCGACGTTGTTGGACTCGTCGTCTGAATGACACGTTTTTGCTTTATTAGTTTCCAGTTCCGCTTTTTATTATACTCGACTCCCGTGGCTACAAACGTACAATGACAGTCAAAGAACTGGCCCTTTGTGTACCGGTATACCCGTATATTCGGACTCAGCCCGATAGGCTCACCACCCCTTGTTCAATTTCCCGCGTCAGTAACTACCCCCCTTTTGTGATATATATTTTGTATACATGTACCCGCGGGAATAAGAAACTCACCATAGACTCGCAACGTCGTCTTGAAAAAGCGCCTCCCGCAAGCCCGTCTTCTCCCAGAGCGCCGCCGCAAAGGAGGCGTCGTGTGTCTGTAGACGGTCGTTGACGCGGACGGCGTCGCCGCGGCGGGGCGTGCCCGGCGTGGTCTGCAGTGGAAGCGCGGAGAGGTGAGCGACGTAGTCGCGGCACAGGCTGCGCGGGAAAAAGGCGTCGAGGGTGACGACTTTGTTGGTAAGGGGGTGCGGGGTTGGAAAAAGGTCGACGACGGGAAGAGGAGGTTTGAATTTGGGCCACGGCGGTAAGGAAGATGGCGCGGGTTGTGGTTTGGAGGGTTTGGAGGGTTTGGATCTCGCCATGGTGGGTGGTGTGGGATGGGTGGCGGTTGAAGTTGATCAAGTCGGCAACGTTGGTAGAAATGATGGTTGGATGAGGCAGGTACTGGGATAGTCACAGAGGAACGGTGGTGGATGTCGTGTACACGTTGAAGAGTTGATGGTGTTTTGTCTATTCTCCGCCGTCATGTAACGGGCTAGCTTGTATCTACCAAGCATGATCAGCCGACTTAGTTTTACTCAATCAGTAGACATCTCATCAAACACCAAAAGAAAGATGAGAAAACGTACTCTTGAAAAGGAATAGAAATGGCCTTGAAGTAAGATGAAAAGTGTATAGTCGCAAGTCGTATCGTCCAGTATTGCCCAACCGCTCAGCGGCGTGGCGTCGATTCTGTCGCTCCACCAGTGGGTCCAACTTTTTCAACGTCGTTTGACCTCTTCACTCTACATCTCCATCTCATCTCATCTCATCTCAACTCACCAAACAAGATCGCAACGCTACTTGACATATGATGTACCGGCAAATGTCATAAATAAACATACATACACATACACAGAAGCCACAATGGGGTTCCTGGCCAAACTACTGGCGCCGCACGTCGTCGGCACGCCCCCGCCAGCGTCCTCTTCACCATCACCATCCGCAGACACAACCACCCCCTCCTCCTCCTCCTCCTCCCCTCAACTACCATCCGCCGCCGCCACCGCCACCGCCGCCGCCATCCGCTCTCCAACACCCGCTCTCCCCGAAATCGACACCAGCAGCACCGCCCACCTCTCGCCTCTCCAGCGCCAAGCCAAGCAGCTCAGCCTTCTCCTCCTCGGCGCCTCCTTCCTCTCCGCCTCTGCGCTCATCACGCGCCGCGCCGTCCTCCGGCGCCAAGCCGAGTTTGTCCCGCGCTTCTTCCACTACTCGCACCTCGCGCCGGGCAGCGTCGACTCGGCGGCGCGGTCCTCGCTGGCGGCGCAGGCGCTGGGGCTGGCGACGCTCAACGTGGCCGCGTTTGGCGTGCTGCTTGTGGGGGGCACGGCCTGGGGCTTTGACTTGTGCTCGGTGGCGGAGCTGCAGGCGCGGACGAGGATGGCGGTGAGAAGGACGGGCGGCGGCGGCGTACTAAGGGAGGAGGAGGAGAGGGAGGTGGATAGGATGGTCATGGGGCTGATGGAGAGGCTGGGCATGGACGTGGAGGAGATGAAGGAGAAGGGAGGGGGGGAGGCGGAGGGGAGGGTGGAGGAGACGCCCAAGGTTTGAGGGTGAAATGTCGGGGGAGAGACGTGGGAGTGTATGTTTGATGAGGCCTTGGAGAGTAAATTCCTCGGGGCGTCATGGCATGAGAGCATGTAAATGTCACGGCGGACCATGTATATTAGTGTGAGAATGTACAGTGTCTCAATCTCCGATTCTCTGGCTAGGGAGATAAAGAATGATGCAAAAAGCATAGCAAAAACCCAGGATATCCAAAAGAAGCCCGTCATTTGCTCGTGGCTGTCCGAAATGCCCATCCTCGCGTGAAAGTATTCTAATGCTGCCGCAAATCTCTGTCAACGTCCACCTCTATCTATAAATCTATGCCTCTTTTTTTTTTTGCGTTTTTGTTTTCTTCTTCTTCATATCGCCCAACATGTCTTCATGATGGCGACGCGACCGCTTCCTCCTTGCCGCGCTGCTTCCGCCACTCTTGCAGATCATCAAGACCCGCGACATTCTCTAGACTGCCGCGACGACCCCAGTTCTTGGGCTGGCGCTTGAGAAACGCGCCGACGGCACCGAGGTAGCCCTCGTGACGTAGGAAATAGGCTTGCTTAGCGCCCTTGCTCCAGAATTTAATGGCGTAGCTCAGCGTGTTCATGGTCTGGCGGTGTCCGCGGATAAAGGAGCCGCCGAAATAAATGTCGGACAGGTTATGGAGCTGGGACTGCAGCAGGGCAATCTGGCCGATATTGTTGGAGACGGCGTAGAGTAAAGACCGTGCAATATCGCCGTCGTTGAAGCCCGCGCCGCGAGGCAGAGGCTGGCCGTCGGCCGGGTCGAAGCCGTCGGCGAGAGCGGCGGCCTCGGCGTCCTTTTTGATTTTAAAGACACGGCCAAAGGACGAGGCAATGGTGGTGCTCTTGAGGCCAATCTTGCCATAGTCCTGGCCGTAAATGTCGCCGACGAGCATGTCAACGTGGGTGTTGTCGCCGCGACCGGCCTGCTCGAGCATCTCGTCAAAGGTGCGGGCGCCGGTGAGTAGTGATAACAGGCCCCAGAGGGTGCCGCCGCCGAGAGAGGTGCCGCCGACGCGCTCAAAGGTGCGGGGGCCAGTGACCTTGAGCATGGAGACGCCGGAGCCAATGTTGACGAGGAGGTAGGGGTAGATGGCTTCGCGGGGCCCGACAAAGTGCATGGGTTCCGTCTCGGAGTAGGTGAAGACTTCGCGGGGGATCTCGGTGATGAAGAAGTCGAGGCCTAGAGGGTTAGTTTGGGGGAAGTTGAGTAGAGCGGGCTGCGAAGAGGAAAAAGCTCACCAATGATTAAGCACTCCATTTCATCCTCGCGCGACACGTCAACGCCGAGAGCATCGCGAATCTTGTCGTAAAACTTGTAGGCGCCGCCGCCGGTGGCCATGACGGCTAGGTCGCTGGGGCGGGAGCCGGTGAGCTTGGCCTGGCGGTCGCGCAAGTCGCGCATAAATTCAACGCAGTCATCTATCCTATCCGTCTCAAAAATTTGAAAGGTGAGGCGGCCGCCGGGATCAGTTTGGTCGACCTCGCGGGAAAAGTAGACGAGTTTGATGAGGGAACCGCCAATCTGAAGAGAGGGGGTCGTGTACCCTTGTGATTAGCAAACAATTGCAATGAGGTGCAAAAGAGGACAAGGAGAAGATCAAGCGCATGGAGACATACATCGACGGCAATATGACTGACAACGGCCGTGTGGTTGGGCAGGCGAATGTCGCTCGTCTCGTGGTGGGTGGTCGGGGAGCCGCGGCCATTCTTTGGCGTGGCCGTGTCCGGGTCGACGATGAAGGCGCCGGTGACGTTGATCTTGACGCTGCCGGGCTTTGTAATTGTGCTGTCAATCTCGGCCGTCGTGGTCATGGTGCGGGATCGCGAGAGAGCTGGGCGCAGGGGCGCGGGCGCAACGTCGTCGATGGAGGCATCTTGAGCGGCCGTCGTCGTTGTCGTCGTCGTCGTCGTAGTCGCCGGCTTGTCGTGTTCCTCTGGTCCGGGGACGTCGACGACGGAGACTTGCAGAGGCGATGCAGGCGACGACATGGTGAGAGGATGTGTGGTGAGGGAAAGAAAAGGGGTCGACCGCAGTCGCAAGAGGAGGAGAAAAAGGAGGAATTCGTCAGCGGAGCATCAGAACAAGGTAATAGGATGGTCGTCGTCGTGCAAAGTGTTGGAGTCTCGTTCAGCGGCGGGCCGAAAGTCGCGACGAACGAGGGGCACAAACTTGGCGGGGCACTTACAGGGCCGTCGGCCGCTGGGAAAGTGGTGCTGATTATGACTGTGGCGGTCGTGTTTGCTGTTAGGTAGGTACGTATCCGTACGCTGAATAAGATGTGTCTCGTCGCTGTAATACTGAGTCACTCAACGGGTAATAATGAGACGGTCAGAAAAAGTAAAATTAAACGCTGAGAAAATACTCCGTAGAAATAACTTCAGTCTAGTATCCCCGACCAACATCAATCTGGGTCAAAACTGGCCTGCCAAACAACACATTTCCATCTCCTCTTTGCCTCTTCTCTACAGACTGTTTATCGATAACTCCCACTGCCGGCTTCTAGGTAGCCTCTAAATAACGTTACTCCGTACATCTTTTTTTTTTTTTTTTTTTTTGATATTTTAATCAACAAGATCCACCCTGGGCCGAGGTCAACGCCGAAGAGCCATTTAATCCGTGCATTATCGTTTAAATTGGACCGTGCTATTAATTACTTATACACGGCAAAATGATTCGTCCCTCATCGTTTTATCGTTCTTATCGGCTCCTCGGCAGACCCGCCTAGCCCCGGAACAACGATGGTTTGGTACAGCTGCTGTCAACTTGCCGTCGGCCCGGCCGCTTATCTCGCGCCGATAGGTATTAGGGGGTCGGGGAATTCGACAAGCTGCGTCGCGTAATGTCCAATCAATAATAACAAGCAAAACGGCGCCTTTCAATCGTCTCTTGGGTCTCCAAATCATCAAGCAGGTTCTCTTCCTATCCTCTTCTCCTGCAGTGTAAGCTGGCTTCTACCCCATGGCTTGTCATGGTAATCAAGCCCAGAATGTGTCCCTAGAAACAACTGAAACAGTCAGTCGCGTGACGTTGGTATCTTCACCAACGCACCTGTCGCCTCTTCAACTCAACCCAAATTAATAGTGATGCTTATGCCAGCTTACTATTTATCCCAGCTTTTAAATCGCCACGCTCATCTTCGTCTCCATGCACCGCATCTATTTTCCGCCAACTCACCCACGTGCAAAGGCTCGACACCCTCACACCAAGGCCAACACCTATATCTGGGAACATGATAGCGCGGCAAGCTGTACGGGCAGACAGACAGACTCTGCTTTCTGCCAGTAGTATGCTGCTACAGCATCGCACCAGTCCGCTGCATCATGTCCCAGAAGCGCGTCCGTGTATATTCCCCTGCATAAACTGGTTAGCGCCGCTTAAGCAGTTGAATGCTTCCACGACGCTTTCTACGTTGCCTATCTTTTTTGAAGCCGCATATGACAAGGCAATTCCAACAAGCCCAGTCTTCCTCCCCAATTCTCAATAAAAGAATACACACTCATGTTTAAATCGGGCAAAAGCACAACTCCATCCCCTCACCCAAGCACAAAAAAATCATTGAAATCTGTTCACGGGAGCATTCGCCATAGAATGGGGCAGCCACGATTGCTGATTATGTTTTCCAACTAGCGTTTCTGAGCTACCAAGGTCCGCCGGCAATTCAACGACTTGCCCGCCCATTGCGATGGGAGGCGAGCCAATCGGAGAACAGTAGGTGGCGTCCCAGATGGGCGAACTTTGCTCATAACTGACTTCTTCATCTTTCACAGGCGCACCGAAGTCGCCGTCCACTGGTGAATTATCCATTGTTTGGTCAGCCTGGCTCCATGTGCCGCCGTCCGTGGCTGTCCCTTCCGCCATGCCGATTTCGCCTTCAAAGTGATCTTTAACCTTGTCCAGCATATTCGTCATCCACAAATGAAGGTCTGCATCAGCAAGGAGCTGAGTCGTTCCAGGTTTGGCAATAGTCGGGATAATGTGCTGGCCATCATTCTTCCAAAAGTCTTTGAGCATGCCGAGCATCTCTGTAACCATGCTGCCGACATGGACATTTTCCGGCCGTGCTTCTCTCTGGAATATGAGGTCCCATATTCCGTACCATTGCTCAACCGGGCTCAGTCTCCGATGGAAGCGGTTCTTGAGGGAGTCATGGACCTCGGCCGATATTCCGTCACTGCTGCGCTCCGACGATGCCATTGCTGGCGTGCATAACTTTTGACGTATATGATTGTCCCGTGGGTCCGGCGATGCAAACGTCTGTGCACAAGTCGGGCAGTAGAATGGTGGTTTCGAATGCCGTCGGTAAATATGTTGCTTGACGTCTTGGATGCGCGTGAGCTTTCGACTCATGCATTCAATATGACGCGTTGGCCATCTCCGGTAAAAAGGGCAAGCAAAAGTAGGCTCATTTCCCGCACTTTTTGGCCTGTGCCGACTATCTTCATCTTCAGAGCTCAACACTTCATCGTTGGACATGACTTCCTCTTTGGGGGCCGAGTGCCTGCGTCCGTTGACATCTGGAGGAGACAGAGCATTTGCAGTCGACGAGACTAATGCGATGGAACTTCTCCTGGATGAGCTTCCATGCAGTTGTTTGCGCAGTTTCTTCACACCGGCATCAGTGGGGGATGCCACGGTGCCAACGATGGAGCGGCCGCGGGAGGCACGATCAGAGTCTGCTTTCCAAGGGGTCTTGGAGCGGCAATCAACAGGACCTGGCGCGCGAGAATTCCTTTTCGCAACCTCGACACTTACAGTTGAGTCCGTGCGTTGTATGGGTGCATGAAGCTCGTAGTACGGCTCTACACTTGCAGTGTCCGAGGGGTAATTGCTCCAAGAGCCGGCCTGTTGGCAAATGGCAAAAGTGTCGACAAGATCCGCAGGATAAGCAGGACGAGGATAAGGCTCGTAGTAAGGCATGGGAGCACTCAGGGTACTTTGTATGCTTTCAAGTGACTGCACGCCCTGCGAGGCAAACGCGAGGGGTAGATGCGATTGTGACCACATGTAACTCAAGGTTGACACATCAGTTTCGTGGTACGACGGCTGACGTGAAGAGTTGTGAGAGTCTGGCAGCTCCGGGGGCTCTTGGGCTCCATCAGTTGTTGAGGACGAATGTGTAGACGGCATGGATGTAGCGGGGATCGCAGCCGAGACGAGCCGAGACGGGCGGCTATTGTATCGGTTTTCACGCTGGTTTGTCCTTCTCTTTTACTCCTGAGCAAGTAACTCTTGATTCGGCTTCTTAGCCGATGACAATCGAACATGTTGGAGGAAAACCCGACATCACTTTTTCCGGTGTTTTGCAGATATAAGGGGGTTGTATGCCAGTCGGACAAGGCCCACTCATCCAGCAACGTTCACACAATTGTGTGAGGGAAGTCTGACGGTGGCGGGCAATGCTTTGTCCAATGTCCAGGAGGGGACTATGTAGAATGGACTCTGACTGGCTCGGCCAATTTTAGTGGCGCAAAAAAAAACTGTCATCTCTGATGAGTGAAACGCCGTCTGCAGCCTAACTAATCCCCAAATCCTGGTGGTGAGGGCATTTTGGAAGCTTGGCGTCGGTCTAGCTCCGAAGTCGAGGCAGTGCTAGGAGAGCACCAATATTGATACAAACTCGATCAAGGAACGCAGATTGATGAGGAGCATCTGTTTGGTTTGCAGGTGGCGTGGTGTTGTGATGAGAGGAATGGGCTAGGCAAGTAGACAGTCACGGCAGGGTCTTGAAGCTAAGGTAGGCATGGTTAGTTAGGCAGCGGGTACAAACGTACTGCTTCACGAGGAGGAATATCGCAACACCATGGCCCTATGCGTTCATCTTTACTTGTTAGCCAATCAAGTACTTTTGATTTAACTTGATTATATGGTTCAAGATGAATTTGCAGTTAATTTATCTAGATGATAGGTAGATACTTCAGGTACTCCGGCATGCCATCGACGTGCTGGTGCGGCACAAGACTGCTCCAACACTGTTTACGGGGACATTGGCACGGTTGTGGGCTGGCGGAGTCGGCATCTGGCTGCTCGGGAGGCCCATAACTAGCCGCTAATCACCCCTTCCTAGTTGGGCAAAAGAGTACACGCAGCTGCCACCTCCACACTGTTGAGATGGAGGTACCTGTCACAGTATGACGCCATGCCGAACTACTTAGGTACTAGGTAGGTAGGTATGCTTAAGAGAAGCAAACGGCGGACCGCGTGTCAGCTGCGAGCCTTATCTTGCCAAGTGTGAGCCTTGTGTTGCCAGTTGCGAGCCCTTTGTTCAAGGCAGCTCTGTGCTATTTGCTGACCGGCTGCCTCTTTCTGCCGACCGCCAGCTACCTAGGTACGAGCTTTTGTTTGTCAGCTAGGTACAGGTCTTGATTTGCCAACACAGCTCGGTGCTTTTTGCCGACCGCCAGCTGCGTGCCATTTGCCGACCAGCTCTCTCTTCATGCCGACCGCCAGTTGCGTGCCTTTGGTTGCCAGCTTTGCTGTTTGCCGACCGGCTCCCTTCTCGTGCCCGGCCGCCAGCTGCCAAGTTGAAACCACGCTTCCCATGGTTGCCTCTTTTGGGCGCTTTGTAAGAAAAAAAAAGGCAAACAGACTCAAGGCAGATTTTGCAACCTTCATCGCCAAAACTATCTCTGCAGTCGATCGCGGTCTCCGAATCTTCAGAAATGCGACGCACTTAATCCCATCTCTCCTTTCTCCGGGCTATTTAATCTTGGCAGTGCAACCATGCCAACCAATCGCCAGCTTGAACAGCAATGATCATCGTCAGGGGGGCGTCGAAGCGGAGTCAAAATCCTCCACTACCAACGCCCAATAATTTGGCTGCAAAAGATTCTGATTCCAATGCATGTAATCTGCAGGGGGCGCGGCGCGCACGGCGTATTGGCATACGAATAGGTGTACGAACAGAGCCTGCAAGCCATGACGAAAAACCAATGCGAACCATTCTCGAAATGACAAGTTACTGCCAAGAGGCCAAAGACCTGCGCGTCAATCCCCCCCCTCGGCTTTTTCGCTGTTAACGACCCGCACCGTTTGCCTCCGTGCCTTGGTACGTGGCTCGCATGAGGCTTCGATGTCGCCTTACTGATACAGGGAGGGCGGCCTCGGTGGCAAAAAAAGGTGACAAGCGCCCCGGCAGTTCCTTCTCCAGTGCTTGGCGACCTGAATCTGGACGAAGCGAGTCCAGAATCTCTTAGATTCTGGACTCCGAGGACAGAAACAGGTTTGAGATCTGATTTGGTCTTCCAGAGTCTTAACAAGGTCATCTGGGCAGCAAAAGATGCAATCGGCGGCTAGTTGCGGACCCTGCCGTTAGGCTGAATCCGCTAGACAAGCAACACAAGTTGGCAAGCTTCAGCTCATCAAGACACCGACAGATTGCCAGGCACAATGATACCAGTAAAGCAACGCCTACGAATACACAAAACGCAAGACTTTCTTTTCTCTCCGGTCTCATATGGGTCCCGAATAATTCATATGGCGCACTAGACATCTAAATATTCGAAAAAGACAAGACTCTACAGTGGCTTATACAGCGACCCGGCAACGCCACAATGCTACCTCCGACCCGCCAATTGACAGGCTGTCAGGCACGCACACCCTCTCATTTTCTACAGCATTACTTTCAATATCCAAGATGGGGTTTATTTTATCCCAACACAAATGTGCTATTTCATCGATGCGGGGTTTTCCTCATTAAAAAACGGCATTCAACTTTTCGAGCGGTCATGCCTTGTCATCGCTTGTGGCTAACCCCCCAGGCGCCTCCTCGTACTCCTCATAACCAACCCCAAGTCATTGATCTTCTTCCTTCTGTAACTTGCTCCAATATATCTGACCCTATTACACGCGACAACTCACAGCCTCGTGTTTCAATCTTTATCTTGAGTCTGTTCGGCCACTCATTCAGAACTATCACTCCGGGAATGCAGCAGCAAGTATGATCTACGCTGATTTTCTATGGAACTCCGCGCTTCCATTTGCCTATCAGCTCACGCTTCTGACTCTGAACTTGCTTGTGGAACTGTTTCACGACGTCCTGCTGTGCTCCTTTGAGCACACCTACCATTCTCCTCTGAGCAACAAGATTGTCTTTGACGACATCATTGCTTCCACCGTACGCGACAGTGATATTTTCGCTCCTTGCCGATTTGACAGGATCAAGAGGCTCCAACCCCGTGTTGCTGCACGCAACAATGCATTAAGTCGCCTGTCAATCAGTCCAGTGCATCCCGAAGTCTCAAAACAACTGCCTGTTGTCACGATTCTCCCCAATAAAGCTCAACTTGATGCCTTCTTAGCAAACATTTCTGGCCGTTTCGACCATTTGATTGCTCCTGGCCTTACTGAGCTCGATGCAGCACAATGTCTGTCAATAGCTGCAAGCCGCCAGCGCGGCCAGGCAAAGCCTAGCCTGGTCACATTCCCATCGAGAAATAGCCCCGACCAGATCCTGAAAGAGCTCTACTGCGGGCCTAACAAGCTGTCGCCATTCAGAGGCATGCCGGACGAGCCACTCGTGCTCGAGCACCTTGGCACCTTGAAAGGAGGTTTCGTTCTCATTGGCAGATCAAAATCTGGCCTTTTTTCTTGGTTTCATCTCCTACCTAACGGCTCTAACCCTGCCTCTTCATTTTGGGCCCATGCTCCTACCACGCCAGTCCCCAGTGGTGCTTCAAGTGGTCGTGGCAAGGCCGGCCGCGGCGGGCGACGCACCGGGGCCGGTGTTGGCAGAGGTCGAGGTGCCCGCGGCGGTCGCGGCGGCCGTATCGGCAGAGGCATTGACGAAAATCAAGGAAATGATGATAACGATAGTGACGATCACGAAGACAAAAACAACCACGGCAACCGGGATATTAGCAACAGTCATGGAGACCCAGCCAACCCCATTCTCTACGCGTGCCCGTTCTACAAATTCGATCCCATCGAACACTTTCGGTGCTATCGAAAATACGAACTCAAGCGATACTCCGATGTTAAGCAGCACATATTGAGATGCCATTCCCTTAGCCCTCTCTACTGCACGATTTGTTGGACGACCTGGAAGGGCAATCAACACGCCCAGTGGGAGGCTCACTCGAGCTCTTCTTGTCAACGGGTACCTGAGCCAGAACATTTACGTCCTGGCGAAGCGGCTGCACTTAGCGAGCTTGTCTTTGGATCAATCAGCGAAGCTGATAAATGGTTTATGATGTGGGATCTTCTCTTCGTGTCTCACCCCCGCCCAGATACCCCCTACGTGGACGGCGGCATTGGGGAACTTCTCTGGCTGATCACCGCCTGCGGGAGCCAGTTCCTGCAGCAACTTTCTTCCCTACTACCTATTCACGTCACTATGTCCCGAGCCCAGGCCTTGCAGGCTGCTGAGCGAATTCATAGCATTTATGCTTCGCCTTTTACACCCAATTTACCGCGAACACGGAGGTATAGGCGACAGCAGGCAATAGATCAACAGCAGCAGCAGCAGCAGCAACAGCAACAGCAGCAGCAGCAGCAGCAACAACAACAACTGCAACTGCAGCAGCAACAGCAGCAGCAACAGCAGGGGCAACAACAGCAACAGCATGTTCAACAGCAACAGCAGATTGAACACCAGGAGCTTCAGTACTACCAACAGCTTCACAACCTGCCAATGCGCCTGCAACAGCCTCTGAACCAGCAATTGTACCAACAGCTGCAGCCCCAACCGCCCCAACCGCCGCAGCAGCTCCAGTTCCAGCAGCCTCAGGAGCTCGAGCAGCTGCACCAAAATATCGATCCAGGTCTCACGACGGTCGAACAACCACCACCACCACCTCCTCCTGCGACCGACGAAACGGATGCAGCCGGCGAACTGGATGAGGATGTGCTGACTCGATACTTGAATGCACATGCCTTTGATTACGACTTTGCACCTGGCCCGCATGACCCCCCCGCTCTCTGAGCTCACCCGGCTCGAGTAAGAGCGAAGCCTTTTCAGGCGACACTATGACCAACATTTTTCCCATCAACGCCACCAACACTACAGATGTCGCCTCTAGTCCTTCGGACACGACCACAAGGCTCACAAAACAGAACAAAAACGATGTTGAGATGGGCCACCTTCTCCGCGAGTGAGAGCGATATGCCAATGCCGCTCGATTCTCTCGCGATGACGAGGCCCCCGGCATCGCCCTCAGGAAAGGGAAATCCGCCTGGCGGAGATGTACCGCCTCGCATGCGTTCGCGCTCGCGAGGCTGCCGGGCCATTGCCACCCCACGGATCATTCGGATTCTGTCAAAGGCGGCAGTGACTCGCATGATGCCATGGAGTATGATTGATTTCTCTTGTTTCTTTCTTCGGAGGTATTATTATTGCCTATGATTTCCTTCTTTGTCCTATTTCCCCTACTTCTCTTGTTTCTTCCTTCGGAGATATCACTATGGCTTGTGGTTTTCTTGTTTGCCCTATTCCCCCTACTTTTTATGCTTATTTCTTCGGGAATATTACTGGTGCTTGTGAATCCTTTGCCTTATTCCCCCTATCTCTACTGTCTCTTTCTTCGGAGTCATTACTAGTGCTTGTGATTTATTTGCCCTATTCCCCCTCCTATCCTTGTCTCTTTCTTCGGGGTAGTACGAGTGCTTGTGATTTCCTTTTTTGCCTTGATCCCCCTGCTTACTTCTCCTGTCTCTTTCTTCGCGGGGGCTTATTAGTGCTTGTGTTTTCTCTTTCCCCTACTTGTCTATCTTGTTCGTTTTTCTTTGCCTTGCGAAAGCGAAAAAGGCTTTTGTTTCCAGTGCAAAAGGCCTTTGTTACCATTGCTACCAGTGCGAAAGGCCTTTGCTACCAGTGCGAGGAGGGCCTTGCCTACAAGCTCACGCTGTTTGGGGGAGTATTGTTCTGGGTTTAGAGAAAAGGCTCCTTATATTGGTTGGAACGAGTTCCTTGTTTTGTTTTGGATGTCTCATGCATCATGGAGAAATGGTTTGTGACGCTACGACATGATATGACCGCATGCACATTCTTTCCTTTGCTCGTCATCCTCATATGGCTACGTCGTTGTATACGTTTTGCACATTCTTTTCTTTGCTCGTCGTCCTCATATGGCTACGTCGTTGTTTACGTTTTGCACATTCTTCCTTTGTTCGTCGTCCTCATATGGCTCCGTCGCTATATATACGTTTGGCTTTTGTTTTCCCTTTTTTTTTTTTTTGTCATTAGTTATCAGCTCACAGTCTGGCAACAGACGGTCAATATTTAACGTTTCGAAACGCTACTTGCTCACTTATGAGAGATGCTCTGTTGGATTTCTCTTTTTTTTACTTCTCATCTTCATTCCTTTTTCTTTTTCTATTTCTAGTCCATGTCACGTTGAAGTCTATTGATAAACTAAAATATAAAAACTAGTGTGTCAATTTTCTGTCGTTACTGTAGCCCACCGTTGTTGACCTTGTTGAACGTATCCTCCCATCCAATGTATTAATAACCTAGTGCTGCAAAACAAGAAAAGAAGAAATAGCGCTTTAATGAGAACAAACTACACAAATAGCAGGAAATGACAAAAGAAAGGAAAATACAGGGAAACAAAAAAGACTTAGACATGCGAAAAAAGGACAAATATAAAAGCATAAAGACTAGGCCTCCTCTTTTTTCAAATGCCATTCGTGATAGATCTTGTTGACGAGCGCCGTCAGTGTCGTCTGATAGAGCGCCTCGAGGGCCTCGCCGTCATTCAGCTCATCAATATCGTGCCCGCCGTAGGCTTCCAAGGCCTCGGTCACGCACTCTCTCTTATGCAGCGCCCAGTAGTCGTGTACCAGCGAGACGGCGTAACCGTTGCCGCCGCGCAGGTACGGGTCGCAGCCATCCGAGGCGGTCCGTTGAACCAAGTCCGGGAACAGCGCGCGGTAGATGCAGCGCCAGCGCTCGGCCTCGCCTTTGCCGCGGGCGGCGCGCAGCTTATCCTTTTCCTCGATGCGTCGCAGCTGGGACTCAGGAACACCCTTGCGGGAGGCGTCGCCTTGGGGCGCAAAGTGGCCAACGGGCTCGCAGGTGCGCAGGGCCATGTGGGCATCGCGCGCGTCGTAGTCGGCGGCAAAGTCGCAATGGCAAAAGGCGCAGTAGGCTGTCGGCGGGTGGTGCGCGCGAATATGGGCCAGCACGTCGGCGAGGGTCTGCAGGTCGCGGCCGGCGAGCACACACGAGCGATGGGCGGCCGGGTCAGCGGCGAAGAAGGGGCACGCGAGATGGAAGTAGCCGTCAGGCCGGTACACCTTGACCATGTGTTCCCGAGACCCGTCGCCGTTGCCATTGTCGCAGAGAACCGTCAGGGATTCGGCGGACGCGAACCAGTCGGTTGGGTTGATGCGGCTGCGCGGTGGGATGCGGTCCTGCGGCGGCTCCACGTAGGTGACGGTCTGGATCCAGGCCATGACGCGCTGGTAAGATGTGGCGAGGACACGATCGCGGATGGCGGACTGCATGACGAGGCTCCGGAGGCTGTCGCGGTCGTCCTTTTCGGCAGCGAGGGTCGTGGTGCTGCGGGTTTCGGTGGCGGGGGCGTCGGCGTCAAAGTCGTCGTTTGCCTCACAAGATGCCTTCATCATGACAGGGTACGGGTGGTGCAAGGGGCCGTCGTTGCTGTCGTCGCCCGATTCTGACTCGGTAACGCTGGTGCTATTGGATGTCAAGCTTCCTGGGTCGCTATCGGCAGAAGAGATGACGTCTTCGTCGGCACCGGTGTAAGAGTACGTGTCGTGGTCTTTAGCATGTCGAAAGGAGGAGGAAGAGGGCGGCGGCTCTTGAGATGGCATCCAGGACCCAGCCATGGCTATATATACGTAGCTGCCATCGGAGTGATTGGAAGGCGTTTGGCTCTTTGGGGGGCTGAGCGGAAGCATGACCTCGTCACCCTCGTCCATCTTGACGTCTGCCTGCTGCTGCTGCTGGTGGTGGGCCTCGTGCTGCACAACAACCTCTTCGCTGTCCTGTACCACGCGAGGCAGCGATTCCGGGCGCCAGGCACCTTCAAGGCCACCACGCTTGGCAATCTCGATGCGGCAGGGCATGCCAACAAAGAGGTTTCGGAGTGAGCGTGAATGGCTGTCGTCGACGTCGCGCATTACGTCAATGCAACGCCAGCTGCGCAGCGCTGACAAGGACACACGCAAGGCCGAGGCGACTCGTACATAAATACCGTTCCACTCGCGGAAGCAAATGGCAAGGCTCTTGCTCGTGCCCAGGTCCTGACGCTTCTGCCCGATGGAGAGCAGCACGCACCCAGGGCCCTTGCAGACGCGCGACTCGAGCTCGATACCCTTACTACTGAAGCGAACCTTACCGTTGAATAGCCAAGGTCGTTGCGGTTCCTGAGCGGCGACGGTGGCGGTGGCGGTGGCGGCAAAGTGGCCAAACTCGGCGGGCGAGCGGGCGAGCAGGCCGCGGACCTCGCCGTCGTCGCCGCGGGCACTCCGCCAGGCGAGTAGCGACCCGTCACGCGTGTCGCGAAGAAGCTCTTCCTGCAGGCGGAAAAAGGCACGGGCTGCTCCTTCGCCGTAGCGCACGGGCAGCGTGGCCCCGGTGACGGCGACGAGCGCGTAGGCCGTATCCTCCTCGCGCGCGGCGGCCCGGCCGGCCGACCACGAGATGCGCACCGCGAGCGCCACGTCGGCGAGCGCGGCGGCGCCGACGAGGACGCTGCGCGGAATGCCCGTGATGCGGGATAGGAGCGGTGCCAGCACCGGCGAGTCCTTGTCGCCGCGGTAGTTCCACTGGGCGTCGTAGAAGCGCACGCGCGGCGGCAGGATCAGCTCTTGCAGGGTCCAGGCCCGCTTCCAGTACCGGCAGCGGCTCCAGGCCGAGGCATCATCCTCGGAGATGGTCGTCAATGTCGTTGTTGTCGTCGTCACCGTGGACGCAGGGAGATCATGGAGATGGGCGAAGCAAACGGCAGAGTTGCGCAGACGACGCCGGGCTCCATTGACGGCATCATCAAGGTCGGCGGTGGATGTCTTGTCGATGCAGAATTGGTCGATCCAAACGTACTCGATACCGCTGCGCAGCGCATGTCGGCAAAGCTGCTCGAGTGTGTCGCCGCAGAGCGCATACGTGCTCTTGGTGTTGAGCGTGTAGGGACGCTTGGTGTTGTTAAAGGTGGAGCCATGATGTTTTGTGTTGGTGGCCGAGAAATTCTTGCTGATGTAGGTGTAGGGCAGTGGTGGGGAGGTTGGGCTCGGTGAGTAGTGTGGAGGGGGGATATCATAGTCTGAACCAACAAAGTCTGAACCAACAAAGTCTGAACCAACAGCGACATGTTCACGTAAAAAGGGCCTGTCTCTGGTATGCGAAAAAACGCCGTAGGGTGGAAGTGCACCATCGGCCAACTCGACGACTGCTCGGCTGCGTACACAAACAAGCTTCATGATCTTGGTAAAGGGACAAGTTGAGACTGCTTGCAAGCCAGGCAAGATGAAGAATCATTAGGGTATTATAATACATGTCCTCGCAATAGCGACAACCACTGAACAAAACCGTCTATTCGGAACCAAGGGCCCAGGCAGGGGAGAAGATGGCAGTGAAGAGTCCGTATATATACTAAGCGACAAAAAAACACAAATGTGCAAAGACAGGGGGGGGCAGGATCGAGAGAGTCAGAAGTGAGAAATGCAGGCGGCAGGTACGATTGTTGATGTGTGCATATGCTACTCCTTTTTAGCCCCCCGCCTACAGCTGCATTGCTGCATTACCAGCCTTGCCGTGTACTTGAAGCTACGACTACCATTTTTGTGGCATGTGGTTGCCTGTACGGATCCGTACAGGCGTCAAAACCAGTAGCCTTGCATGAAATGCCCCATGTCTCAATCTAATCCACAGAAATTGTCGCCTTTGCCCTTTTAGTCCATTTTCATCGTCTACAGTGGGTTTATCAGCCAAGCGAATCGATCAAGACTATGACCGCAGATGCAGATTTGGGCACCGAGAAATACAAGATTTCCGAAAATATTTTACCATTATAAAAGCAACGTCGAATCCATCACAGCATTCTTCAACTCGTCTTGATCAATAGCATTATTATCCCCTACACTCTACTTGCCGCCAATGGGCTCGAGTAACGTCATGACACAATAGAGATTGCGCTATTCCGCTCAAGCGGCCGCTGACATGCACTGCCACCACAATTATTTGCGGGTTCTACTCAAGGGTCCTATGATATTCGCATGTATGTATCACTATTTTCTCATCACTGTCCATCATTCTCAAATTCTCTCCTCAAAGGGTCGCAAGCAGCCGCATCATTAGCGGTATATGCGTAGACCCGGCCTGTTTTCTGGCCTGCTGGCTGCAGAGCTGAAACCACAAGCATTTCAAAGCGCAGTCATCGCTTAAAGAATCTCAAACCTTGTACCAGGCTAACTGCTTCAAAACGAGCTGCTGCTGCCTACTTTTCCCGTCGCATTCGTCGGATCATGTGCCCCAGCCCGTGGCGAGATGCGCGTCGTCGCCGCACAGCTGTGTCGGAGTTGGCCGATGCCCCTGCACGGGTAGGGAGCAAGGGAGGTGGGGGAGAGGATTCCTCGCCAGAAGCGAGAGAGGTGCCACGATTGTGACTGGTGACCTCGTCTCTGTTCTTTTGCTTGCAGCAAATACATTAGGCCGTTGTTTGGGTTCCCGCAGAGGGAAATGGGGGGAGTGTCGTAGTCATATTCCACACAATTGTGGTGAGAGCTCCACACGGCCAACTTGGCGGCCCGCCCGCATGGGATCGCCATCCATTGGTCTAGATCTTTCTTTTTTCTGTCTCTCCTGGTATTTTATTGGGGGCTGGTAAGAGAAGGCTTGCAGGCTTGCTGGGGAAGTCTTGGTGGAAATCGCGGTCTGCAAGGGGGAGAACTACTTGTCATAAGGCGTACGTCAGATACGAATCAAGCAATGCTGGGCGGCTCATTCCTACACATCTCGCAAGGCGGACTCGCTCTGTAATGCATCGTAAACGTGTCTGCCTTGTCCAAATTTAATCACGTCCGACGGCCCAAGTGGCCAGGGTCATGGAAGCGTTCCCCCCCTGCGCCGCCTTATTTCGACATTTGCTGCAGTACCGTATATCCGAACCGAGGAACTACTACACCACAACAGTTCGTCGCCATGGCTGGCGGTACCTTTTTTGATCTTTCTCCCCCCCAGGCAGCTGTACGGTGAGTAGGCCCAGACCATGAGGCTGACTGGTTCTGCATCATCAATCTCTTTGACGGTGAGGCTGGTTGGCTGACTTTGCATCATCAACTTCACTGCCCTGCGAGGCTCTTCTTCTTGTACTAGTATTCTATCGATATACTCAAGGCCCCGTTCCAAGTCTCCTATGCCCTTGACCAATGGAGTAGGCGCCAGCCGTCGGTTGTACTGTCCGGATTCTCTCCCTTCTCCTTCCCGATGCTTTCGCATAAAACTTCCTTGGACCGGCCGAGACCGCGGTTCGGCAACGTGGCACAATTGAAAACTCACAAGTGTGTACTTTCGCTCTACGCATGATGCACATCCCCATGACGCCCTACAATGCCCAGTGCGGGCATCACATCCCGCCAAGGCGATACGCCGCCATGTGGCTTATTGTGATTGAGCTCTCCTCATGCAGGTTACCACTCTCCATGCAGATTACGACAGTACGAGGCTCATCCCCCTCATGATTGGTGCATTGAGCGAGCTGAATGGAGCTGACTAGTACTGACAACCCATTCACCGCTGTCACTCTGGACGCTGTCATGGACGGTATGCACATGATGATTTCGTTGCTACATTTTTGTTCATATTTTACTTGCTTGTTCACATTTCCATGTACAAAACAAGTCAAACTGTCTCGAGCGGAAAGATGATCAACGACGCCACAAACGTCTTGATGACACTTTCGTTCCTACTCAGCCTTTGCTGATTGTCCGGCTGGACCGGATTATACTCAGCTCGAGCAAGTTAAGCCTTGATGATGCGGTCAGCTGCGCTTCATTGTAAATTGGTGGAGGAAAACATACGCATTTCTATAACGGAGGCAAAAGTAAGAAAAAAGGTAAGCGAATTAGCAAAATGATTCCGAAATTGCACATATCAATCGTTGCTTTCTAGTTTCTCGACTTACCCCGATGCTCTGTTTGAGTAAAATTTTTGTCAGCAATTGCACAGTTTTCACCTTGCAGGCCTCGAAAACACTTACGACGACGGCGTTGATGCCGGAAAAGCTGACGGGACCGGAGCAGGTGAGCTTGCAGTCGCACTTGGGGTAGAAGACGGTCTTGCCGAGGGCCGTGACACTGCCGCAAGCGGAGCCGGAGGAGGTGGGGCACTCGGCGCGGATGGATAGGGCGCCGGCGCCGGAGACGATGGCGAGAATGGTGGCGGCGCGCATGTTGGTGGCTGCGAAAGAACGGTGAAATCCAAATTTTCAAGTCTCGAAACAAGAGAGTTGCTGATGAGTCAGTCATGTGGGAGTCAAGGCGGGAGAGACGATGAGTTTTGTAGTCTACAATTGCTCTCTCAATGCCCTAGACATCTTTTGGCTTCTCGGCGCATCTTCAATCTCCTTCTTCAAACAGCATACATCGCCGTTGTCTTCTCCACAGCTCGTGTAACCTGGGCACGCTTGGCAAAAGCTACCTCTGCATCGTCTCGTCCTCGGCTGCGAACCATGTCATGTCCAGCCTGTGCAAGTGCCGGAATACCTGTTCTCTCACCTATGCAGATAATGATCCTTCTACACTACAGCGACTCGGACCCATGGCCGATAGTATCCCGGCGTCCGAGAACAGCACCACGAAGGGGGGCTACTGAAGGCCCTGGCTCCTCGGGGCTCATGGCATGCATGTTTAACTTGGAGAGATGAGTGCTGACAGAGCTTGATCCGGCCATCTTTTTCAACATGGAAATAGGGGAGATCCCCCGGTGTAGCAGCAGAAAAAGACGGTCAATAGGCAAGCTGAACTGAGTGCGACGAGACTCGCAATTGTGTCGAAATCTATTTTATACAGCACAATTCTCACACTCCTCCTCTTAACGGTCAAGAAAAATCTACCGGAGCTCGTTTATTGTTGGACGCTAGGTGAGCAATCTATCTGCCCGCCTGCATCCGGGGAGGGAAAGCCGTCAGGGACCCTGTAACGAGACGGACAACAGCAAAGAACGTATTGCGATCTGCAGATGATGTCGCGATTGGGGTTGACCGTACGACTAGCTGAACAGCACTTGCGCGGCTGACGGGCTTTTGGACGAAATTGCCCGTGTGGTTCTTGATTCGTCTATCCCAGCGTCGATACTCCTCAAACTATCAATTTTGCTTAATTAATCAGTAATATGAATATATATGCCAAATTCAATCTATTTCAATTTACCTTGCACTACCTCTATTGAATCAAGGCAGCTGGGCTTTGCCAGCAAGAACAAGCCACTTTCAATGTGCGCATCGAGTGCGGCACATGAGGCTTTTTTGACGCATATTTTGGTTGCATCGACTACCACCTACCAAAATGGTGCGAATCGACGATGCTTTTAAAAAGAAATGACAATCATCGATTTGTCGGGTGTGGAGAAGCGACAAAGGACGGGCACTGAAGCCGTTGCCGAGCCAGAACGCGGGGTCGGCGCAGCATCGACGTCAGCTGGGTTTGAGAGATGGCACCGACAGTATTATTTTATTACGGGATGAGAAAGAGCGAATAGTGCGTTCCACGACAAAAGACCAAAGCTCGGGATCCGCCATCAAATGTCGGAAATTCTTGGCGCAAAGGGGCTTTCCTTTCTCGGTCGGTCGCCCGCTGCACTTACTTGTAAACGATTAATAAAGTGTGAGATATAGACTGTGCCGTTGATACATGCCGGGCCTACTCCATACATGGCAAAGAAAATAGTTGTGCTTGGCTGCATCTACTTCGGCTCTTGTCCGTCGCCGCTTGACGATCCTTCGAGGCACCTTGTCTAGCTCTCTCTGGATCAATATGGTAGGATACCGGACTACATCAGCAGCCAGAAGAACTAGTACATGACTAAATCACTGAAAATCTGGGAGTCGATTTCATGCTGTAGCTCACAATTTACCACGTGTTTCGTCAAGTTGACAGAATGTAAACCTCAACTACAAGAAAGAAAAAGCGCCACAGGTACAAGAACGCCTTATATGGCAAGATATTAAAAAGACGATAAAATCAAAGCCTCAGCATGCCCCATAAGAAAAAGACGTGGTATCTTGAGCCAAGCGACAAAAACAAAGTACAGGTGATGCCATGGTTCTTACATGTTTCGTAGCAAAGCACACCTAAAACAGGTGGCCGCCAGGAACAGCGACAAAGACCGCCGTCAAGATACCACCAAGGAGGAGCGAGGCAAGAACTGCCTGGATAAAAATGATATCTTGAATCTGACGCAGCGCCGGCTCTTGGATCCAGACCTCGCGGTCAAAGACCTTGCGAACGACGTTGCGCTTCTCGTACTTGACGATCCAGGGCTCGTCTTCATAGCTGTTACTCGAGCCAAACGATTCGAAACTCGTCTTGGATACGCTGTGGCTCTCGGTGTCGTCCTTTTCCGCATCTTGGGTAAAGAGCTCCCAGGGACGCACGTGGCGGTGGTGCATGCCGTGCAAGACGACGCACATGCCCTTGTAGGCCGCAACGAGGGTGCTGATGCCGACGACAAAGGCAATCGCCGTCAATGCGCGCCAGCCGCGTCCCGCACCGCTCAGGCAGAGCACGATGCCGGCGATGATGCCGAGCAGAATGGTGCCCACGCCGAGGCAGCGCGCAAACAAAACGCGAGCGGGGTTGCCGTTGCAGATAGACCAGCGGACAAAGTTGGGGTGCGCTTGGCGGCGGAGCATCGTCTCGACGGAGTTGATGACGAGGCGCAGGGCAGAGGGGTGAGTTGTGTGGGAGAGGGCCTGGACGGCGGCCTTTTGCTCCCATGCGGAAAGATTGAGTTGGCGCGGGGCGCCGTCCATGATGTAGGTGGCAATGACGCGGTTAATCTCCTCGCGAAAGGGCTGGATAGAAAAGGGCTGCTTGGCGCCAGCGGCATTGAAGGCTTCCGAGGCCTGCGAGCGGTACGTGTTGACGGCCGTGGTGTGCGCTTGCGAGGCCGTGTAGACGGATGCTTGGTCAGGGGAGTCGTCGGAGATGCGCGTAGGCGTTGTAAAGGGATTGCTACTGCCGTTCTCGTGGCCTTGCTTCTCGAAATCTGTGCCCTTGAACAGTTCAGCGGCCACGGCGTTCTCTGGGCGCATCTTGTCGGCATTGTCCTTGCGAATGCGCGCGACTGCCTCGTCCTCCATGGTCTGTGTCCACTCGGGGGACAGGTGCAGGTCAGTGGTGTCGGCATCAGCAAAGCGCTTGGCGTAGTCCTTGTACCAAAGGAAGAATTGCAGGTTTTCGGCCGCGTGCTCAATGTAGATGAGATAGTTCATGAAATCACGAACAGTCATGGGCTGAAAGGACGTGTTAGTTAGTGACATGAATGTGAGTGCCGTAGGTGTCACTTACAGGGCAAGTTCCGCCGTTGATGATGTTGTCAAAAGCAAGAGACTCGGGTATACCAGTACTAGAGCCAGATGTACCAGAGTGTACGGAGCCACTCGCCTTGGCATCGGCGGCCAATTCGCCGTTGGCGATATTCTGAGCGTCGACATGCTTCGGTCTGGTGTATGTGAGAGGGACGCCCATCTTGATGAAGATTTTCGCAGCGTCTTTGGTGTAGACTATCCCGAAGCACGATATGGAATATTTTTAGTCTTTGAGGAACGTTTGCACAACAGAATGAGGGCGAGGACGAGGCTTATACATGGTTGGCCTGGAGCCATGGTGTGGCCAAGAAAACCCAGACTGTGCACCAGCGGCGCGCAACCAGGAACACGGGAAATTGACTTTCTCAGGCGGGATGTGGCGCATGGTCAAAGAAGAAACAATTGGTCCAACTGAACGGCTGGATGCGGTGGGGAGATGCATGGCTGCAGGTTACACTTGCATCTAGTCGATCAGTAAGAAGCGAATGCCTGTCAAGGGTGGTGTATCTGTACTTGATCGAGCACTTACACACATCCTGGGGTACTGACAAGGTAAGCTCCTTGTCGGATCCTGGTCGAGACAATGGAGTGGCTGGCGCTCGAACCCCTGCTGGGTGCTGACAGAGGTGAAATAGAACCGGACCCGAAGCTAGTTCAACGGGCTGTTGCATGGTTTTAACTTTGCGACTCGGAGTAAATAAAGGTCGTTTTTCTTGGGAGATTCGTGCGACCGTGAAAGAATGCAATGACCGTCAGTCAATTCTTATGAATGAAGCCCTCCATGAAGCACCCGCCTTGGCGAGAGCCCCGTGCTCGCCTTCCTTGTGAGATCGAGAGCATTGCGAGATGAGACGAAGGCTGCTGAACTAGCAACATGATGGCGTCCGAGCGGCAGCTTCGACAGCGACTATTGTTTGCACAGAGTGCGGAGGTGTGCGAAGCTGGGATTGTATTGGCCAACTAGTAAATGCTAAGGACAGCATCGAACTGCGAATCACGGAGAGGCAACTCGATTGTCTGTTACCGCGTTGCCACGACAGGGACGAGATCTGACCCTGATAGTGCTGTGAAACCGTGGAAATGAGGTACACCACCCGCAGCAGGTCAGATTGGTGGCAAGCAATATTTCTTGTTTGACGGCTGCGTAACTTGCTGTCATATTCGATCGAACCCGGGATGCTGGGACGTCGGCAGCCACGTCGACGGCACCCGACATGATGCAGCATGCGTCTGCAGGCGATAGCTACAGAGCCCCAGCAGCCATTTCGGAAAAGTAAAAGGGGCCAAGACAGACCAAAAGCAAATCGGGGGCCTGGAAGCGAGGAGACTTTGGCCACTGACCAAGGGCTGTTGCTGTTCGCTGGACGGCTGGAATACTGATGGAAAAAGAAACCCTCGCCAAGAAAAAGAGTGTTCCACTAGTTGTCGCTTTGCGATGATGCTCTCGAAATGGTGGCGAATGAGTCTGGGCAAGTCAGCTTCCTGCTGGCGATGGCGTTTGTTTCGGTGTATATTTACCTTGCGCATCCAGTATCAATGGCTGGGAATATTGCTCCTATTGAAGACCTTAAGCACGTGTTCGGTGCAGTCACTCGTGTCGATCATATTTACGGATACACCGTACCTGAAGCTGGCGATCAGAAAACGCGGGAGTGGGTGGTTGAGGACGCATAGGTACATGCACAGGTACCTCCGTAACATTTAAAACGCCCGCAGGAGCTCGTGTTACAGCGGAGAGCCCTGTACTTGCGCCAACGCGGACCATTGTCTGCAAAGAGCTGGTTCCAGCCGTCTGGTGCAGTAGCACAAGGTCAGGTCCGCACAAGCTTGCTGCTAGTTGTTTCTACATTTCGAGTTGAACACCTGTGCTGAAGGCATTCCTTTTCACCCGTTTGATAGGCCAAGAACGGCTGGACGCTCTCTCCTTTGGTGTACCGCTATTGCTGCCTCTTGCAGCAAGCTATCGAACGAGAAAAAGTAAACACATGTGCGCTCAAATACTCTGTCTCTGTCGGAGTCTCCAAGCAACGAGACGACATCTGAGTCAATATTCTATTTTGGAGCATTCCGCGGCATGTCTTGGGTGTTTATTGGTTGGTTGGTGTGACTGTCCTTCTTACCAGCGACGGACCTTTGAACTGTTGACTGCTTTTCCCATGTATCCATTCGGTCTACCATCCTGACTCGCCGCATCCACCGCCAACGCGCATCCAGCCACGCGCCCTAAATCCTTGCTTTAGACAATAAGCACGCGCGGCAAGACATCACAAGAGACATGCGTCTCGATTCTTGATTTCCCCAAGTCTTCTCTTCGTCCAGGACTACCAGACATGTTTTCTCGCCTCCTTTGTGGCGCTCGCCAGTCCATGGCAGGGTACCGGGTCCCGCCGCGTCGTGTCGACAAGTCAATTTGATGAGAGACACGCCTCCGGAGCCGCTTCCGCTGGAGAGAGGTATTCATGGGTCCGGCCCATCATCTTGCAACTGCCGATTGGTGTTGCAAGGTCGGCAATGTCCTTGTACCAGTAGAACACAAGCCATCGACATCATGTACCGATTCGATATGTCTTGCGATAAGCAGTTATACGATTGAAGGGTCGTGATACCACGTGTTATAATTCCGATACTCAAACAAGGATGTGTCGTTTCTAACACCTATCCGAGTGCTTGGAATAGAAAAGAACCACTCGCATTAGAAGATCTTATCCCAGAGTGTTTGAATAATGGAAAACGCACCACAACGTTGTGTAAGCGGTATGAAAACGACCAACCACATCAAAGTTCGTCTCCGTGCTCTCATCGCATATTGTGTACCGAAAACATGCCACTCGTAAACCGAAAACGAGCGTTACATGCCTCGCCGTCGCCGACGGGCACCGGCTACCCTACACCGGCATCTCGATAATCGAAGCAAGCCGACACGGATCCGCACATCCGACCAAGAGCGAAATCAGGCCACGAAGTTGGCCCCGTTGTCGATTCAAGTCCCAGTCTCGCGTCCAACCAAAAGCATCTCCGACTGCCCACGGCGGTGTCGCTCCCGATTGCCATCAAGGTCTAACACGGGGCGTTATGTAATCGACGGCGTTAATATGTACCTCACTCTCCGCCAACGATACTACGTCATGAATGTACCTCGTTAACTCAGTTCGACGGAGCTCTCCATCTCGGTCGCAATGACGCTGCCGTGCACGTAAAAGCCGGGCTGGGCCGAGCTCGCGCCAGCCCACTGTGAGCCCAGAAGTTGGTTAGAGAACCCCGCCGTGCGCCGGTTTGCTGGGCCCGCCCAATGGTGTAATCTTTCTGGGCGCGCCCGTACAAGGAGAGCTCTGCCCCTCTATTCCAGACCAATTCCAAATAACAAGACTGCGTGTCTCGTTCAACCCAACAAAAAGCACTCGCAGTTTTGTAATTCAACACTGGAATATACGAGAATCGCCGCCGATAGCCACACCTGAACCCACATCCCTGTACGTACACTGTCAATTGAAATAGTTCGTTGTCCCCCCGCCAAGCTGTCTCTTCTCTACTTCATGCTCACGCACACAAACTAACACTCCGAGACACCAATTCAGTTTCACAACAACACGTCAACTCATCCAATAGCAAATATGTCTGCTCTCAAAGTCGGTGATAACTTCCCCGAGGACGTCGTCTTCGGCTGGGTGCGCCCCTCACCCGAGACCGCCGGTTTCAACGCCTGTGGCGTCCCTACCAAATATCCCGCCAGCTCCCGTAAGAAAACACCCCGCGCGACCAATGACATTGGGAGCTCTTCCACCCTTCGACAATGCCAGTAAACTAATGCAAGCCGACACTCTAGAGTTCAAGAACAAGAAGGTCGTCCTCGTCTCACTCCCTGGTGCCTTCACCCCCACCTGCTCGGCCAGCCACGTTCCCGGCTACATTGCAAAGACTGCTGAGCTCAAGGCCAAGGGCGTCGACCAGGTCGTCGTCATTGCCTGCAACGACTCCTGGGTCATGTCCGCCTGGGGCAAGGCCAACAACATTCACGACGAGTTCATTGTGAGCAGTCCTCTCCGCCGCAATATTGTGACAAAACCCGTTGCTAACAGTTCGCCCAGATCTTCGCCTCGGACGACGACTGCAAATTCAGCAAGAGCATCGGCTGGATGACCTCTCCCGACCGTACCGGCCGCTATGCCATTGTCATTGACCACGGCAAGGTCACCTACGCCGAGCTGGAGCCCGCTGGTGGTGTCACCGTCTCTGGCGTCGACGCGGTTCTGGCCAAGTTGTAAAGACCTCATAATAATCTAGAGAGGATACACAATATAGATAGAATAGACCGTCAATTCAGCACGTAATACTTGTACGATTCTTGTCTCTGTGATAACATCGCTAGCATAAGGATATTCATGTACATTGGATGTAAGTGTCCGTTGTGCGTACGTATAGGGTTGAATTTATGGCAGCCTGCGTCATGACCGCAAATCTGTAACCACTTGCATGCCCCTCAGGAATCAAGTTGAATTTGCATTGGTTCGTCATTGCTCAAAAAAACTACCAATGTACCCTATGCCATTCCATGCACCTGTAATGGAAGAACCGGACGGAAAGACACAAGAACCACAAATGAGACTCCTTTCATCCCCCCATTCCTCCGCTTCCGCGAATCGACCCGTTGAATTTTTATATTTTCCCAAAGTTTTTAATCACATTTTTTATCGGTCAAACAGATCTATCGGGTGCGAGCGGCGGGCTTGCTGGCGGCACCACCCTTGGCGCCCATCTTGGAGACCTGGCGAACAGTCTGGCCCTTGGCGGCACCAGCGTTCTTGGCCTTGTCGGCCTTCTTGGCAGCGGCGGCGGCCTGCTTCTTGTCCTTGGACTCCTTGATGGCGGCGGCGCGGGCAGCCGAGCGGGCCTCGGGGCGCATGCCACGGCGCTCCTTGATCACCTCGAGCGAGGCACCGACAATGCCACGCTGCGCCTTGACGGCGCGGCGGGTGCGCTTCTTGGCAACCTCCTCAGAGATACCCTTGCGGTGCTGGCGGCGGAACAGGACGGTCCAGGAGATGCGGCGGGGGTTCTTTCGTTGCAGGAAAAGCGACTCGGACTTGCCGTTCTGGAAGCGGAAAACCTTGCTGTCGCCGCGGACAAAGATCTTACCCTGTGAGTGACACCATAGTTAGCCATCAAACAACTCCCATCGTATATAAATCGTCATGTCCCGTCGCAAGCTTATATTTCGCCAGTTCTTCGACAAAGCACACCGTCGGCAAGAGAGCAATGAGGAGCCTCATGTATTTCGATAGCCAAAGGTCCCCAAGATACATCATATCGTTCCTCATCGCTTCTCTCGATCGCGGGGCTCTCAATTCGCATTGCAACGGGACGGGATTAAATTGGTCGTACCTTGCCAGGGTAGATTCTCTGTCCCGAGAAAGCGTCGTCGTAGGTACGCATCTTGTCGCGGTTGGTGTGTTTTGGCGACAAGTGTGGTGTTGTGGTGGACCGTGGATTTGGCGATGGCAAGAGTTCAAACGCCCGTTGTCCGCTTCAATTTCTCAAAATTGGGGAGCGTGTGTGGCCAAAATTACCTAAGCAAAGTCTAGGGCAGGCGAAAGAGCGTTCTCGAGTGGCTTTTTGCGGCAAAGTCACGTGATGGCACTCGCTTTGGCGATTTGACCCTAGGCGGGGATGACCAATCAAAGATGTTGCTTCTGCTAGAGGTCCAAAAGTGGATCCGCCTGTCCCAAAAGGGACATTTCAATGTTAAAGATCTGGAGGAATACTGCCTGAACTTAAGTTGGTTTAGCTTTATTGAAGTATGACCCGGCGTTGTTAATCGATGTGTTTTGGTGTTTGAACACAAGCGCCATGATATAATAAAATCGCAGAGTATATGGCGGTACCAACTGCCAATGTCATTGCGGAAGCAGTGCTCGCTCAATTCAGCAAGCTCCCTGCCAAGCGAAAACCAAAGATTCGCGATAATGGTTTACACGAATGGATACCAATAAGCGGTATTGTGGCCGAAAAGAATGGAATTTTCACCTGTGTTTCTCTAGCGTAAGCCCTTCTTTGCTCGACGGCAATTCGATTACTTAGACCCTGCTAGTACGGGCATGAAATGCCTTCCGGCGAGCAAGATTCCCAGCTGCAACGGCGTCGGCTTACATGACTGGCACGCCGAGATACTCGCCATTCGCACGTTCAACCGATTCGTCCTGGATGAGTGCATCCGATTGATGGACAGTGGCTCCTCGGATCTGGTAGAGCGATCCAGTCCGTCGGTTGGCGCTCACCCGTTTCGTCTGCGACGGGGCGTCAAGCTTCATATGTACGCCTCAGAAGCGCCATGTACGTCTTCCAAAGCCACAACAATATCCATAGACTAATTAAACAAAGGTGGAGATGCAAGCATGGAAAACTTGATGGCGGCGCAGGACGATGCGTCCCCTTGGGATGTGCCTGCTGAAGCAGTCGGCGAGGATGAGCCTTTGCGGAAGCTGCCCGGACGGGCCTACTTCTCACGGCTCGGCGTAGTGCGACGAAAGCCAGCGCGAAGCGATGCGCCACCTACGCTCTCCAAGTCGTGCTCAGACAAGCTGGCCCTCAAGCAGTGCACCTCGTTGCTGGCGTCGCTCACGTCCTTGTTTATCGATCCCAGCAACATCTACATGTCCACCTTGGTTGTGCCCGAGGACCAGTATTCCGCTGCAGCATGCCAGCGCGCATTCTCAGCAACGGGGCGCATGAGTGCCATCGCAGACGAAATCACGGGTGGTGATTACAGCTTCCGTCCCTTTTCCGTGGCGACAACCACAGTCCAGTTTGAGTACTCGAGACGAGCAGTGCAATCGCGCTCTAACAATTTGACGGCGAGCAATCTCGCAGCAGCGTGGACTTTACCCGGCGTCGAAGAGTCTATCCTCGGTGGGGTGATTCAAGGACACAAGCCGTTTCTGCCCAAAGGCGCCAGCAGCATGTCGCGGCGCAGGATGTGGCAGGCATGCCGAGAGCTCGCGGGTAAACTCCCAGAGTGGCCGGCCATAGCGACGCAGCTAGATGCGGTAACCTATGGTCAGATCAAGCAGTGCCGGCTGCTCGAGATGCGAAATAAGGTCAAGGCGCGCGCAAGGGACATTGCGCTCCCTGGCTGGATACAAAACATGGGTGACCATACATTTAGCCTAGAGTAATCCAGAGACGTGAAATTTGACATCAATAGAGATTGGTATATTCTCAAAATGTAGCTCGCGTTCTGTACAAAATAAACGACATTGAGCCTACACCACTAAGTGATCTTTTCTCCGACTCTTGGCCCACGTCAATCTCGTCAACCGTAGGCTAGACAACTGGAGAAGAGTTGTTCATTTTTGTTTTTACTTTTTTGAGCCCCCAGTCCCATATGCGAAAAGAGAAGAAAAAAGTACAAGCCGTCATTTGCTTCCTCCGATTGTCATGCTATGCAGCGGGGAATTCGACGCAGAGGGCCAGGGCTGTGTTTCAAGTCCCGCTCACCGTGGAAAACCACCGCTGCAAGAATGACAAATCTCGAGGCCCTTTCTTTCAACCGCCGCTTCCAGTGATGCAATTTTTCGAGCGCGTATTTACTCGACCTTGCTCTCAAAGTTTTCGCCCTCTACGAGGTCGGGGATCTCGTCGTCGTCCTCGCCCTCGCCGCCCTCGGCCTTCGACATGGCCTGGTAGCTCTCGGCGAGCTTGCGGAGCGACGCCAGGGAGTCGGGGCCGAGCTGGTTGAGGATACCGGGGACGAGGTCGGTGAGCTCCTTGTCCTCGCCGTTGCCGTAGATGGCAAAGGTGTTGGAGGGGACCGAGGCGTTGACTGCCGGAATCGTTAGCATTGTGCCGTCCGGGCTGTTCCCGATGTGCTTTCAGTTGCTCTCTGTCGAGCTACGCACCCTTGGGGTTCTTGAAGTGGATGACGTTTCCGTCCTCCTTGAACATGTTGACTTCCTCAATGCCCTGAATAGGCTGGGTGTTGAGCTTCTTCAGGGTCTGGAGGAGCTTCTTATCATCAGCGCCGGAGCGGGCAGGACCGCGCTTGGCCGGACGACGGGGAGTTCCCTTGCCACTGCGCGAAAATACACGTTAGCAAGCTTGTTCGGCTGGTTCGAAGTGATGCGGCATTCGGTCGTCGGCTATCTGAGCGATGTTCGGTGGTGTGAGGGGCAAAATGCTTACCCTGGCCATTGAAGTTAGCACACTTGTCAATATCCCAAATTTGGGCAGCATTTCTGCCAGAATTGGACATACCGCTGCGGGCGCTCTGGGCACCAAGCTTCTTGAGACGCTCCTGAATATCCGCCATGTTGACAGTTGTGTGTAGAGGAAGAGATCGGAACTAGATATCCGGCACGTAAGTGACAAATTCGAGTACACAATGGTGACGGCTGCAAAGCCCCTGCAGATAGTCGAGCTTGGGTAGAGCGTCGGCTGTTTCGGGGTGGCGCAACGTACCAAAGAGATGAGGGGTAGCGTCAAATGGCCTTCTTTCTCGCCTTCGTCACTATTCGTGATGGTTATGGGTAGAGTCGTTTTTGTGCGTGCCAAGAGTTTTCGCGTGGGGAAAAAGTATTTCGCCGAGAGGGTCCCTGACCGCACCAGTGCACCACCAGCTAGTTAAGGATCGAGCCTAGCCTGGTCTCGGACGGACAAGCCTATCGTTGGCATCAACCGATGCGACATCGGAATTTCTCGTCTGTATTCCGTAGAAAATCGGACGCATTGAGTTCGGGTCTGATTTTATCCAACGGGGAGACTCTACACTCGAAACGTCATGACTCGCCGGCTTGTCGCGGCCAATAACCGATACCCAGGGCAATTTATATGGTACATCGCCATCTACAGCAAGACGCACGGGCAATATGCTACATCATGCGCTCTAACTATGCGAATTATATCCTGCCAACTGCCACATGGCTTTCGGATGATGATTCATGAATCGTCGGCTTTGAGTTTGCGTCAACCAGTCTAAGACAACACCTTGGCTGCGCTATAGACTCACAAATAAGCGTTACGCTCCATTCTGGCTCGCTTCTCTCTGTGCAATTGCCGCCTTTGGCATGCCGATGGCCGTACAGAAAGGCATACATTTGCGATAGACAAGACAGGATAAAGTCCACACAGGTCCTTTCTTGAGTGCTAATTAGCAGGTGTTCCCCACGCCGAACCACACCGCCCACTTTGAATCCCTTCCAATCTTCTCGAAAGCAAGATGGCCTTGTAAACCTAATTTATGAATGGTCTGCTTTGGCGCTACCTGCAATGTAACACCGTCGCTGCTGGCAGACCACGCACCTAATGCGTAGGGCATAATTTCGCCTGAATGGTTGTTGTAACAGTGGGCACCTTGTCTCGTTCGGAGTCATGCGAGGAACTGGGAACAAGACCAAGACGGATACTAATATAAAGGACCTACGGATCGTTTATTTAAGAGTCGCCGAGTTGCTGTAAGCTTCTGTTCACACCGTCTGCACTTCACTCGCATCAACTCTTGTAAACAAGTCACCATGAAGGCCTCACCTCTAGCGCTCTTGGCTGTCGCCACTACCGCCGCCGCGGCTAGCCCGCGCACGATCATGTACTTTGATCAGTGAGTACATTACAAGATTTCCTCCAAATGATGTTTTTTTCTAACAAAGTAGATACCACACGGCGAACACTCCTCCCAAGAATGTCACTGTTGGCGTCAACTATGTCATTACTGCCTTTGCACCCTCTACAACCTTCAACACTGGCACCGACTACACCCCCTTTTTGCCACTTGACCAGGTTCGCGCGCTCTTTCAGAACGGAACCAAGGTCTGCATGGCTGTTGGTGGCTGGGCCGACACGGTAGGATTTGGCGTCGCCGCTGCCTCTGAGAAATCCCGCAAACTCTTTGCCGAGAATGTCGCCAAAACCGCTGACAAGCTTGGTTATGATTGCGTCGGTACGTCTATTTTTTTCCACCCGCTTCTGATGCATGTGAAACAGACTAACACAATGCAGATCTTGACTGGGAGTACCCCGGCGGTAACGGCGAGGACTACAAGGAGAACACCAACGACGGCAAGGTCTCTGAGATTGAGACGTACCCTCTGCTGCTCCAGGAGGTCAAGGCCGCCATCGGCGACAAGGAGCTTTCCATCGCTGTGCCCGGTAAGGAGGGCGACATGATTGCCTACACAAAGGAAAAGGTTCCTGAGATCATGAAGGCCGTTGACTTTGTCAACGTCATGACCTACGACCTCATGAACCGCCGCAACAACGTCACCAACCACCACAGCTCCATTGAGGGCTCCCTCGCCTCCATCGACGCCTATATCGCGCGCGGCATGCCCGCCGAGAAGATGAACCTCGGCTTCGCCTTTTACGCCCGCTTCTTCAACACCAAGCCCGGCGAGACCTGCGACAAGCCCACCGGCTGCGCCACGGACGAGCTCGAGCTGAGCAACGGCACCGACACGGGCCGCTCGGGCGCCATTACCTTTGAAAAGGAAAATATCAAGGACGATTTCCTCAAGGCCATCAGCAACGGCCAGGCTGACAAGGAAAAGGGCGGCCAGTGGTACTGGGACGCCACGAAGGAGGTCTACTGGACCTGGGACACGCCCGAGTTTATTCGCGAGAAGCGCACCAAGATTGTCGAGGCGAGAAAGCTGGGCGGTGTCTTTGCATGGAGCCTGTGCCAGGACAGCTATGACTGGAGCCGCATCAAGGCCTTGACGGCCCAGACGGCCCAGACGCCCCCGAAAGCCTGTGCCGCGAAGAAATAGCTGCCTCTCATAATTGCGAAACATCGCGCTGTATATATAACACCAACAGATGCGGGGAGATGTGAGTCAAGATCAAGAGAAGAGTGTCAGTATGGAACTATTAGCTTTTGTAATATCCACTGATGCATGCCATTCGAATGACTGCTGTGACACATTCATTCTTGTCAAACTGAATCGTGCCTTGCTCGATCGGTGAATCTACTCGGCTCAGATGCAACAGCAGTCCACTCGCTTTGCCCTTGAAAAAGGCAAATCCTTGACCGGTTGAACATCTCTTAAATTAGAATTGGGTCTGTTCATCGAACATAGGACAACTGAAATACTACAATTGGCAATGGCATGACGGCAGATCATTGACTGCAATGACAGTGCGAATCATGGGTTTGCAGTTGGATATCTATGATGTGCTGGGATACCCAGCAAGACCGAATCAAATGAGTGAGCGCGCCAAGTCTCAGCTCTACGGCACCAGTTCCGCCGCCAAATCAAATATCCGAAATTTTCATGCATAGCATAGCATGGGCAAACGGTTTGCTCTGGGTGATGACCAGGATGCGCGATTTGACATGGTCTTCGACACTGAAAGTCCCTGCACCAGCGCCACCCTACAAGCATATATTGTGTTGAGGAAGCTGTAGAAGCTGTTTCTTGTCTTGGACCAGAATCAGCTGGTGGCCATGTGTTGCGAGGCGATGGACTGGTTCGATCAAAGTGCTGAACTCCCCAGAGGTTCTAGTATGACGTTGCGAATCACATATCTCCCCAGGTGCGAGTCAAAAAGCTCAATCACATGCGTTAGTATAAGGTACAATTAAGCTACAGTACTATAACAAGACTTTGGGGATTGTGTTGACTGTCAAATTTTGTATGTTGCGAATAAGGCTTCGGATAGTCTCTGCTGTGTTGCCGGCTTTCTAATTTGGGTCGTGATCGGGTCTACTTGTGCGATGTGTTGCAACTTCTGCTAGAGTAACGTATCTCCTAGGACGAACATCTTTCAAACTGAAATAATCTCTGAGAAAGCCCCAACTGGGAGTATTCTAGCCAGCCACCATAGAAGGGTCGTACTGCCTAGAATCCATCACCTCAGATAACGCTGCCACTGTAAACGCTTTCGTGATTGCAATCGACTTTCCCGAAGTTATTTCGTGTGGTGGGTATTCTCAAGAGAGTCGCATAGCTGAAGTCCCGGCTGCAAAACAGTCAGTATAAGATGGTCAGTGCAAGATGTCCAGTACAAGATGGTCAGTACAAGATGGTCAGTACAAGATGGTCAGTACAAAACGGTCAGTGGCTGGGGCCATTGTGTTATCGTTGTACAAATCTCTCTATCTACCGTTGCTATCTAAATTTTGCACTGCTACATGGCATTCAAGCATTTGACTGGCTTCACCGAGTAAGTTTGAAGTTGGTTTGCTGTCTTGGGCATAGCAGGATTGGGACGTGCCGCGAATAAACAGCGTCATCTGGCAACAAACTACAGCAATCATTGCAAACGGCATCGAAAGCGCGAATGCTGTTATGACAGTGAGTACCAATTATTGCTCTACAAACCACTTGTATTCGCTCATCGCGCTGCCTATTACACGGTCAATACTGTGCGCGACAAAGGGCGGCACCAAACGGCGTCGGACTACAAGCATAGACGATGCCTGACTCAATCAATTGAACAAGAAACGAAAACAAGCCTGTGGTCGCACTACTGAAGTACGGCTTGTATTTTCGGAGCACGCATCTACCCTACATCAAACGCTATACAGCTCATGGCTAGAGGACATTGGAGAGGGAGCCGAGTTGATGATTGGGGGACGAGGCTCTCTGCGCTATAGGCCACACTAGAGACCATGCGCAGCACGGCGAAGCCGCATAAGATGTCGAGAATATTGTCTGCAGGTAAGTACCGGGGAGAGACGGGTCAAACGTAGTCCTATTCGCGTCGGGACTCTCGACCATCCGCAACACGGATGGCAACGGTTCTGGCGGCGGCGATAGAGGGTGGCTGCCATTGTTCACACGTGCAGAATGGAGGGGTGACACAGCATATGCATACCTTTTGTATAACGGAACCGCTTTGCAGACTTGTTGCATCTGCCAAGATGTTCCAGAAATTAAACATTGGCTTGTGCTACGTGACCAGAGACGTGGAAGGCAATCTTTTACGAGATGGCAGCGTCAAGGAAATTTGACAAGTCACAGAGGGCGCAAGACTGCGAATATATGTCTGTGAGCTATTATTTTGAGCGCTGCTGCTATAGGTCCGAGGCTGAGGTGCGGTACGGCCAGCATTCTTTCTCTTGTTCTCCAAACTCGAGACCGGGCGGGGGGAGGGGGATTCGAGCTGGCGATGCCGGTGGTCGGAGTGGAAAGCGAGCGCAAAGAGCTTCGGTCGGCTTTTACATGGAAATAAGGTAGATTGTGTGGCCGAGATCCGGCGGAGAATGATTACTATACTGTACATGATTGTACGGGAATAATTCCGAGAAAAAGAAAAGGAGAAGAAGGAAGATAAGACCGGCTGTCGGTACGGATGGCTGCAGTCCATGATGGTACGAGACCCGAAACATGGACGTTGGCGTTGATGAGCCGAGTACAGCTTTATGAGCTGAAAAGATGACGTGTCTTTTGGGGGTGTTTGCGTTCTTCAAAACCTATCATGCAGTTTCTAATGCAAGCCAATCCAAACACAATGCTCCACGCATGATGCCTGGCGCATCAACATGTTCAGGGGTCAAAGAAGGGACCATGGGACTTTTGTACGAAGAGAAAGGGGGTTGAATATCAAGTAATACGAATACTGGGTAGGTAACCTATTTTTTTGACACTTTGACAGCTCATAAAGTTCTTTTACGCGGCTCATCCGTCCGGGCCGAAACGGCGAAAGGGGGCCGCGCCCGATTTCTAGAGATATTGGGCGGCGCGCCGCCACACGCCTCCTGTGCGGCGCTTTTACCCCGAGTCGGGGTTCACACTATTCGTCATTAGGTAGTAGCCAGCCATGGGGCCAGCCACCCCGTCCTCCCCTCGCGTCCGAGTGAACGGACTCTTTCATGACACGGGCACGACGGTTATTGCATGCCCCCCCCGGAGATGCGGGCGTTGGGCCGTTATTACCAGTAAGCCTCCCCATGTGCCAAGCCAAGCCAAAATCAAAATCGTTTTTGGCCGAGCGTGGCTTGCATGTATGTACCGGCCGACGAAATCTCGAAACAGAAAGATGACGGTGGTGGCGGCCGCATGGTGAACTGACTTGGGTGCGTGCAGATTCTTGAGGAAAAAAAAAAAAGAAGAAAAAGGAAAAAAAGGAAGAAAAAAAAGAGGCTGAGCGCAAGTCGACGTGGCTGCTACAGGGTGGCATGGGCGTGCTTTTTTCGTGTAGAAAATGCTGAGCATGTTTTGCGTGTGCATGGGTGCCCCAAGTCTATACAGATGACTGAATCACGTCTAAGCTTATCTAGTTGAATCCCGTCTGTGCCAAAAAGCTGAATCCCGTTTTCAAGCTGAATCGCGGTGCGTGATCCGAAACACGAGGGTAAAGAGACGTCGACAGCCTGTGCCAAGCGCTGCTTGGCCCGCAGTACTGGAGTCGACAATGGAGGCGCACGATGGCGGATCACGGCGCACTATTGACCGACAGGGGGACTTATCATGGAGTCAATAATATTTTTTTTTCAAATAATGAATTATGAATATCAATCGAACAATGAATACTCATATCAATATCAATATCAATATCAATATCAATATCAATAATACTTCGTATGTATGGAGTTTAGGTAAAAAGTCGCAGATTTCAGAGACTTGTAGCAAATATAATCAGCTGCCCTTGGCGGATAGGTAATATGGGTAGGGGGCATTCTAACTGGTCAGAATGGCGCAAAATCAACGAAAGTGGTGACACCGAGAGGGAGAGGACGTTGCAATGGCATGTCCCCCTTGTCACGCCATCTTTTTCTTTTCTTCTTTTTGCTTCCTTTTCTTTTCTATGCTCATCGCAAGTTGTGTTTTTCATTAGGCGTTGGACGAGACGAGTTGCTATTGCGGTTTAATATTGGCCGACGAGTATCAATATTACGGGGCTACACTACGGGGTACTGGACCCAGGAATCTGGTTCAAATTAAAGAGTTGCGGGCGCATGCGAAAGCCTCTTTTTAATTCGGTAATACTTTTGGAAAGAAAAAAGAATCGTCAACGACGACCCAGCCTGCAGTAGCTCGGGTAGTAAAAACTTCTGGTGTCATTTCGCGACGTTACGTGATCAAACTGCTCAGTGAGGGACAAGACAAACATACGGGTCGGATATGCAAACAAGTTAAACTGCCTCTGCCACGCGGAAGCCAAGTTTCCTAAAACTGAGCATATTTTTATTTTTCTGGTTTGTCTCTGCGACCCGAGACAATGAAGATTGAGATTTGTGCGTCCTTGCCGGCGGCGGCACACGCCGGCCAGCGACCGATGGACGTGGCGGGGGGGTCGCTAATAAGGGAGGGAGGAATTTGGCCGACGTTTGTGACGCAAACGTCTGTCAACTACTGTGCGCAGCGCCGCACCACCCCGCAGATATACTGGCCGGCTTGCCCGGGACTCAATAGAAAGGGTGGCTATTGCATCTCAGTGCGCGCGCGCGCGCGCACAGCGCTGCGACGGAAGCATAGGCATGAGACAGGAGATGATTGTAAAATCGAAGCAAGTTGCGAAACGAGGGCATGATATTTTGGAATGCAATAACGTGACTCGGCCTCGCTGGTTCGAATATCTGTTGCCTGGCACACGGCCTGTGCGGCTATGCCTGGCACCTGGCACGCCTGTTGGTAATGGAAAGTTGACAGGGGTGGAAGGGCCAAGGACAAGGTTTCATGCAACCAGATGTGTTGCAGACAGCATCGGTCACGTTTTTTTACTTTCAGACAAAACCGGCAGCAGCTGGAGCCCTGAAATTTCGTTGACCAAGGCATTGACCTCTCTAAATTGAGTAGTAGTTTCCCGTAATATGCTTGTTGCTTTGGGCTGCAGCCTGCATGTCGAGGAGTGGACGGGGGGGGGGGGGGGCGCATGACAACAGCAACTTGTCCAAAACGAGGCTGTCAGGCCACGCACGTCTCAAGTGGGCCACCTTCAAAGCTGGCGGGAAACGGCAGTTTTGCCTCATTCGACCCGCGTAATGGAGAGCCGCCTGCTTTGTCTTGGTCTTGGCCCGTCGGACGTCGCACGCTTCTATTTGCTTTCCCCCAGCACAGTACAGGACCGCCAGGAGAACAAGGCGGGAAAAGCTGGTGGTCTGTCGCCTGGTCCAGCCCAAAGAAAATCGACCATGCCAATGCCCAACTAGCGAGTAAATAGTTAGCTACGGCGGGCTTGCCCCGCTGTACCGCTCCAAACGAACTCTTTTCTCGCCTGTGCCTCCCGTAGCTGAGCTGTCATTAGGTCGGCCGTCCCCTTCTCTTTTTAAAACCCATGATTCCCTTTTGCCATTAAAACTCGTTACTCTTTTTCTTTCCTTGATCTAATTGCAGTCATTCATTCTTCATCCGTCTCCCCCTTTCATCGTCGTCGATACCATCAACTACCTCTTACTCACATCTCACTTCTTACATCACACAACCACCACAATGCAGGCACACATGCTCCTCTGCTTGGCCCTGGCCGCCTTCAACTCTGTCGATGCATTCCCGCGTATGATCTTCCTTTGCCTTGCATACCAGCCAGTTTTTCATCTAACCTTCAAGTAGTGGCTGGACTCTTTGCACGCGAACAGCTCAACTCCATGGCCAACATCCATCTGCCAGGTGTTGCCTCTGCGCGAGGACCCTACCAAGCCGAAGCGTCCGCCGCCGACGCCGCCGAGGTCCTCGGACAGTAATTTCCTAGCTGTCTTGTCTTTTCGGCGCGCCATAGTTCAAAAAGAATCATGACGGCGATACGAACTTGATGTGCTTTCCGCAAAAGCATCGCTTGCAAGAAGCCTTCTTTGTTTCGGCCGCACCTTCCGTCTGCGACAACAACCACCGCCCTCAATTTCCTGTTACCTCTTGTACACCACACTTGCCTCGTGTGATTATTTTCCTTTCGTCAAATCTGTTTAGAAGGAATTTTGGGACAATGATGATAACCGTGTCGACCTTTGTTCCCTCTGTTGGTTTTTTTTGGCCGGCGTTGACGGCATCCGTCGAGTTGGCGGCGACCAAAGTTGTACTCCGCATGACTGCATGTTGGCCGGTCGCTGATCTCTGTTACTACATTTCTTGTATTTGCATTGGATAGATACGTCGTCTCTGCATCGTTGCAGAAGCATGGAATAATATAGACAAGTTCGAATCGCATGTCTCTCCACGTCTCCCCTTTGTGGCCTTGTGCGACGCTGGCGTCTGCAATGTCACCAACAGGCGAAACCAAAGGTCACTTGGGACTAGAAAGAATTCGCAGACCCCGACTCGTTGGGACTATCCCATTGCGGAGTGGTAAGCAGTCTGACGTCGAAGATCCTACCCATCCTGTGCCATCATGTCAACATGTGCAACAGCGGCTCGTAGCGTGACAGGGCTCAGTCATATCTGGGGATCGCAAATCGCCAGTTGAATTGACTCAGGTCCTTCGGTCTAGCGACTTCACTCCTTTCCCGCCGTGCCGCCCTCAGTGTGTCTCCATTTCTCTCTACCAGTAAGTAAGTATTGATTGCCCCCGTTGGCCTTTTTTTAGCGTAGATTGCATGCAACCTTGTTTTTTCCTTTGAGTCAGGTTGTCACTTGTCAGCTTCTGGCGTCTCACCCCTTTCGTGTTAGTGCTGCCCGCGCATCCCCGCGGACCCTCAGTTGCGCCAACAGACAGACCTTGTTCGACCTATCAACTCTACCTTGTCGGTGGAATCTAAGTCGTCGACTCCTCTCTGACATGACCCTTGCCTAGCAACTGGCTCCATGCGCATCCCACTTTCCTCGTCCCGCCGCCAGTGTCTTGTCTGTTGCAACTTGCGGGCGCTGCGCACAGAGGGTTGGCGTGCTCTGCCCGCGGCGCTGTTGGACGTCCCAGAGCCGTCCACCCAGCCACCCATCGTCCGTGTTTCACGTACAAATTCTGCATTGACCACTGCTGGTCGGCCATGATAATCATTGTGTCATGGCGCTATTGTAGCAACGACATGCCTATTTGGGCGAAGCATCGGACTGCGCCTGTCAATAGTGCCTCTGATAGCGACAAAAGTGCCATCGTGAAGTACAAATGTCATTGAGTGCTGCGCTTATGAGCTTGACAGACATGGTTTTGTACACGACAAGAGCTTGCCGCAATTCGTTGTGTCCAAGCTCCTGGTTAGCGAGTCGAGTATGGTATCAACGTCTGGCACGTCTGGCACGTCTGGCACATCTGGCTCGGTCGGCAGTTGTCGTGTGGCCATTCAGCCACGAACCTGCCATCGGTCGGGGTGGGCCGGCTCACACAGCCATTGGGCCATTGGGCCGTTGGCATGGTGGCGACGTGGGTTGCCAGATTAGTTAGCGCTGTGATGCAAATGTGGTTAATTTATTTCCATATCACTGGTCGATAAACGAGACAGGTGGCAATCAAGAGTCAAGACTCAAGACTAGCCAACTGACAGGGCCGTTGTAATCTGTCTCATGCTCACCCGCAACTGTCGCATCACCACACTGCCAACAACTGACGGCTGGCTTCTGGCAATCTGCGCCTCTTGGCAGCCGACGATGTATTCGTAGGTAATCCGTAACTAGTAGCTGTAATCTTGCTTTGGTGCGCTACAGGGGTGACGGAGCCCAAATGGAACCTGCAGCACAATTCCTGCAAGTCTGGCGCTGGGCCCCTCGACGCAGCGTAGCATCGCGCATTCGAGTGCATTAGTGTTGTATTTAGCCCGTCTATCGCCTATTTTGTGTCCTCGTCATTTTGCGCCCACCGATTCCGCGTGCACCGACTGTGTTTATCGGCTCAGTTTGCAGTGCAATGGATGATTTTGGTGATGATTGCCGTGTCGAGGGTGGTCTGTTTGCTACTGTTGCCGGTCGGGTAGGTCTGCCCACTTGCCCACCATGATCCCAGCTTTTTGGATCTTTTTGCTTCCTTACCTAATGACCCTTGGCCCTCTCACCCACCCGCCCCCGAATCTTTCCTCTCTTCCATGGGGACGGGACCCCAAACAGACACGGCCCCCCCGATCTCTTTACTTTTCACATCTCCTCCACACTTTTCATCTCCCAAGCATTTCTTCTTCTTGGCCTTTCATTTCTCGATTGGCCTGGCCGGCTCAACACTCTTTACCCGACCTCACTTCTCTCGACGACTATCCGCCCATTAGATGCCTCTGGACGACACCCGCTTTTCCCTCCCATGGTTAACTGATGCAGACCATGGACGTCTTCGCCAGGGCGGTAGTTGGTGAGGGAGATGGCGCCTTTGGACCGACGCTCGATGGCTTATTCGACTTTTCCTTGTCATTTGAGCACTCTATCCTCTCCATCCTGCCAACGTCCATCTTCATCGTCCTAACGCCAGTTCACGTAAATCACCTATGGCGCCGTCAGCCATGCGTTAAACCGGGAGTCTTGTTGTGGCTCAAGATGCTCAGCACCCTGCTCCTGCTTTCCTGTCAGGTTGCCAGCCTTGTTCTTTGGGCTGTCTCTTCGGTTCCCCGACATGATTTGGCTGTCGCTTCTGCCGCAATTGCCTGTCTTGGCTCCATATGCATCTTCTTTTTGCTCTATGCCGAGCACATTTATTCCTATCGACCCTCGACGCTGCTCAGCCTCTATTTGACCCTCATGATCTTGTTCGATATTGCCAAAACTAGATCCTACTTCCTCCGCGCCGACCTTGATGCGCTTGCAGGACTCTCTGTCGCCGTCGTCGTCCTCGAACTTGCCCTGCTGCTCTTTCAAGAAGTGCCCAAACACCGCCTCATCACCAACCGATCTTCGCAACCACGACTCAGTGGCGAGGCTCTCAGTGGATTTTGGGGGCGAGCTCTCTTCCTCTGGGTCAATTCAACCCTCAAGCTGGGTTTCCGCTCCATTCTGCGTGTCGAAGACCTCCGGGATCTCGGTCCTGAATTCAGCTCCGAGCGTCTTTACGCCGACTTTGAGCCCCATTGGCAAGCTGCGAGCACAACATCGAATCACTCCCTTACTCATGCGCTCCTTCGGACCCTCTACCCTGAGTTTCTACGTGTCGTCGTTCCTCGTCTTTGCTTCCTCGGCTTCACCTTTGCCCAGCCTTGGCTTATCATGTCCATTATTCATGCCGTCGTCGATGGCAACCCGGGTTCCGAAGTCTCTGGCGGCCTCGTGGGCGCCACCGCGTTGATCTACATTGGTATCGCCATAAGCAGAGGATACTACAAGCATCACGCTTATCGCTCTGCCACCTTGACCCGCGGCATCCTCGTTACCGCCATCCTACACAAGGCTCTCAAGCTCACTCACACTCAACTCAAAAAGTCGGCTGCGTTGACTCTTATGACTGCCGATATCGAAACCTTGACCTTTACCATTACAACCTTCCATGACTTATGGGCAAGCGCTTTTGAGCTGGCTCTTGCAATCTTTATGCTGGCAAAGATCATCGGTGGCGCATGCTTCTTTGTCCTCATTCCTGCTGTCCTTTCCGCCATGGTGTCATCCTACTACACCAAGAGGCTCGGAGTCGCACGAAAGACCTGGAACGAGAAGATTGAAAAGAGAGTCGGTGAAACCAAAGATGTCATCACTCAGCTCAAGGCTATCAAAATGAGCGGCCTGGCGCCATTCTATGCCAATCACATTGAAGATCTTCGCGAAGATGAGATCAAGACTTCGCTGCCCGAGCGCAGTGTTCGTGTCGGCCTACTATCTGTCGGTGCCTTGTCCGATGCTATCACTCCAGTCGTCGTTGTCGCTGGCGCGCTTTTCTGGACCAGAGAGACGGAGAAACTTACCACTGCGCAGTTTTTTACCGTCTTATCGGTTGTTGCTGTCGTTGTCGGCCCAATGACGCATCTCCTTACATACCTGCCCTTTGCCATTGGTGGCTACGCCGGATTGACCCGTATTCAGGCATTTCTCCGCTTGGAAGAGCGCTTTGATAGCCGTCAAAGTGGAAATGGCCCGGTTGAAGGCGCGCCTATTGACATGATGATGATTCAAGCCGAGACTCTCAGAAAAGCCCGCGAGTCGGCCGAAAAAGGGCCAAGCCCTTTCGCAATTGAGCTCGTCCACGTGACCATTAACCGACTGGAGAATGCCGCAATCCCTCTTCTGGACAACATCAGCCTTCAATTTCGTACGAGCCAAATATCCATGATTGTAGGACCCGTGGGTGCGGGTAAATCAACTCTGTGTAGAGCTATCCTGGGCGAGCAAAAGCTTGATCGCGGCTTCGTTCTCATGGGCGGTATACAGGTTGCATATTGTGATCAGTCACCGTGGCTTCAGAATATGTGCATTCGCGACTCTGTCATTGCCCACTGCGAGTACGTTTTGCCCTGGTACAGATCTGTCATCTGGGCTTGTGCTCTGGAAGAGGATTTGGAGCAGCTGCCAGACGGAGACAAGACAATGGTTGGTAGCGGTGGTGGACTTATCAGTGGCGGTCAGAAACAGCGCGTTGCCTTGGCAAGGGCCGTTTATTCCCGCGCATCCGTCATTGTCCTCGATGACGTTCTCAGCGCCTTGGATTCCGAAACCGCCGAAATCGTTCTTACCCGCCTACTTGGCGATGACGGTCTGCTCATTCAGACCGGCACGACCGTCATCATGACCACCAACATTCGCGAGCATCTTCCTCTCGCGCACACCGTATACGCTCTGGACGGAAAGGGCAATGTCAAGGAGACGGTCAACAACTCGCCCGAGCTCATTCGAAAAGAGTATTTGGTCAGCAGCTCTGAGAAAGAAGCCTCCAAAGAAATCGAGCCGTTCGTGCCCAAAGCGGCAGCAGACCCGTCAAAGGATCAGGCACATCAGCGTCAACGTGGAGATTTCTCACTTTACATGTACTATTTTCGGTCCAGCGGTATTCCGATGATAATTCTCTGGATTCTTTCCATTTCGTTTGCTGCTGTAATTAGAGCCCTGCCTCAAATTTATGCCAGCTTATGGATGGATCAAGACCCGTACAACATGAAGTGGTTTTACGGCTATGCTGCTTTGGCCATTGGTACTGGCATTACACTAGCGGTCAGCTTGTTCTTTTACTATTTCAAGGTGGTGCCAAAATCGTCGCGCGTCTTACACAATCAACTTCTGAAGACCACGATGAAGGCCCAGCTGCCTTTCATCACAAAGACCGAAAGCGGTGCTCTTGTCAGCAAATTCTCTCAGGATATCGGTTTTTTATCACAACAGCTTCCCCAGTATTTTCTGGAGTTTACCTACACGGCGGTTGCCTGCCTTGTAAGCATCGGGGTCATCATGTCTGGAGCAAGCTATGCCGCAATTGCGGTACCGGCGCTGCTCATCTTTCTTTGGCAAATGCAGAGGTTTTACTTGCGCACCTCTCGACAAATTCGTCATATGGATCTTGAGGCCAAGTCGCCGTTGTACACACTTTTCCAGGATGTCGGCGACGGCATTATGCATATTCGCGCGTTCCAGTGGGAATCGGACATTAAGTGGCAGGGCTACGGCCTGCTCGACTACTCGCAGCGTCCCTACTACCACATGTACGCCATCCAGCGCTGGCTTGCTCTTGTCATGGACTTGACCGTGGCCGGCATAGCCATGCTCCTAGTTGGTCTCGCCGTCAACCTTCCAGGCAAAACCAGCGGAGGTGCTATTGGTCTATCTCTGGTTACGCTCGTAAACTTGAGCGAGAGTATGTCGTTTCTCGTCCAAGATTGGTCGAATCTTGAAACCTCGCTGGGTGCCATGGCGCGTGTACGAGAATTCAACAACACGACACCACTCGAGCCCGAGCCTGCTAACAACACCGGCGAGCAGCTGCCAGAAAACTGGCCGTCACTGGGTCGTATTGACATTACCGGTGTCACAGCGAAGTACGATCCGCTGGACATGTCTGCTCGCCCTGTACTGAAAGACATGTCGCTCATTGTTCACCCGCGCGAAAAGGTCGCAATCATCGGACGTACAGGCAGTGGCAAGTCGTCGCTTCTCCTTGCTATACTCAGCTTTCTGGATTACAGCGGCACTATCCAGATCGATGGGCGTGACGTGCGGAATATCTCGCCGGATCTGCTACGTTCCCGGATCGTCACTGTATCGCAGGATGATGTGGAGCTTGCGGCCTCGATCCGCGTGAACTTGAATCCCTTTGAACTGCGAAACGCTGACGATCACATCAGCGACGATGTGATGATTGACTACCTTACGCGAGTGAAGCTTTGGCCGTTAATACAGGCGCACGGTGGGCTTGACACACAGCTGCGTGACCTCGAGTTCTCCAAGGGCCAGAAGCAGCTACTGTGCATTGCGCGCGCGATGCTGCGTCGCCAGCAGACGTCGGCTAGCCTGATCTTGGTGGACGAGGCGACGAGCAACGTGGATGAGGAGACGGATGAGGAAATTCAGAGCGAGATCGCGGCGGCATTTGCAAACTGCACAGTGCTGACGGTGACGCACAGGATGAGTGCGGTGCACCACGCCGATGTCATCGTAGAGATGGATAATGGAAATCTGAATCGGGTCATAACACGTCGTGCGCCGCGCGATGATGAGGCGTTTTAAAGGGTTTGTTTTGGGATTTGGTACATTGGCTGGCTACATATTCGCTTGCTACATATGGGTGGACACACATTTAGCGTTTGCCATTTTTGATATCAATTTGAGTTGAATTGTAAAGATACAATTGTATGAAAAGTGAACATTTGTGAGTCATCGATACCTTGCAAAATATTTGCCTCGCAGTTCACCGTGATGTGACCGCTAGGTAATCTTTGCGTGGTGGCCTTGCAGCAGCGCCCCTAATCTTGTAGAATACAATGAAAATCATCCCAGAATACGTCATGGTAGTACAAATATTCGCTGATATTATACACGGAGCTCAAGGAGAGCTCCCTTTTTATTCGTCATCTTGTCTCTCGATCATCCTCCTCGCGATTGCCAATCCCCTCGCCCCCATTCGTCCCTCACTTCAACCCAGCTTCCTTGCGCATCGCCTCCCTCCTCGCCTCCGCCTCCCTCGCCAGATCCCTCTTCTCCTTGACCTCTTGATTCTTTCGATTCTCCTCTTCCTCTTTAATCACCGTCCAGACTTGTTTTTTCTTTCCGTCAGCGATTCCTTTCCTCTACACGCGCAGATACTAAACGAAAGTTGGGGGGGGGGGGGGTGTAAAAGATTTGGACGTACTCGGTTTGTCAGACTTGGAGTACTGCTTCAGCTTCGTCACGAAGTCGTTGAATTCCGCCTCGCGCTCGGCGCGCCCCTCGATGCTCTTCTTCAGCAGATCCGGGTTGTACCGCGACCGCAGCTCCTCCTCGGTCGGCACAACCCAGTACGTCAGCGCCGGGCCGCCCACGCTCACCGCGACACCTCTATTTTGCTCCGAAATTAGCCTTCTTGAAGCCTGTGCATCATGCTCTGCTAGAAGGGGATAGAAGAAAGACCGCCTCCTCGTGCAAAGGGGATGCGCAGAACCAAGACTCACGCTACAATCACCTTGGTCCAGAGACCCCAATTTCTCGGGCTCGGCATGGCTTCTCGTCGTTGTTTCGTGTGCTTGGGAATCGTCCGTCGTAAACGTGTTCGGCTATCGCTTTCGTGACTAAGTCGAGGATTGACGAAATAATGTCGGATCTGCGCAGTGTCTCCGGCAAGTGCCAATGGTCGCTCGCGGGTTGTGAGGTGATGCCCACGCTCGTTGACACAGCCTTTTGCCGATTACTGCCGCACCAAATCGGGAAGGCGGTCTGTCGCAATGCCGCTGCCAGACCATGAATTTACACCGTATTTATATTTATCATGCGCCGAAATTCAGTGCCATCGCAGGCAATATCGTCACTGTAACAGCCTGCTGCTCATGACTCAAAAAAAAAAAAAATGTACATGATATTGTGAAGCAAGCCGCTTCCTTGCAGTCGCTTGTCAATCCGTGCCGCCCGTCCATGTCCGATGTATCCCAGCCAATACCGTCCTACATTATGAATCATCCACTACATTATTGTGCAGTCTCCTTCTTGCTGCCTCTCGATCCGGCTTCGTGAAATGCGCTCTCTAGGCCGCGGTGGGCCTGCTTTGCCCACCTTTTTCAATTCTTCGAGCCTCTCTCGTGCCTTGGGGAATTCCTGAGCTACATTTTGTCAGCAAGTTTCTGGTCCAGATATCTCTACATCTCTGTACGTACCCGCAGCTCGCCAATACCATCTCTTGGCATCTTCCAAGTTTGGAAGAATGCCAATGCCCACCTCGGTAAAGTATCCCATTGCAAATTCTGCCTTTGCCATGCCAGCCGTGGCCGCCTTGCGCGCCCACAGATACGCCTCTGTATCGCTCTGATTCAACACTCCTTCACTACCCGTAAGATACCATCCGCTCAGCGCAAGCTCAGCCTGGTGCTCCTCTTGCATGGCTGCCCGTGAGTACCATACAATTGACAGACGGGGGTTCACCGGGCACCCGAGCTGTCCGTATTCGTACGCGCATCCTAGACGAAATTGCGAAAATTTGTATCCAAGGTCCGATGCCTGTTGGAATAAGCTCAGCGCATATCCTTCATCACGAACGAGCAAGTCATTTGGCTGTGCCGATTCGTACAAAAGCCCCAGCTCATGAAGCGCGTGAGGATTATTTGCGTCTGCCCTCTCAGCGGCTCGCTTCAGCCACCCAACAGCCTCTCGCGGGTTCTTGTTATGTCCAAGTAGCCCCTTCAGCATCACCATACCCATCTTATACATGGCTGGCGGATCGCCCAGCGTTGCGGCCCGCTTGTACCACTGTATTGCTTTGAGCGGATCGCGCCGTGTGCCGCCTCCTTCTTCGTGCCCAATCTCACAACACACCGCCGTACGGTATGCTGCAGCAGCGTGGCCGAGCTTGGCTGCTGATTGATACAACGTGAAGGCTTCCTTTGTGTCCGGTTCGCCACTGTAAAGGCCTTTACCAAGGCCGTCGGCTAGTGTGAACATGGCTTCTGCATTTTGATTGCTGGCCAGCTTCTTCAGAACCTTGTGCGCATCCATCAAGTATCTATCTTGGGCTTTGACGCGCGCGCGGGGATCCGGGATCTGCGGAATGAGAGCATCAGCAGCCTCAATCAGTCGCTTTGCTAGTCTCAACGCGGATTGCTGATCTGCAGGGTTTGACCTGATAATCATTCTCAGCTGCTCCAGCTCCTGCGTCGTCACGGGTGTTTCCGGCTCCTTATCCTGGGCTCTATCCAGAGATACAGAGCTCGGAATAGGAGGAGCAGCGTACTGCCTCTCTTGCTGGCGCACATCCTGTTGCGCAGGTTGTTGCTGCGGTGGCCGAGGAAGTCCGCCATAGTTCCGGATAGGAAGCGGCTTGCCACTGGGATTGACCAGGGAATGGGGTATTTGTCCGGGCCGAACTGGAGTCGGGTGTGTTGGGAGACCATCCGGATTCACTTTTTGAGGCATTGGCGGTTTGGGCTGTGCCCCAGCTCCAGATCTCGGGTCTGACGGATATGCAGCGCGGCCAGGCGCTGGTGGCGCGCTAGGTCCTCTTAGAGGAACATTATCGTAAGACGTCGCTTGACCGTATCCATGATTATAACCCTGGTCATAACTCTGATCAAAACCCTGCTCGTAGCCCGGCTCGTAGCCCGGCTCGTAGCTTTGCTCATTCCTTTGGTTATAGATTTGGTTGTCAATATGATGGCCCTGATTAATTTGTTGGTCTTTTCTTTCGTAGCTGTGATCATAGCCTTGGTCGTAGCCTTGGTCGTTTCTTTGGTTGTAGGCCTGGTCGTTTATATGTTCATAGGCCTGGCCCTTCAAGCCAAAACCCTGGTCGTTTCTTGGGTCATACCCCTGGCCATTCCCTTGGTCGTAGCCGGGGCCTTCTCTTGGGCCATATCCGGTGTGAGGCGGCATGGGGGGCACAGACGGGATATCGCCAGCCATTTCAAAGACTGCCGACTGTGGTTCACGCATCTCTGCCATGGACTTGGCGTGACTCAACTTCGGAGTTTGATGCGGTCCTCTATGTGGCAGTTCTCGCCGTGGCGCTCTAGGCTGATCGAACGAGCTCCTAGCAGCAGGCCGCACGGACGCGCCCATTTGCTGCGCATCGCCTGCGGTTCGACTGGGATTACTTTGCCGCTGATCGTAGTACTCGTCATATACGGAATTAGCGACGCCTGGCTCGTATCCAGAGCCATACGGTGCATTACGTGACGGCATCTGTTGCTGTGGATATGTTCGTTGCGGTGTCGGTCTAGTTCCGGTTGTCGTTGCTGGTCGCGGCGGTACAGTCCGTCCAGCATGTCCATTCAACGGCAGAGTTTCGGCTCGTTGGTGAGATGTTTGAGTTTGCCGGCCTGAGTCCTGGAATGGCATCGTCGCACTGCGCCCAAGGGGACCAAAGCTAGTCGCGGAGGGTCCTTGTCGAGGATTTTGAGGCTCGCTATAGTCCGCGTAGTCATGATCTTGTGGTCGAGGATTCGGCGCTTCGCTATAGCTTCCATTGCCGCGACCTTGTGGTCGAGAGTTCGACGCGCCGTTGTAGTCTCCATATGCAAAAGCCTGCTGCCTGTTCTCGGGAAACCGTCTGAACTGCTCCCTTGGTGGGGGTTGTCTGGCGTTCATGGGCGGCGGTGCGTGACTCGGTTGCCCGTTGGGCGGATATCCTCGAGACTGCCCTCTGGGCGGAGGTTGTCTGGCTCTACCACCAGGCGGCACATGGTTGCCTTGATACGCCTGGTTTTCGAGGCTGCGTCTGCCATTCTGGTTGTGTATATCCATTGCAGCTATCCCGGGCAGGAGCTCAGGTATAATGAACCGACGTTTGGGCACGCGATCATAGCATAAAAAATGGGTGCAGAGCCTCTGGATATGCCTAGAAGCGTCTGCGGCGAACTCGACGGGCCCGGAGAAGTGGAGGTATCACGGTACCGGGCTCAACTGCAGCAGAATCGTCAAGGTCTGGGATCTTATGATGTTGCGGGAAGGGCAAGCAAAGAGGTGGGCGTGCTGTTATGTAGTGGCTCAGGTGTTTCAAGGTCTTAGTCAGCCGTCAGGACGATGGGCCGTCGCATTGGAGTTGCTCGTTCATTCGGCCGCGGCCCGATTCTGTGATTTTTCGGTCTTTCAAGTAGCGGCTCTTTCACATGGTGTTTCCATCCGTGTGAGTATCAATCATGACACAAGTTGTCGTGGTTTTCGGACGTGCGGACTGCAACGCGGTGTGTTAAGGATATCGCGTTCGTGTCGATGGTGGGGCGTGATGAGTTGGTACATTCCCTATTCCGAGTCTCCTAACCCCGCGCCGAGAGTCTCTCTCCATCTCGAGTACATCAATGGCGATTGGTGCATCGATTGTTATTCATCGGGCGCGAATATTACACATATTTTCTTTTTCAGCTTCCCCTTGTTGATTCAGGGCCCTACACTGCGACAGAGCCCGCCGCCCTTGCAGCAAGTCGTCCGAAGTTCAGTGACACCAAGAAGACCACAGCCTTGCTAACCAGCTTCCGACCGAATGCCTGATGTATTGCCTGTATCAAGTTTACCCGCTGGCGTTACAGAGCTGTTGTTGTACGCGGCCTCGTGCGGCCATCTGTTCAAGCCTTGTGCGTCCTGTGCTGCTCCAGCCAGGGGCTCACCCACAAGTCTGTCGCAGAAGCCTGTTTGGGGACAACTGCCGCAGCAGTACAGCACCCTCTTGCATTGTTTCCACTGCAGAAGCTTCCATCAGATGTTGAGGAGTCGATTCTGAGCGGCTAGATCGGTGTAGAATAGGTTGTCAGCAACAGGGTGTGTAAGTCGCAAGTCGTGACGGAGCTCCTGCTGGCCTATTTCGGCTCATGTGTTCATTAGCTTTATAGTCTGATGACGACTTGGGCATATGCCTCAGTTGTGTTACTTGTAACTTGTAATTAAATGGTGATTGGTCCTCATGAGCCTCATCACCATTGGCGGGGGCGTGTTGAAGCTCCACTCTGCCACACGATCATGATCTTAACAACCTAACGATCGAGCTCCATCATTGTGCAAGCGCCGCACAATTCACAATGCAGTCTCGACGAGACCTCTCACTTAACCCCCTCGATTTACTCCAAGATGATAAGTCCGATGATCTTGATGATGGCTCCCTCGACGGAATCGATTGAAGCAACCCTCAGAGCGTCTTCAAAGCCATAGGGGGCCCAATGCCTAAAACACCCTCCCCTGCAGAGGTCCGACGACAAGCCCAGGGAAAGTCTCGCGACATCTTCGCTGCTTACGACTCTCTGAACAAGATACTCCAGCGGCACGAGGCCACGATACAGAAAAGATGGTCCAAAAAGACAAGACAGCAGAGACTGCAAATCCTCCTCAAGGCTTGGCCGGGAATGCCAGCATCCCATCGTCCAGACTTTGAAGCATTGCGAAAAGAAAGTAGAGAGCAAAGAGAAAGAGCAACAAGATACAGGGACTACTTTCTTTGGCCATACATCAACCAAGAAGACCTCTCTCAACCAAAAATTCTGCCGCTATTTCTCAATTCTCGGGGCCATCATCCTCCCCCCGCGTTCGCTGCGGCTGACAAGGAGTCTGTCCATCTCGGTATCGTGTCCAAAGCGTTGGTTCCCGCCTTTCTCAACGAGCACACCATGATACTTCACGGGGCTACTACCGCAGATGGGTATGGGAAACTCATCGCATGGGATGATCATGAAGATGCTTTTGAGTGGATGCATATGGGAAAGCAGTTCCTCCCCGGGGAGGGCCTTTTAGTTCTTGAGGTGCAAGCTCGTATTATGAAACTGCTAGTTGACTGCTGTCACCAGATACTCCACGAAATCTCCGCAGCCGACATGATTGGTGACGCATATGCTATTCAACCAGAACCCCCACTCAAGACGGACAACGACGCGTCTGGTTTCGCATCCCTGGCGGTAATGGCTGCGGAAGCACCTTATAGACTTCCAGAAAGGCTTGATCTAGCAAAGCTCGAGTCTTTGCTCGAGGCCAAGATGTTGGCAGCAGAGGATCACGCCTGGGCACTTCGCGAAGATCCGGCGTACTTTGCCCACGAGTTCCTCGAGGTCAGGGACCATAGACAGGAAATGCTCAAAGACACTCAGGGATGCGTGCACCCCGTCACTAACAGACTGCGGGAACATCGTCTCTGGGCTCGGATCATCTCGACGATCCTCATTGATTCCTACATATCTCTCGAGACATTCACCGAACTCCATCGACAAGCTCAGCAGCTGCGCATCCTACAGACCAAGTATGCTGGGACGATATTACCCCAAAAGGACTTGCCAGAAGAATACATGACCGCCTTGCTACGCTTCAGGTACTTTCTTGGAAGGACCGTCAAAAGCCCTTTGGAAAGGCTCAAGATAGTGGTCGTCGCATCGCCACCAATGCATAAACTCTTTGCTCGCGTGCCCCCAACCGATGTTGATTCGACCATGTTGCAGATTGTGCAGAAAGCCGGAGTCAAGACAACCGAGCCAGAAGGGCATCTGATCTGGCTCCTACGAACTTTGTGGGAAGATGGTGACAACCTCTTCCTGGTAGGCTTCCCTCGCCTTATGGATGAGCTCGAACGTCTAATACAGTCGAGCCCCGAGGCGGATAGGTTGATATCGGAATACGTTCTCAAAATTCTGGGCGATTTGTCCATCATGGCTCAGTGTTGCAGGCAACTGGAGCTCTACCAGCCATGGGCTCAAACGTTTGAGATGGCATCTGCAGATCATGTGGAGACTTTCAAAGCCGAGCATACGCAATGGGGGAAGCCCTATGCACAAAGTGTTAACGTTATTCAGGAGCAGAACATGGCCAGCGCCGGGAGACTCGCCGAACCTTCGGGAGGCAAGTTTGCCTACCCATCTCACAAGCGACGGACGAGAGAGACGGTGGAAGCCTTGCGGAAAGCAGAGGGCAACCTGGACGCTGTTTGGGCAAAGATTGATGAGAACTTGAGGTACAAAGTGCCGGAGCTCGGACAGACTGCCGTATATCGCTTTCTTTCTAGAGGACGCACGCTGCGGAGAACTGCTGAATGGGTTGAACCGGCGACACCGACAGCAGATATCAAGGTTATGGACCCCAACCTCGATACCATAAACCGACCGCTTTCAAATCTGTTTTTAGACTCCTCAGATGATCAACGCCAAGTGCTCAGGACCCAGCCAAAGGTCAAGACCAAAACAAAAGGCGTACCATCCGCTGCATCTGCGGCACTCGCGGCACCCGATGTTTCTGAGCCTGAGAACTCCGACCCACAGCCAACATTTCATGTCGATGCTCGCACCCTCAAAGTATTCCGCACAATCTTCTTCAATCCCGACGTGACGTCGACACCCGGTTCGGTTCTCTGGAACGACTTCCTACACGCCATGGTGTCTACAGGCTTCCGAGCAGAGAAGCTCTATGGCTCTGTCTGGCAATTTTCGCCCACCAGCCTGGATGTGGAGAGGAGCATCCATTTCCACGAGCCCCATCCCAAGGGCAAAGTTCCGTTTGAAGTGGCTAGACGCTATGGAAGACGGCTGACGAGAGCGTACGGCTGGAAAGGAGACATGTTTGTCTTGAAGGACAAGTGATGGATCTGCTCTTGAATTACGATGATGCAATGTACTGGGGATGCAAGCTGTCAGCGACGCTCCAGCATTAGCCGCGGTATCTAGATGGCAATAGTGACACAGTGCTAGCACAGCACGACGCACTCTGCAGTCAAGTTCTTGAAGCCCGTCAATCAGCCCTCCAAATGCTGGTGAACATCGACGGCATTACTGTAGTCTCCAAATAGTCTCAGCATTGAGTTTGAGCATCTTGTGTCGTTTAGCAGGGCACGCTCAGACGCTTTCCAAAGTCCTCCTCAGTGTGTGTTAGTTGGTGATGGTATGAAGAAAGCGTGTGCTTGGAAGAAAAACAGTGTCCTGAGAAGAGCATTACAGTTCTGCCACTTGTTCCGAAACAACTGCGTACCGAGAGGAGCATTACAATTCTGCCACTTGTTTCGAAATGCCTTCTTTGGCACGGCGCTCCAGGCCACCCCAGTCTCATTGGTTACCCAAGCCTCGTCGCTCCCGAGTCCACAAGTGCGATCATCGGGCTCATTCTGTTCAGCTGGTCCAGAATCGACCACTCGTACACACGACGCCAGTCAGCCAGTAGTATAATTCACAAGCCGTTTCACAGAAGACCTCGAAGAATTTCCTTCAGGTGGTTATGACAACGCCCAGAAGATTCCACATGTGATGCTTTCTTCATCGGCTGCGCCTACAAGTATTGCCAGCGGCAAACTAGGCTTTCCTTTTCTTGCTGCACACGCAACTGATGTATAACCAGACTGATAACCTCTCTCGGCTCACTCTTTACACGGGAACAGCAATTTTCACTTTCTCTAGTACATGCGACTATAGCTGGTGGAAAATTTGGGACATCTTTAACTGTCCCTTTACGTGCACTAAACCCGGGCACTATCCAGCTGCATATTCGTGCCCGTTGGATTTGCTGCTTTTGAGAGTGGCACCACTCCTCAGACATGTATGTGATGTGAAGCCTCCTCGAAACAGCTCTTCAGATTTGTCGTGACCCCGAATGGCCGACGGTTTACCCGAGAGCGTGGTCTCGCTTATGGAACTTGAGGTGCGTTACTCGGGCTGTACTCAGCCTGGCGAGAAGACCGTTTTAGGTTTGTGGCGATACTGGCTGTAGCAGTCTCGGAAACTACGAAATAAATTCCGCGAGAATTCTTTGTCTTTGATCTAAAGTTTTAGACGCGGAATTGGCGCACCGGGCTCAGCTGGTTCTATTATGATGACAGTGTGGCTGCAAAGGCCCAGTGACCCGAACACCGAACAGCAGCATTCCAGAACCGCCAAAGGCGCCGTTTGTGGCAAACCTTTATCGGTACGCATTTCCGTCATGCAATGTTTTTTAGCCGAGATCGATCTCTTATTAATCACTTCCACGTGCCCGTAATTAATCTGGATCGCTGTCGAACTCTACCTTCTTTACTAGTCAAAGATCCGCGGCTCTTGGGTCCGCGGATTTCGTTCATGGAAGTCCGACGACTCCATGTCCGAGATACAGAAGAACATGGGCACACGCGAATGATTTGCCTGATTAGATAACCTTATCTTTGGGAACGCTACTTCCAAGGCATTTTATGATTTCGGAATAATTTCCATGGAATAATTTCCACATGTTCCGGTACATTGAATACCTCTGTTCACTCCCATGTTGATCGATGATGTGTCCGTCTATATATAGCGATAGTATCTCTAGAGAAACTGTATCCAATTCGGAAGACATTCTGTTCTATATATCACGACGTGCTCAAAAAAACACTTTTTAAATTCTCTTTTAATATGGCGCACACGCAAGAGTTGAAATCGGCCTTACGCGGCATTACGGTGGTTCTTGTCGGCGACGAGGACTATGATGAACACATTGCAACGTGGAACACTTATACGAACCGCAAGCCTATCGGTGTTGCAGTTCCAAAAAACACCGATGAGGTTGTGCGCGTTGTCAAGGCTGTTGAACGAGCTGGCATCAAGCGTGTTACCGTCCGCGGAGGCGGCCATTCGTTTGAAGCTCTCGGGCTTGGTGGTGAAGATGGCGCTTTTGTCATCGACACCATCAAGCTGAATAGCATTTCATCCGATCCAGCCAACGACACCATTACTGCTGGGGGAGGCTGCTTACTGGGAGATGTTGCGCTTTACGCGTGGGCGCACGGCAAGAAGATGCTTCCGATGGGGACCTGCCCGACGGTAGGACTCGCAGGACAGATTCAGTGCGGCGGCTACGGATTCTACTCCCGCACGTATGGTACATTGACGGACCGTGTACTCGGCGTCGAGATTGTGACTCCGGATGGACGCGTGCGGACGGCTAGCAATGACGAAAACGCTGATCTCTTTTTTGCCATTCGAGGAGCGGGAACCGGATCCTTTGGCGTCATCACGAGCATCACCTTGCGCACCAACGACGCTCCTCTTGACGGCGTTGCTGTTTTTTCTCTGCGCTGGAGTCTTGATCGCCAAGATGTACCCGCGGTGCTGAAGAAGCTACACGATGCAGCGGCGGCCTCGCCGCTCACTGTCAACCCGATGATTGTCATCTGGCTAGGCGTCCTCGAAGTCTCTGGTGTCATTCTCGAAGATTCCGTGGCAGGACTAGGCTCAGCATGGAAGGCCCTCACGGAGAATTTGCCAGCCGCCGATAGTACGACCCTGACGCGGCGAGATCTGATTGACACGGTTGCCGATATCGAGGAAAGCCAGACGTCGGCCCCGTGGTACAAGGACCTCAAGGATCTGAAGCGAGAAGGGCGCGAGCACCAGCGGTTCATGAAGATCAAAGCAGGCTTTGTGCCCAAGCTGCTCTCTGATGACTTCATGGCGACGCTCGCCGAGTTTAGCAAGACGCAGCCGAGAACTGGAGTGCGTGTGCAGCTGCTCGGGCTGAATCCCGACTTTAGGCCTGACCCGGATACGACGTCCATCAAGGTCCGCGGTACGCCTTGGCTGATGGGCATGTCGGTCTGGCTGCAGGTGTCAGAGTACGGCGACGACACAGAAGTGGAAGCGAGGCGTCGCCTGCCGTGGTTGAATCAGGCGTATGAGCTTTTTTATCCAATCACGAGTGGTGGATATATCGGCGACGATGATTACGATGAAGACGATCACGGTCGTAGTATGATGGCTAGTTACTATGGGGAGCACCTCGAGAAGTTGCAATCAATCAAGGCCAAGTATGACCCGAGACGGCTGTTCAGTCACCCACTATCCGTTCGGGTTAGATAGACACGCGCCAAAGCCTGGTACTAGCCTAATCTAACCTGCAATTATCGATTTGGAGACATTGGTGTCCGTGCTTGCATGCTTAAACTGATCAAAGTCCACGACGCAGCTCTCCTTGCGCGCCTTCTCGGCAGCAAATACAAGCAGATGCGAATCCAAAATGTCGTCGATGGTGACACGCAGAATGCTCTGATCGCTTTGCGCGACCGCGCTCACAAAAGCACGGGCTAGGCCAGTGTCGCCGCCACCGTGATAGCCGCCATCTAGCTTGGGCGTGTAGTGTTTGCTTGTCCTAGACAGAAAGTCAAAGACATCCTAGGAGGCGAAATCAGCATGTATGCAAAAGTGGGAAACCTAGCAAGCTCACAAAAGTAGTCATGTCGCCGATGAGCTCGCCCTTGGTGCCTTGGATGCGTGTGCCGCGCTGACACACAGACTCGGTGACTGATACTATTGTCAGTAATGCCCATGCGAAACCGTTGGGCTCTCTTACATGCAGACATGGTGACACTGGCGGTGATGCCGTTCTGGTACTCAATGTTTACAATTTGGTGGTCGACGACGTCGTTTTCGCCCTCGTACACGCAGGTGCCGTATTTTGTTCTGCTCAGCGCCTCGGTCACGTTTTCAATGTCGAGGACCTCTGAGTCGACAAAATGTCTGGCCCACTGCAAGCATTGACATATTAGCCGGGGGAATGGAAAGAGGTAGGTTAAAAGAGAGGCACCTTTTCAACGTTTCCTTTCAGGGTATCAATATAAATCTTCTTGGCACTCCACACGCAGTTCTGCTCATGCGCGCATTCAAGACAGCGCTTGGCGGAACCGGCTTCGACCGGTTTTTGCGACTTTTTGAAGTGGCGAAGCGAGCCAAAGGAGTGCACTTTGGTGGGCTTGAGCCCAGCGAGGTAAAAGTTGATAATGTCAATGTCGCTTTGGACAGTTTTAGCTTTGATGACGTGTGCGGGGAGTTTCTCAAAACCTACTGGCAAGATTTTGTCATGAGCGCGAATGAAGATTCGGCCTCTTTGTGCCAGTTTCCGCGCACGTACGAGTGCGCAAAGTGTTGGTTGCCGACTGGCTCAATGTGCTGGATGTTGACTATTTCGCCGAGGGCGCCAGAGTCAATGACATCCTTGACGGCACGATTATATGGCGAATAGCGAAGGACTGCGGAGTTAGAGAGGCGATTATTCGGGTATTCGGGCGGCGGCGGTACATACCATGGCCCATGGCAAAGACTTTGGGCTCCGTAGCTTTTGCCAGATTACGAATCTTGACGCAGTCGGCAACGGATGTAGCCATTGGCTTTTCACACAGAATATGGTACCCAAGCTCTGCAAAGTCTTGCACAGCTTCGACATGCTGGTGGTCCTGGGCTGTGTTAGTCTCCGCCTTGACGGTCAAGCCATCTTATCTGTTCTCACCTGAACCGCGATAACGACTGCATCGGCGACTTTGCCTTGTGCTTTGAGACCCTTCCAGTTTGAAAATTGCAAATCTTGTTGGATGCTGCGTGCAAAGTGCCCGTGTTAGCGGTGCACCATACAAGTTTGGCCGCTCATCTCCTGCACGCGCTCGACTTGCCTGTGCTTGCGTGAAAAGACATCGCGTCTGTGCATGCTCGGCTCGGCCACGGCGACAACCTTGGCAAGCTCTGGGTTTTCGAGAGCGTACGCTGCATATGTCTGTTTCATGCGATGGTGAGCAAACAGGCACGAGCGGAATCCGCAATGCGGGGGAGGCTTACCGTGCCACGGCTGCCGGCGCCCACGACGGCAATCGTGACAGGCTTGGCCGTGTGGCCGTTGCTTGCCGGGGCAGAAGCCATGTCTAGCTTGTTGCCCGTTTTTCGACGTGGTTTTTACTATCGGATATTCAAGACTCTAGCGGTGCGGTGCGGCGCCAACATGAAGCATAGGATATTGTACAGATGAAGATGATTAATGCGGGCGCAGCCATTGGCCGCCAAAGCCCCCGTCCATAACCGTTACATGGAGCACTCTAACCCGCTGGTTCGTACCTCCACGTGGCGGAAGCAAGGCCAATCCTCGCCAAACTACTGTTTGGTTCTGATTCACTATGGGTAAAAAGTAAGACAGATGATGGCTAAAAGTCTGGGTCTTGACAAAGGACGAACTGACGTCATGTACAGTGTTTCTATTCTTGACGCATTGTAAATCCCGAGTCGCGTAACAGTTTGGCTTGGCACCGTAAAAAATACGGACATTCGTCCGTGTATTACCGTGGGGGCAAAAGCCGATCCCATATTGCGCTAGCCTTTTGTCCCGACGGGTGGCGGCATGTGCCCTTTGGGCGAGACATACGGATGTACATACATGATGTATATCTTTCCTTATCATTTATCAGGGACCGAGGGAATTTGTATCTTATGTAGTAGTCATCCGGACAAGCTCAACAAGCTGTCTGCCATACCAAAGCACGGGCCTGGCATGTAACCACGCTTCACTGGTGGTATTGTTCTTACGTCACATTATCTTCGGTCTTGTATTCGCCTTATCAAAAGGTGGATCTGCAAGCCAGGTACGAGCCAACGAAGGTTTCAGTACGAGCCCAAACGAAAACGCTAATACTAAGCTAAGGCAAGGATGCGAACCTGAGCATGGAGGAAACGTAGCAGTTGGGACCACACACGCCGTTTCCAGGTTCCGCCAACCCGTCCGACCCAGCCTAACTTTGCGGAGACCCCGGGTTTTTGAGCCGCCCTTGACCAAGACGATATATCCCCGACATCTATCCGTACCAAGATTGTTTTCATTTATTTCATCTCATGTGCATCAAATAACCTCACCGCGTCTTTCATTTTTTCAGTCTTGCGGGAGCAAGACAACAAGCACAATGATGGACCTATCACAGGTCAAGATTGGAAAGCTCCGATGTCAGTAGGAAAATTCCCATGCGACCGGGCCACACGCGAGTCCGCCCCCCTGATCGATCGCAAACCTTGGCGGGCAGAATCTAATCTCAAGCCACAGACAACTCACCATGGACGCAGGCCGTCATTGTCGGGTTTGTCGCCTTTTGCTCCGTCGGCATGCATAGCGCCATCAGCAACCTCGGCGCTGGCGGCATGCAGGACGTGCAGCTGAGCGACATTGCCAACAGCGTCCTCTACGGGTGCTTTTTTCTTGGCGGCTTCTTTGCCGGTAGTGTCAACGTAGGGTTTTTTCGGGGAAAAAAATCATTTTTATACGGCCATCGGACTAACCTCGCTATCCCGTTAGAATATTCTCGGCCCTCGAGTGACCCTCTCCATCGGTACCACCGGCTATGCGCTCTATCTCGGCTCGCTCTGGAACTTTCAGGTCAACGGCACGCGATGGTTCCTCATCCTCGCCGGCGCCATTCTCGGCTTCAGCGCCTCGCTGTTCTGGGCCGCCCAGGGCGCCGTCATGATGTCCTACCCGACCGAAAAGGACAAGGGCCGCAGCTACAGCGTCTTTTGGTCCATTTTCCAGCTCGGCACCCTGATTGGCTCGGCCATTGCCCTCGCCATCTCATTCAACAGCAACATGCCCTCTGTCGGCACGGGCGTCTACACTGCCATCATCATCATACAGTTGACATCCATTGTCACCAGCTGGCTCGTCTTGCCGCCTCATCTCGTCGTCCGTGGCGATGGCACCAAGGTCCAAGTTCAAGCGTCGCTTGGACCGAGACAGGAGTTTCAAGAATTTATCCGCATGTTCAAGGACTGGCGCATGCTGGCCCTGTTTCCCATGTTCTTCAGCTCCAACTACTTTTACTCCTACCAGGGTGCCATTACAACCTTTCTCTTCAACGGCCGCACCCGCGCTCTGGTCGCGCTACTCACTGGACTTGGCTCCATCATCGGATCAATCATCATTGGCCTTTTGACGGACACATTACCATTCTCTCGGCGGAATCGATCACTTGTCGCGAGTGCTGTCATTTTCCTTTTGGTGTGTGCCGTATGGGGTGGCGGCGTCGCCTTCCAGCTCGACTTTCAGCGCGGGGACACTGTGCTGAGGGGCCACCGTCTTCCCTGGGACTGGTCTGATAGCCCTGCCGGAGGACCTATCGTAATGATGTTTGCTTGTGAGTAAAGGTACAGCTTTTCTAATTTGTCAACGACGAAATCTTACTGCGGATTAGATTATGTTGTCGACGCGGCTTTCCAGGGCCTGGCCTACTATACCATGTCGGCACTTACCAATGAGCCTTTCAAGCTCGCCCGCATGGCTGCATACTACAAGGGTATTCAGTCGGCGGGTGCCGCTGTATCTTTTGGCATGGATGCAGTCGAGGTAAGCAAGCTGCAAAGCACAGTCCCGGTCCGCATGCGTAAATGTCTCCTTTGGCTAACACATGCAGACGCCCTACCTCGGCGAGATTCTCATCTCATGGCTACTCATCGTCATCTCGCTACCTTTATGCGGAATTGTTCTCCTGAAGATTCGCGAGACCAACTACGATGTCGAAGAAGTCGCTAGAGTGGATGATGATATCGAAGACTCGGGTCTTACCAAGGCTGCGACCCCATCTTCAGCAACGGCTGCTGAACAGTTCCAGGACCATTAGACACGCAGATTGATGGATTATTTTCAAGTGTATATATACCAATCATTTGTATAATGAAAGATTTAGACCAATTAACTTGGGCCGAGTGGTTTGGCCCTCTCTAGACTTTGTTTGCCATGATTGGGTAACACTCTAGTCAACTTACGAGGTCAATACTTGCATGCGATTCGTGACCGTGCTATTTGAACAGAAAATATTATAAGTGATTAACAAAATAGCTTGCAGCCTCCCAGCATGATGATTTACAAGAAAAGCTTCAGAGAGCTCGTTGGGTCACGCGTCACAGCACATGCCTTCCTTGCCTCCCCGCCCGCACCACTATCAAGCACCATACATTGGGACAGTCTGCCGATTTCTGCTATTTTCGCTATCCTGTGCATCTACCACCGCTTAGTACATCACAGCCCATGTGTATCAACTGATGGACCATCGAGAAACACGCCGAACATGTCCTCCCCCACCCTGGCGAAGTCGCTCAATTGCCTCGTGAAAGCTGCCATTCACGAAGACCTACGTCTCGGGAACAACATACCCGACACAAGCCATGAGTCACTCCGCGATATGAAACTGTGACGCCGGCTCCAACGATGACAGCTTTCATGGTCCTCCACCTGATATAGCGTAGATGCCTACGGCTGAACTCTGCATCGCGACGAGGCCCCTTTCCGAATGCTCGAATCTGCGGGTTCAGCCGCTGGACGGAGGCTGCCAACAAGCAAAGAACTCCCAACAAGCATTTACACGCGTTTAAGCACGGTAGTAGAGGCGGCGTCGAGGAGCAGTCAGCAATGGAGCGCAAGGTCTTTGCCGCGCAGCTCTTTCGTTGGCTTCTTAGGTGATTGCACGACAAAGAATGACTGCCACGTCAGGTCAGCGATTTAGACGAATTACAGAAAACAGCGGTCGACGAAAGAAATTGCCCAGGCGATAAGGGCTATGTAGAGGGCAACCATCGCGAGAAGCTTTCCTGCGTCTCGAACCCATCGATGGAACTGGTAACGCGATCAAGAGAACACAGAGCTCGCCGTATCGATGTAAAGAATCACACAGCATGCGAATATGCAAATGCGAAACAGACGTTCCAAGTACGACAGACTATATCGCGCCAAACCAGGGACTAGCGGCAAATCGGCCACATGAATCGGCGCGACATGCACAAAGAGCCTAAAATGGCAGAAAAAAAGCTTGGCGATGGCTCAAAGCTGGAGAAGCAGAAAAAAGGCAACTCCTCGGAGCCAGAGGTGATGGGGGAGTCGAGGAAAGCAACATGGCAAGGTCGTTAGTGCGAGCGCCTCTGGAGCCCCGTCAGCTCGGGGGGAACCCGTGGCCCTGGAATTTTTTTTAAAAGAGGGACGAGACGAATCGGAAGCGGGCAGTGACTCTCCAAGTGAGAAGGGCCAGAGAGACATTTAAATTTGAGCATGTCTTTTGCTATGCGCTAGCATCGATCCAGCTTACCGCGACGCCACTTTTCATCACAGCCTCACGCGGTTCGATGGGCCCGTTTGCGTAGCTTATTTTTGGAATTGGCCGATACATGTCCTCAGAAATACTGCGCAAGTCGTGCTGAAAAGCACGAGGGAGGAGGCAGAAGAAAGACGAGCGGGCGCTGCTTAGTGAGGCCTGTGTTCAGCTCTCGACTCATGTCGCCTCAGCAAAGCAGAGTTGGCTCTCGTTAGGACGACCGAATGAAAGCGGCTGGTAACGCGACAAGCCCACCTCGCACCATCCCAGGCGTGCTAATCGACGACAAGGCTTGGCTTGTGGAAACGGGTGACGCTGCCGAAAGGGTCTCGCCCGGCTTTCTACCCCCTTGCCACGTTATGACATCAGACCGCTTCAGCTTCATAGCAGTTGTTACTCGAGATGTTGAGTTTTGTTCTTTCGTCGCAGAGTCGTCGGTGTAACGGGCAGATGCCCGCGACGGCATGTAAGACGTCTTGAGTGCAGAGACAACAGACAACAACAGACAATAGGCAACAGGAAACCGCTGAGACAATCTATTCAGCATGGCCTTTACTGATTGATATATACACGACTACCTCCGTATTCACGACAGGAATATGCAGGTGCCGGGTGTCAGAAATCCCTCAATTCAGCCATACCAGAAGAAGAAGGCAAGCAGCACTGCCCACATGTTCTTACCAGCGGCTAAGCGGCTTGTCGCTCACAGACTCCATTCAGAGCAGCCTCAGCCAGCAAAAAGACTAGTGAGAAAAAAAGCAGAGAGTAGTGCCGGAGGCAGCCCGCAGGTCACTGGCTTCTGACATAGCCCTCTTGGCCGATCCAACGCCAAAACGGCACCCGCCAGCCGACTGACAAAAGACACCAGGGCTTGCAGCTTTTTCACTAGCCTCATGCACGCGTGGCTCACTGGCTCTCCTCGGCCGGAGCCAGTCACTTCCAAGAGGTCCCCGTTGGCAAGCCCAGGACTCGACTGCATCCACCACCCACACTGATCCTCGCCGCTTCCTCTCGGCTCTCGTTTGGGTGCTATGGGGCTCTCTTGTTATTTTTCGTCGCTCAAGGGAAAATGATTTGGTGGCCTTGCTTCTTTCCTAATCAGGCAACGCCAGCGCTATGTGAGGGCTGTGGTTGGTTGTTCCTCCATAACCACGCCAAGCTCCTAAATATATGGCCGTCTGTTAGAGAGGTTCATGATGTCCGGAACGGGCATCACCACGGCCTCACATTTTCCCATTGGCCCGCCCATCCATGCTTTGCCACGGTCTGCACGCGCTCAGCCAGGGCAAGCCAAAACAATGGGAGCGAGCGCAGTCCGCGGCGGCCTAGAGTCCCCCTCACGCTTCTGGCTGATTAGCTTTTTCTGTGCGGCGTGCGTGATATAAGTGAGCCAATTTCTGGATCGTCGCCTACCGTAATATAAATACAAGTACATGCAGGATACTTGAAAGGCTCTTTGTCGTTGCATTGCCTTGTCACACTTGCTCAGCAGCACCATCCTCTCTCTACCCTCCCCTTTCTAGCCTACTCTTCTTGCTCTGCATTCTCCCTGCCTCGTCGACCAATCGTCAGAGACTTACTTCTTTATTGCTCTGCATTAGCCCTGTCTCTTGCTGCCCCAAGATTTTCTCTGCCTTCCTCTTTTGTCCGAAGTTGTCTCAGTACAAAGCAGTACAGCCTCAGACACACACACACACACGCACGCACACACACACACCCAGATACGCACGCACACACCCATCCGCCATGCCAGACGAAGCTATTCCAGAAGCTGCCGAGAAGGAGGCTATCGAGCGAGACACACGCATTACCTTTCACAATGCAGACCATCCCCGTCTTGCTCGCGGTCGGTCCGAGGCCCGCGGCCGCGACGAAACCTCGCGCTCGCGCTCCCGTGGCGGCAGACGCTCTCTGAGCCGCGGCTCCAGCATTTCCCGTGCCGACCTACCATCCTCCCCTTATACCGGCATACAAATTGAATACCGCACGCTGTCCATTAACGTGGCCGAGTCGCGCGCCGTCGACACGGAGGAGTCGTCGGCCGACATCAAAGCGGCGGGGTTGGGCCTCAAGAAAGAAAAGGCCGACGAGGACTACTTTGCCAACCTCAACTACCATGAGCTCTCGACGGATCTGATTGCGCAGCAGCTCAACGTTTCGCGCACTGATGGCTTGTCGGACAGCATGGTGGCGAACCGGCAGCAGCGCGACGGCCGCAACACGCTGCCCAAGCCAAAGACGAATTACTGGAAAAAAGTGCTCGGGTATGTGTTTGGCGGCTTCTGCTCGGTGCTCTGGGTCGGTGTCATTATCTTCTTCATCTGCTGGAAGCCACTCAGTAACCCGCCGTCGCCCGTCAACTTGGCCCTCGCCATCCTCGTCATCATTGTCATCACCCTCCAGGCGGGCTTCTCCGCGTTCCAGGACTGGTCGACGCAGCGCACCATGAAGTCCATCACCGACCTCTTGCCATCTGAGGCCTTGGTGGTGCGCAACGGAGAAACAGTCAAGATATCGGCGGCGGAGCTCGTCGCCGGCGACATTGTGCACCTCTCTATTGGAAACAAGGTCCCTGCTGACTTGCGCGTCTTGAGCCACTCGGGCGACATTCGGTTCGATCGCTCCGTGCTGACAGGTGAGTCGGACGAGATTGAGGGCGCTGTCGACATGACGGACCAATCCTTTCTCGAGAGCAGAAACATTGCCTTTATGGGTACGCTGGTGGTCAACGGTAGCGGCGTCGGTATCGTCGTCCTCACTGGCTCGCGCTCCGTCATGGGCCGCATTGCCAAAGCGACTGCTTCTACCGAAGAACGTCCTACTCTTATCCAGAGAGAAATCTGGCGCTTCGTCCGCATTATTGTCTGCCTCACCGTCGTCTTGGCCCTTCTCATCCTCTTCACTTGGGTCGGCTGGCTTCGACGCGACCACCCTGCATACATGAATGTCGTTGCTATGCTCAACAACGTCATGGGCTGTGTCGTCGCCTTTATTCCCGAGGGTATGCCCGTTGGTGTTGCTCTGACGCTCATGATGGTTGCCCGTCGCATGAAGACTGTCCATGTCCTGCCCAAGGGTCTGTCCACCGTCGAGACTCTTGGCTGCGTCAATGTCATTTGCTCCGACAAGACTGGTACTTTGACGCAGAACGAAATGCACGTCAACTCCGTCTGCCTTTGTCGACCAGCCCATCCCTGTCAATGAGATTCAGAGCAATGTCGACAGCCAAAAGCCCGATGTCTGCAACCTCAGACTTATGCAAGCTGCTCTTCTTTGCAACGATGCCACTTTTGACCCTTCCACCATTGCCCTTCCAGTCACTGCTCGCCAAGTCCAAGGCAATGCCACGGACGCTGCCGTTCTCAAGTTTGCTGCCTCTACTCAGCAAAGCGAGCAGGAAGCCGCCAAGCTGCCTCGCGTTTTCCAGATCCCGTTCAACTCCAAGAACAAGTACATGCTTACGGTGCACTCCAACGCCGATGAAAAAGAATCCAGGCAGTACCGTGTCTTTGTCAAGGGTGCTCCGGACGTGCTTCTTCCCGCCTGCACCTCGTACTGGTCGCGCAAGGCCGACGCCATTCTCCCCCTCGACGCCGCTGCCAAAGTTGCCTTTAAAGAGTACCAAGACAGGCTGTCGAGAAACGCCGAGCGCGTCATTGTTCTTTGCGAAAAGACTGTCACTCCCGTCAATGCCATCAACACCAACGCGTTTAGCGACGAGATTGCTGCCGGTGCCATGAGCAGCCTCACCGTGATTGGCATCCTCGGCATCATTGACCCTCCGCGCCCCGAGACTGCCAATACCGTCCGGGAATGTCGCCGGGCCGGCGCGCGCTTCTTCATGGTCACTGGCGACTATGGCCTGACGGCGGCAGCGATTGCGCGCAACACTGGCATATTCACCGGCGAGCGCGATCCGGACACGATTGAAAGAATCCAGTCCAAGCTCGGCCTCTCCAGCCATGAACTGCGCATGGCCCGTGAGAATGGCGAGATTCGCAGTCTACTCCTCGAGGGCCAGTCTCTCGGCGGCCTGTCGAATGACGATTGGGAGATTGTCTGCGAGTATGGCGAGATTGTATTTGCCCGTACGACGCCTGAGCAGAAGCTCCGCATCGTGGAAGAGTTCCGCAAGCGGGACAATGTCGTCGCGGTCACTGGTGATGGTGTCAACGATGCTCCTGCTCTTCGCGCCGCTGATGTGGGTGTCGCCGTCGTGACGGGCAGTGATGTTGCCATTGAGGCCGCTGATCTGGTCCTCCTCGACAAGTTTGATTCCATTATCGAAGCCATCCGGCTCGGTCGTCTGGTGTTTCAAAACTTGCAAAAGGTCATTGCCTATCTCCTGCCCGCCGGCAGTTGGTCAGAGATTTGGCCGGTGATTCTCAACGTCTTTTTTGGCGTTCCTCTGCCTCTGAGTTCCTTTTTGATGATTATCATTTGCGTCTTTACCGACTTGTTTCTGTCTCTATCGCTCATTATGGAAAAGGAAGAGTTTGACCTGCTGTCGCTGCCTCCGCGCAACCACAAGCGCGACCACCTCATCAACCTGCGCATCTACATTCAGGCCTACCTCTTTACCGGCTTCATGGAGACGACGATTGCCCACGCCATGTTTTTTCTCTACTACTGGAAGCAGGCGCGCATTCCCGTGCGCGAAATGTTTTTCCTCTTTGAAGGTTACTCGGCCGGCTTTCACGGCTTCTCGCAGGAGGAGCTCGCCCACCTAAACGCGGTCGGCCAGAGCATCTACTTTGTCACGCTGGTTATTCTGCAATGGGGCAACATTCTCTCGGTGCGCAACCGTCGGCTGAGCATTGTGCAGGCAGACCCTTTTACGGCCAAGCGTCGCAACCCTTGGCTGATTCTGAGCATTCTCATCTCCCTGGCCATTGCCATTTTTGTCACCGAGGTGCCGGGCATCCAGTCGCTGTTTGGTACGGCTTCGGTGCCTATTGAGTTTTGGCTGATTCCTCTTCCGTTGGCGTTGGGTATACTGGCCATGGATGAGGTTCGCAAGCTGCTTGTCCGCGTCTTTCCCAACGGACCTATTGCCAAGATTGCCTGGTAAATAGTTTGATATTCTTAATCTTTTCATACACAGTTGGAGTCAAGGTCCCGCGGTTATAGGCAGCATGCTTGAAAAATTGCCCTCGATTTTTTTACAAATTAGATGACTACATCTCATAGACAACATTGAGATTTGTACAAAGCAATCAATCAATCAATCATCACGTACATGCCGTCTACTTCTCTTCTTTTTCCCCCCTTCCTTTTGGCTCCCACCATCATGGCACACCGCGCGATCGACTAGCAGCCACAATCCTCGTGAAACCGCGACGCCGCCACCAAAAGCCATAAAACCTGCAGTCATGCCTCGGGATTTTCCACCATCGAACAAGCCACCCGTCACATCTTTGTGCCATGCGGTGATGCAGCCGCATCGGCGCCGACAAAGCCCCCAAGTGGCACACGTAACCGCATTAGAGTAAATTTAGGTTGGAACAAAAAATGAGAACTAACTTATTAGCGACAAGGAAAAAAGACTGACGTGTTGTTGCCTTTTTGATCGACAGATTTTCCCCCGGCCGGCAACAGCAAAAGAGAAAAAGAGCGAAAAGAGGGTCCGTCATTTTGAAACTTGTTCTGCAAATCATTCCCCTTTGGCAGCAACGTAGCGTAGCATTTTGCAGTTTGAATTAGTCTTTTATTTCTTTTAGCCTCAGAGGGGGGGCGTGTGTCCCTTTCTTTTCCTCCGCAATCCGCTTGCTTTATCCTTGGACACGATTAAGAAATTATCCACCGGCGCAGTGTCGATCGACAGGGCCTGCGGTGTTCAGTTTGTGAGTGGAACATGGCGCGCGTGCGAGTACTTTTCAAGATGTGCGCGACGAGGGCTCGGGGCCTTTTGCACAGGCATCTGGTTGGTCCAATCGGTTCGGGACTTGTTCATCTTGGCGATTAATGCTCAAGTTACTAATAGAGCTCGGGTCTGCAGAAACTGTATTGCTGCTATGTGCGAATATTTGGCCAAAAGTTTACAGTGGCTCCTTCGGCATGGCCAGGAACGCTACACTTTGTCATTTTGCTGTCAAGCTGTTGTCAAGCTGTTGTCCAGGGGTTGTCAAGGGGTTGTCGAGCTGTTGTCAAGCTGGTGCCAAAGTGTTATAAGCTACTACAAGCTGCTGTAAAGCCGGGGGTGCACCTCGACAATTTACACGTCGCTTTCGAGAATCTTTGGGATAAAAGTCCTCACGTCAAGCTTGAGACGAACGACTGCATAAATCAGGGGTTGTGTGACAACCAAGTCATCTTGTCTACCCGTCCTTGTCTGCCGCGTCATGAGCACCCAAGGCGGTCCTGAATCAGATGAGGCTGGTTCCTGATGTGGGCGATGCTGGCCCGTGTGTGTTGAACCACTTTGCCTCTTGTGCCGCGACTGCCGGGTTGTGGCCGTACATGTGCCGCTGTCCACGATGTGAGTGCGTGTGCTGGTCTACCAGACTCCCTTGGGTGTGTCTGGCGACGTCTGGCGTGGCTCGTACCATCCTTTTCTCGAGGCTGTACGTACGGCGCCGCCAGTCCGGTCGAGCAAGTAATGAGCATGGAAAGTTCCGTAATCATCGACGACGCCATTATTGCCTCGTCCCTTTTCATCGACTCAGCTGTGTAGCCTGGAATTCGTGCGCCTCTGCCGCTTCTGCCGCAGTGCTTTTTCGGTGGAGGCGAGAGCTGATGCCATTTTTGGAGACTGCAAATGAGTGAGGCTGACGACGGCCACACGCCCCGTGAGGGAGGGTGCTTGGACTGCACCGAAGCTGACACCAACAGGAGCGAGCAGCGTCCCCGTCACTGCGCAGTCGGCCATCGTCCGGAAAATGCTGCGAGGCAACAAGATCTGGAAGAGATTGGCACGGATAGTCCCTTTTCTTGCCCTGCCCAACATTCAGCGCGGATAGAACTAATAGCATGGGAAACAAGGGGGAACAGCGGCAATGCATCTTGTAACATGCGTAGGGTGCCCGGGTATCTTGAGACTCGCATTTTTTTCTTTACCACAAATTCATTTGTCCGCGGCGTGACCGCAAAAAATATGGTACTGCAACGTTGGTTTCTGTCTCAGGTTTCCGGGTCTTGGTGCTAGGTTAGTTTCTGTATCGCCATTGTATTCCACTTTGGCAGGTCTTTTCACATTGGTGGAATAATGCTGACTGTCGGCACCAATGTAATAAAGAGGGCCAGAGTGAATATTTAACAAACAGTCCATCCCTGTTCATATTCCAGATTAACCCAATGGCAGTTGCGCACACGTAGAACAAGGGCCGCCACCAATGCTGGAGGCTTCTGTCAATGAACATGTATCAGCGACTCAGCGCCGATGGCCTCCTGCGTGTCTGGCTTACAGGGCTTGCTTCCGCCTAGCTGAGAGAATCTGGGGAGTCTTTTCTGGAGCTTGGTGGCGCTCAATTTCCCTTCCGCTGTCAAAAGCTAGGGCGGCCCCAGGTGCTACAGTGTGGCGTCTGTATCTTGCAAGCCTCGTCGCGTGGCAATGGAGAGCAAAGGGGAGCCAAGAATGGGCCGTGGCGACGTCTCGGTAATCTTGGCCGCCTGTAGGCTGTTCATGGCTTCTCTTATCGTCTCTGCCTTTTGCTCTGTATACTCTGGCAAATCTCAATATCAACGCTGCACGCGTACCAATGTCTGACACCGCGCGCCGCCTTACAGCGCAAATCAGTCTTCTCGAATGGCCAGGTACGTGCGTGCGTGCGTGCGTATGATGCTCGACTGGGATCATCCAGCTGCTCCCCACGCCACTAGTATTCGTACCTGCTATTACAGGGGGCCAGGCTAGCCGGCAGGCAGGGATTAGCAGACACAACCAGGGTGCCCACGGTGGACTCACGAGACTGTGACATGTATTGGACACCCTGTTCGTTATGGGTTGTCTGTTTGTGTCGATGTCCGATTACGTCGGCCGGAAGGAACAAGGTGCAAAGCCTTGGTCGATCGGATTATGGCAAGTCCCTGCCGCTGTGATACTTGTTGCCATCGGTGGCTTGAAGACGGTTAGGCGTCAACATTGTTGGAACCAGGCGAGGGATATCTGTGTGCGTAAACGGCGTCTGCATGGAGGGGGAGGCAACGCCCAACTGCAGCCTTGTTTGGCCATGGTGGCTTCCCCTCTGGCTCTCGGGACCGACCGAGCGAGTATTGGGCTCTATACGCTGCATGCTAGTTCCTTTCGTCCGTCTAGTAATTTCGGATTCAACTATACCGGTACGGATACCAGTAACAGAAACTCAACCCACGCCGGTCCGTGTGCCAGAGCCCAGAGTCATTCTCACTCCATCCTTGTCGTATGTATGTTTGGAATCCTTGGCACACCCTCAAATATATGTCCATATCCATGGCAAAAGAGCCCATTTCAAGACCCAGTCACCCGTCATTCCACGTGTTGCCGATCCACTGCAGCGCCACGTCGATAGCGGTGCCAAGGGCCCTTTTTTTCTCCAGAAGAGACTCCGTATCAGTATGCTTCTTTTGGGTCCTCCTTCAACGCATTGAAAAGGGGCAAGAAAACGGCTGATATTTGGACAAACATCACCACCTCAACAATCACCAGATTCACCTGCGCTAGCGCAACTCTGTCGAGCATGCGACTAAGCCTGTCTGGTGCAAATCTCCGCGCCAAGGTGGACGGGTCGTGAAGCTCCACCAATTGGGCATGCAGTAAACCATACAGAGTGCAGTTGAATGTCATCGCAATTGCACCGGAAGGCCGAAGCAGACGGCACACCTCCTGCAGAGTTGTTTCGGGCCATTCACTGCTTGCTTGAAAATGCCCCTCGCAATTGCAATCCCTGTTTGAGAGCTCCTGGTCACGCTCCAAGGATACCGACTTATTTGCCTTGGGACGATGTTCCTCTGCTTATCCGGAGACGACCTGGCAATGCCATGAGACCATGTCTGTTCTCGGCTCTGAATATACGAAGTATCTTGTAGCGATGGTCCCTTCTCATGGCGGTTCCCCGTCGGTCAAGCTCTGCCAGCGTGATCATGACAATTTGTCTTGCCTTGGTGTGAACTTTGTCGCATCGCACCCCTTCGAGCTCTGTCGGGGGTCCCACACGCACTGCTTGGTCGGTGGGCTGAAGGGGGCTTGGGGATCGATATGGCGCAATGCCTGGCTCTTGGCTCCTCAGCCGCACGCTTTGTTCCGCATGTCGAATGAAATATTGGTCCTCGTGGGCTAAGACTGAGCTGGCTCCATTATTAATAAAGTCGGGTCTCTTTACGCCATTACGAATTTCTCGTTTTGTCGCCGATCCGCCGCCGAGGTCGAGTGCTCTGCTTGGAGCTGCCGGCTTAGTTAGGCAAAGCCCCAAGAAAAAGCAACCATGGGAAAAATGTATAGATGCGATGCTGTACATCAGAAGCCATATGTATACTGTGTAGAGCGGGTGGTGCGTCGAAGTGTCGTCTTCTTGGCCAGCTCTCGCTTGCGCTGCAAGTGTATTGAGGCGTTTGAAGTCCATGTTGTCTCGGGAGTTGGTCATCGAGGCGTGCGATAAGGCTGGTGGCAGATATTCTGAGATTGTTCATGTTGTATTTTTGGCGTTCAATGGCTTGGTGGCTGGTCTCGGAGAGATGCCGACCGCCAGGCGTTGCAATGAGACTGGTCCGAGTCGCCAGAGTCGAGGCCATGTCTCGACGACAGCCGACCGTGGCACCCTAGCTGGCTATCGGGGAGCTCGAGCTGAAAGGCGGCGCTGACGGGGGAGAAACAAGCATGTACCAGTAGGCGCGGATCGACGTGGTGGCGCATGGCGTTCGACGGGTGCTCGACCCAATGCACGCCCAGTCCTCTGACAGAGACGGCAAGTTTCCGACGCCTTGGTCTGGGGTTTAAACGTCTTCACAGACTCGCTACCGGGCTAGCACGCCAGCACTCCAAAGTTCAACGGCGACGACCCTGTGGACCAAACACGACCGCTAGTGGCGAGCGTTAGCTTGCGAACTGTGAGCCCGCGAGTTTGTATTGAGCACATGTGGCATGTGTTTGAATAATTGTTTGTAATAATACTTGCGCCAGCTACGTCCCCCTCAATTGATCAAAATGGTGCTGTGCTGACGGCACGGGGCTCTAGATATTGGGGTATCAGACACCGAAAACGGCGAACGATACAGATATTCAACCATTTTGGTGCGTGGCTGTTATCTGTGGGACAACGAAGCCTCATTCACGCCACCAACCAGCCTCTTGGTCGCGCAGTCTCGCCTCAGCTGAAGGCTCTGTGCGTCGCGATGGTCCGAAGCTCAGAGAAAGTTGATAGCAAAAAGGTAGAAGGAGCGATATCTGGAGCAGGCTCGTCTGACTGGCAAATGGTCTCGCAATGGAGATGGGCGTGGCCGTCGGCGGTGCCGGTTTGAGCTAATGCGGGTGGAAAGATGAGGCCCTGGCCGCGCATCGTCGCTAATTCTAAGCAGTCATGTGGAAAATGTGAGCGTGAACGGCATCACAGAGGCAATGGGTACAATACCCAGCAAATGAGGCAAATCGGGGAGTTGTTAAGGTCGCCACTCGGGTGCCACTCAGCTGAGGCCTCATTACCAGTGAGCTGGGATGTTTGGAGCGTTTGAGGGTTTGGAGGTCGAAGGTTGAGGGGTGAGGGTCCGTGAGGGGGGTGCAGGAAAATCGAAACGTTGCCAAAGGGTCCAGCCAACAGTATCCGTACATACGTACGTATACCAGTAGTAACCAAGAAGAAAGGCCCAAGCACAATTCTGCTAGAATGCCAGTGGTGCACTGGTGATCCTGCAGCGCGAGTCACTGTAAATTAGTTAGCTTGTATCTAAATCCTTCCAATACCATCTTTCGTCTAACACTTCCGCAAGAAGACTAGCTCTGCGGGGCACCGTTCTTGACTGTGAGTGGTCCTGCAACGGGAATGGCGGAATGCACCGCACCTGTCACTCGCCTCGTCTAGCGCTTCTTCTTTTCCCCAGACGGGCAAGAGTACTTTCTGTCCTACCAGATCCTCCGCAAGCTGTCAGGTACCTTCTAGACACCTACTCCGTACTCTGTACTCCGTACCACCCCTCCAATTCTGCTCAGCGCCCCTGCGCCACAATCCTAATATTGGACCACCAAGGCCCTGCAAACACTACTCTTTTTGGCCTCGCAAGTCCTTTTGCACCCCCAGATCGAGAATCAACGCCATTGACAACGCCATCCCCATCCTACAAGTTACGGCGCATGAGCCACCATCTGTGTCCTCTCATCTAGTTTTGGTCAGTTCGACCGCTGAGCTTCAAGGCCTCCACAAACCCTGCACCCCTCCCTCCATGTTGAACAGCCTTCCAGAATACAATCATACAACCTCACAGCAAGCCAGACGCAGGCCACGGCCGTTGAGTAGCCTGATAATGGCTTGCAATCACCCCGCACTGCGCGCATCAGCCATCAGTACATCCCAGCTATCTAGACGATCGTCCACTTGGCCGCCTGGTAGCCATTGGTCAGAGCTCGAGAGGCAAAGATCCGCGGCTCAGACCCTCGTCTACCATTTAATCACCATTACCCTCATCATCTTTAATACAACGGCTCCCATGCCAGGCCTGTCCAAGTCTGTCTTGCCCGCTTCGATCAGAGACATTCCACAGCCTGGTCCGGCTCACCCGTCCCTCTTGCTGCGCCGTCTAATTTTATCGCTCAGCAGCTGCATCAGAAAAGCCCGTTACGGCCTACAGTCCGGTGCTATTAATACAATGAGACAGATTGGATTCATCTTTTTGTGGGCATCGTATCCTTGGACGTCTCTTTGTGCGCTCGACCCGATAATGACAGGTCACACGCTGCTCATGTTGTCCAACAAATGCTGCCAAGGCTTGGGATTTTCTCACAAAATGTGCGCTGGCATGAGCCTCGTATGGCCAGGATTACCAGCATCCGCGACGTAACCTCCCACAGGCGCTGGCGACGAACCACTACGGACGCTGCTCTGTGTAAGCAACCATCAGGAATCCCGGGGCCGTCCAAGTGCGCCCACCCAAGCAAAGTCGGTACGAATAGCGTGTATGTGATGCATTGCTACGCGGTTTATCGGTGGAGCTCTTATCACTAGCTTGTAGCCTTGTTGCTAGGCGCAATTTTTTTTTCTCGTCCTGCCTCTGGCCGTTCGGCAATGTTTCACTCGGCAATCAACGTGCTTGATCAGCGCTGTACACGTCCAGAGTAGCCATGATGGCTGCAGAGCGCGAGGAATTTGCCATGATCCAGACCACACCAGCCTAGGTCACTTAATCCAGAGTGCCAGAGTGCTTGTTGCAACCGTCTTTTCCGATACAGTTGATGCGCCTGCCACCCCGCTGACGCCATGCTGATTCGCCCGCCGACTCGCCTCCACTCGATGTGCTTGCTGCACAGTTGGACATGTTTGGCCCCTGCTAGCCCAAAAGAGCACTAATACGATTGACAGCAGCGAATTGCTTGGAACATGGGGGCGGGCGACGGCTGAAAAGTCAATGTTTGCGTGAGTTCACTGGCGTCTTGCCGGCAGTTGACTTGCAGCATGACTCGAGATTCATCGCCAGCATCATCCTCTTCTCTCGCACAGAAGACACACGGAAAATGCCATGCAACTGGCAAGACGGCCATGGCGCCAAACTCGAGACGCCATGGCTGGCTTGTTCCTAACCGTTGGGACTGTGCAAGCCATGGCTGAGCTTATCCGTTGGATGGCGCTGGTGGCTTTCGCAGAGATGGGCTAGCCTGTTGTCTTGCACCACTGGTGCATTGGAACCCCACGGGGGTGGCAGCAACGGAGTGGTTGCAGGGGGGCCGGACAATTCGCAGTGCGTGATCAATTATCGAAATTGGCCAGAACAATGGGTGTGCAAGGGGCCCGAATGCAACAGACTACTGGATCAAGTACGCGTATCATACGAGGTGCAGCTTATCGGCCGATATTATACTTGCCAATGGGAACAACTACCAGTACAGAAGGTAATTACAGAAATTACAGAGTCGCGCACCCTCGGCTGTGGCACACATCCAAGAACGATTCGCCGTGTTCCATCGGTAGACAAAGGGTACGGTTCAGATGAAGTCGCTCACATGATGGCGTCCATAGTGGCATGGCACTGACAGCCAGCCCAGAGCTCTGGCGGACAATAACGCCACAAGGCGTTTCCAGGTGAGGCGAGCGTACCGCTAGAATGTCGCACCACGGACTCAAGTCATGGGAATGCGACCGGGCTGCCAACAACATAGGATAATGGGACAGTCAGAAACCAGGCAGGTTCGCAAACGGTACACCTTCCCGACGCAGAAAGGGCAATGAAAATAAAAGGCATTGGCAAGAAACCAATGTAAGCTATGACAAAGCGAGCAAGTCGCCAAGAACTAAGGGTGAAAAGAAAGGGCGTCGAGAGAATCAACACTGGCTAGCGGTAGCGTCGCAGCGGGCAGGCTAGGGGTCGCCTTGTCTGCACACCCCTCTGCGATGCGCCCCTCATCAAGCCACCAGCTGGCTGGCTTGATCTTGTGGTAACATTGAGGCTGGAGACAATTCCCAGGAATTTGGATTGGGGAAAATAGGCTCAACGGCGGCGGGTTGCATGAATGACCAATGTGCGTTGCCGGCCGCAGAAGCAAGGCGGGCCAGAGTTGCAAAGGATGCGCAACTACGCCGAAATCTCATGACTCGAGAAACCAGCCAAGACGACGGTGATGGCGAGGGTCACGGCAGCAGAAGACGGCCGCAATTATCTCGGGACGAGCGGTTGCGGCACTTTCCTAGACGAGTGTTGGTCAGTCCACGAATGTCATTGCTCGGCAGCCAAGCTTATTGAGCTGGGCGGTCGGTCGGCAAGGGAAGAGTGTCTCATGAGCAGGGAAGTGGTCCCCCGTCGCAACGAAGAAAAAACCCCGCGGTAAATTGTGAAGGATGCAGACGCGCGCGGGTCGGGCACGAGGAACAGTGTCAGCACACTCGTTTGCTGAGCAGTCTCCGCAAAGTCCGACAAGGCGAAAAGGAGAAGATTGGTGTGTCTTGAGATTCGATTGGTCGATGGTGCCAGGGTGAGGTGGGTAGCTGAGCGGACATGGTTTGGATCTGTCGTCGCAATAGCGTCGCTCATGCCGGTTGGCAGGAAAGAGCGTGCTTGATTGAGTCAAGGATGCGCATCATAATCCAACTCGCGATGACCAGCTCGAAATGGTCAACTCGAATGAGCTGACTTTGGCAAACTACAAGCACACGAATGAAGAGAAGCAGAAAAAAAAAGAGGGCAACTCAATTTGAGAGGAGTTTTGATTAATACGTCTCGCGTGTGCATCTCAATCGGAGCCTCAGCTCAGTTACAGAGACTTGTCTTAGCTATTTGAGGAACATCCAGGCTGATATTGGACGAACAGTGCGCGAACGGTTGAGAAGGGGGCGCCATGCAGTGAGCACGGTGCTTGTCAGAAGCTTGTTAGATGCGGGAGGCGTTGAAGTTTGGAACTGGCAACGGGCGGCGCTGGGGAAACCCACATAAAGAGGCGGACATTTCGGTATGTGGGCAAATCGGACCACGACCGGGGCAGACAGGTCGAGAGTGGTATTCTAGAGTCTCAAGTGAGATTCTGGAGTTCCAAAGTGGTATTATTGGAGCAATATCTGGAGTGTGGATGGGAGGCGACGCCGAGCGTGCGTTGCGCGTGAGCTCAATTTGGTAAGTCGTACTTTTTGGGTTGATTGAAAGCGGCAAAAGAATCACGGAAGAATGCCGAGCTCCTGCTAGCAAAGAAAGTATCAAGCTAGGGTGTTTGCATACATAACAGAATAGCGACAGACCTGAGTGAAGACGCTAACGCAAAGTCGGCAGGCCAGGTTAGCTCAGAGGACGGTCCAATGACTGCGATTGCGATTGCGACGAACAAGAGCTCTCTCTTGGAGGCTGGCAGTCATCTATTTCTGGGTTGCATTTAATACTGTTACAGACAGAATGCGGAGCGACAGGCTGGCTGTCCCACATGGCCGCGTCTCCTGTCAGCTGGGGATAATAACTCCACCAAGTCTGTGGCTTGATTCTTATTCGTCTAACATGGGAAAAAGAATATGCATGGGGTGGTGAGGGAATGATGCAGGAAAGCGGAGAGGAGGCAAGAAGACAAAGAAGATGAAGAAGGGGGAATCTTGTTCGCGACGGGCGCTGGCCTGACCAAGGAGCTCGCAGAAAAGACGGCTAGGTGAGGGGGGTTAAGGGTGCGTCGTATGATGATGCCATCTGTTTACTAGTAGGGCAAGGCACGCGCACCAGAGCAGCTGCGGGCGGCAGTGTGCGGCAGCAGCGTGCGACAGCAGTCGGCAACAAGCAACTGTTGGAAATCGGTTGTTGGCAGCACGCAAACAGCATGGCCAGAAAAGGGCTGATGAGCGAACACTCGACAACGACAGGGAATCCTGCTGGGGGGGAAGCATCTCTGCACCTAGTGGAGTGAAGGATGATGCTGGAGTCTGGTGCGGTGTGCAAGTACAAAACTGGTTAGTGGCAACATACGAGGCCTTTGGGCAGCCCGTCGGTCAGTATTACGATATCCAAGACGCAGGATGCTCGACGCCCCATCTCTCGTCCCACCGATGCGTTGAATGGATTGAATCAATTGGAGCCCGGATGTTGGTGGTGTTGGTGCTCTGGGTGGTTGCGCGGGCAGAATCTGCGCCGCACTGGGAATGCTACGGTTGTGCAGCAGCCAGGAGCAGCCAGAAGCTCGTCTCCCCCGTCGCTGGGCAGGGCTGGCCCGTTGTCAGCCCCTACCTGGCAACAGCAAGGCTGGGTTCGAGGGTATTACCTGCAGCTACGGGAAGTCTTTTTAAAGTGTGGTGGCTGATGGCTGGATGAGCAGATCGCGTGGGCGTGAGGGCCAAGCGCTCATCAGGGGTCGTGCTGACAGTCGGTGATGGAAGAATGATTTGGGAATTGGGATGGCGAAATGCCTAGCTTGAAAGGGTCAAGCAAACATGGGCGTGTCTGAAAGCATCGCTTCTGTACGCGCGGCCAGGCGAAGGATTCAATTATTGGGTTCTGCTGTTGCTTGTTGCTTTGAACCGAGAACCAACCGGGCAAGACGTGTAGGCTTGATAATTTAGAGCGGGCGCAAAAGCAAGCAAGTTGGCAAGCAAGGTCAACTTTTTGGCGAAACCTTATCATGGGCGGATCCGCGGGCAGGCAACTCCATTCGGAGGGTCGCCGGAGACTATTGCTGGGGTTTTGACGATCCATTTTAGTTGGAAATGAGTCAAGAGGTTTGGTGATGGAGGGGGCAAGAACGTCATTGAAGAGAAAGAAATTGAGAGGGTATTTGTGGTGAGGGTGTGCAGCAGGAGGACTCGCAAGACATGATGCTGTTTCTTTTACCTGATGATATCTCGGTGCATGCGTTGGACGATGCGTCTGTTGGTGTGGGTGTTGTTCGGCTCAAGCCATATCTGTGCCTCTCCACCGGACAATGGAGGGGCATGGGTGTGGCTAAGACGCCATGTTCTTTGTTCAAGGCCAAGGGAAGCTATTACGGTAAGAGAAACACGTTGATAACGAGTACTAATAGATGAGGGAAGTGGGAGGCTGGGAGGTGTATGTGCATGCATGTGCTTATCCGAGGTGTCGAATATCGGAGCCGGTAAAAGCTGGAAAGGACAGGCTACGGGCATCGGACGAGATGTTGCCTGCCCGCAGCCCTTTTTTTGAACAAAAAAATTCGTCTCTCTGTTATTAATCTGGTTACTTTTCATCTCTTGGGGACAGAGACAAGGTCCCCTCCCCTTGTCTCCTCTGTCTGGCCCGGTGGTGCCGGGCCGGGCATCCATGTGTGTGGTGGGTTGAGGATCCGCGCGAATCTGGATACGTGTGTGTGTGTTTTTTTTTTTTCCTTTTTTTTTTTGAACTTTTTCTTTGAATAAAAAATGCACCTTCTTCATTAAATTCTGTCATCAATAATATTCCGTCATATGGACCTAGACCGCGTGGATGGGGTGGGTTCGCGACGATGAAAGGGCCAGGCCCCTGAGCGGTGACGAGCGCTTTCACTCTGGACTTCCTTTTTTGCTTTGCTTGTGGGCAATCTGACGGAAAATTACAATGAGAAAACTGCATGGAAGAGGAACTGGTAATTGCAGGAGAATACGGAGTAGCGACCACCCACCCTGCCGGTCCCTTTTTACCCACGACGAGGCTCTGAGATGCTGGGCCAGATATAGGGAGCACGCCCCTCCAATACAGCGCAGAGCCCTGTAAGCCTGCCAGTTTCTCCCTGCTAATGACAGCTACAGGCTCCAGGGTCCGAGGTTCTTGTTTGATCTTTTGCTCTTGTTTATTTTTTTTTCTTTTGCATCCATACTCCGTAGTTGCTTGGTCGTGCTTGATTCTTACTTTTAACTTTAGTCCATGTTGGCCCTCAAAAGAAGCAATAAACGGCGTCTCTGGCTGAGTGTCCCGAGCCGAGCCGAGCCAACCAGCACGTTCTTCTCGCCCCCCTAGCTCATCTTTATTTTCTTTTCCTCGACTGTTTTGCATCAATGATGATTCATTCTATTCGTGCTGGTTTCTTACTTGTAACCAAAAAAAGCACCGGTATTGCCAATAATGCTTGTTAGTCCCAGCTGGTTCGCAGCGAAAAGTCCGGGCTGGCACTAGTCCATCCTCTCTTGCACATCTCCACCTCTCCCGCTTGACATTCCTCACCCACACACACCCTTTTTGTTAAGCCATCACACACCATCTTTTTTTCATCATCACACACCATCTTGAACAAAATGACACACGCCTCCCCATCTCCTTTGGCGCACACCTCTCTCGACCTCGCAGTTCTCCCGAAAGCTACCACACCACCACATCCCATCATTACGCCCAACACGACCCAAAATGCCCGACTCGACCTCGTCTACTCCCACCCCCCTCCCCTTCCCCCCTCCCCTCTTCCCCCAGAGACAAGAAGAAAAAAAAAAGAAAGGAAAAAAGAGGACAATTGACAAGTGGATTCTATGCTCCTTTGCGTTTGTTGGACTCGCTTCAGCTGCATGGCACACGCCGGGGTACGGCTTCTTCATCCTCTGGTGCTCCTCGTTGACTACTTAGTCTCCCCACTTCGCACTTCCCTTCTCTCCTCCGCGACATCATCAGAGCACGAGACTTTGTTTCTTTCCAAATCTTCAGTCTACTTGTGACGCTAAATACATATATATATTCTCCCCGATACCCCCGTCTATTACACCCGAGCCAGCCTCATCAACAGCCACCCGGGTCTCGACGACAGTAAAACACCATCGCCACCACCATCGCCAAAGCCTCAACATCACCAGCAGTCATTCAAGCCAATCTCAAACACTACGCCGTCCTACTTTTGCCCATCACGCCTTCTCGGCTGTCGATTGCCGGCGCCTCCTTCTCTTCTCGAACGCCAACTTACAAGCCATATTCATTATATTCCCGCCACAGACAGTGCACCAGAAATGGAAACCATCACCAGCTTCTCCCAAAGACGCCTGGCCGCCGGCTCGCTGCCTGCCTTTTCTCTACCACCTCCCAACGCCGAGATTCCAAGTGAGTGCCTCTTGCCACATGTGCCCAGCCTCATCTTCATTGTTACGTTTGCGTTGCGACGCCATGAAAGCCTCTCCCTTCCCACTGCATCTAGATTTTGAATTCTAGATGCCGCAAAAGTTTGACATTAGCATTTATTCAATAAGCATGCCCAAAGAAGAGCGGAGAAGCGGTGATTATCGAGCTCACAAGCCCTACAAAAGAGATTGGTTTCCCACGAATCGCAAAACAAGACTGACATTCCATCGCCCTCAACCAGGAACAACTGACGGCCTCAGCCCAAGCCTATCTTCAGTACACACCGGCGGTTCCCAAGCCTCGCAGCAACATTCCACCATGTCCGATTACACCTTCAATTCCATGCAGGGTGGCGCCAGCTCCTGGAACAGCAACGCCAGCTATTCCCAGCAGCCTCAGCAGCCCCAGCAGCATCACCAACATCAGCCTCAGCAGCCTCACCACTCTCAGCAGCCTCACCATGCCCAGCAGCACCCAGGTCTGCCTTCTGGCCAGCGGCCTCTCCCCTCCTTCTCTAGCCGACCTCCCGTCTACGCCCAACCCAACATGAACTTCCGCGGGTCCTCGCAGTCGCCTGCCACAGGCCCCGATGGCCTCTCGGCCTCTCCCTTTGATCACAGCCAACAGCAATACGCCGCTCACGATGCTCACGCCATGGCCACCGCCGCACCTCAGCACCAGGGTATTCTCACCACGTCGCAGTCTCCCGCTCATTCTTCGCTCGCGCCTCACAACGAAGCCTATGCTCACGCCGCTCACACGCGCCCCGGCAGCAACCCCAACTACTATGGCACCTCGGCGCAATCGCAGTTGCAGTATCCTCCCACTCAGCACTCGCCCACGCATTCTTCTCACAGCACCGGCAGCCCTGGCTCCCGCAGTCTCGGACCCGTCGCCAGCAACATGAACTACAACTCCCGCTACCAGACCTACGCACTTCCCACCATGAACGGCACCGTCATGTCCAACATGCACCAGCCCGGCAGCCAAATGTCCATGATTCCCGGCATGAACCACCATCAAAGCTACGCCGGCCAGATGATGTATAGCGGTCACCACCCGGCCCCTCAGCCTCAGTGTGAGCGACCCTTCAAGTGCGACCAATGCATCCAGTCTTTCAGCCGCAACCACGACCTCAAGCGTCACAAGCGCATTCATCTGGCCGTCAAGCCCTTTCCCTGCACCTTCTGCAGCAAGAGCTTTTCTCGCAAAGATGCTCTCAAGGTACGTTAGTCTTCTTACATTTCCAGTCACACGTATGCCTGCCTAGTCGCTGCGCTCAAGCTAGCTAGTGCAAGCCTCGGCCTCTAGTACAAGCAAGCCTCAAAACAACGAGAGCCGAGCGGCAGCCACACCTTAAAAACAAACTTTAGACACTCAGTATAACTAGCCGACGCTAATACCTTCTTTTACAGAGACACCGTCTGGTCAAGGGCTGCGAGACCAAGGCCGGTGAGGCGTCGGGCTCTTCACCTCATCGCCAAGGCGATCGCGAGCGCTCTTAGGTGTGTCTCCTATAAGGCCACCAAACAGTCGTCGGACTGAGACACTTGGCCCCACCAACTTTTGCTAGCCAGTGTGCGTGTTCAGGCTCGAGCTGCCCTGTCTCTGAGTCAGGGCGGCCCGCAGCCGACATGTAGAGGCACAGAGTGGGTTGATGTACTGCATTGGGTTTGTCCAGCGTTCCGTTTCATATTTTTCTGGGTTGGCCTCGGCCTCATTTCTTCTTTGGTTATGCTCTTTTTCATTGGCCCTGGTGGATTCCCTCTTGTGCTTTGAATTCTGGTGCTTTGGTTTTTCTTGATTGTTCGTCTTGGTTTTGATTGTTTCAAGGTTAGCCGCCTTGTTTGAATCTTGTATCGATTTCATAATGAACCGAGCCGCACGACGGCGACAGACTTGTTAGGTTGGATTTCGGTCGGAGTTGGGGTTATGGGCATGATCAAAGATGGGACATGCGGCTACGGCTTTGATTTTAGACTTGTTTCTCTTGTCTTGGTTTATTGTTTCTCGGTATTACTAGTAGGCTACATGTACTATACTGTACCACGTTTATTCTGAGGCTGTCAGTGAGTGTTGTCTTGGATGGTAGTGCCCGTGTAGTAATATGTGTAGGTGTGTAATTGATGTAGACTTGGCTCGTGCCTAACTTATTTACGTGAATAAACTTTAGACTACGAATGGCGGCAGCTTAGGAGATATGGGTTGGTTCTTGTAGAGCTACAATCAGGTGGGGTGTCCAGCGTAAATGCAATGTAGATTCCAAGTAGGTGCCCATATAGTCCAATGTATGACGGCTACTTGTGACCAAACCTAGAAGGAACCACGTACACGATGGTGTGTTGTGACATGTTGAACGGCCTAGTATTGGACCCTGTTTCGTGCTAGATGGTTGCGGGCGCTTTCCGTACCAACAAAGATATTTGCCTATTTACCGGAGTGGCGTAGCACTGGGCTTTTTGGGATGATGGGAGAAGAGGGGGGGAAGTACAAGGCAATCAATGTCTCGGCGGGGCTGGAGATAAAAATGTGAAGGGGGGGGGGACGGGGGACAAGAAAGATGAGACGAAGATTTATTAGTGTGAAATTAGAGATCTTGCCACCGCAAAAGTCTAAAAAGTAGTGCATATATGATGGCGTGGTGGCTAGTTGTGATTTGAGGTCTATGCTTGAATTTTGGTCTATTTGATCTCTAATCGTTGCGTCTTTTCTTTATTGGATTTAGGTTTCTCAGAGGCTGTGCAGAATATGTGACGGAAACTTGCTCATTCGGCCCGTGAATGAATATTGGCTAGTATTAGTCTTTGGCTGATGACTACCTAACTAGTGAAGTGAAGCAAAGACGTCATTGGCACTAAATAGGACGGCTCGATGATCTGGTACAGTCTAATCGATCCGAAGGCGGACGAAGTGAATAGAGGATGATGCTTGTTTTCCCGAATTCCCGAAAAACCTGTATTATATTTGGTAACAGTTTCCACTCGGTAAATAGAGGGGCGTGAAGAGAAGATGTACGTCATTGGCGCTGCTTTTCTGTAACGACTTGTGAAATTGGGAGAATCTTGACCCTTCATCTACAAGTCTTGAGAGATGCTTGGTCACCGTACAGTAGAATTCTTCCAGTACTTTTTGCAAAACTGAATGTGTCTGCGCATAGTCGTATTCTTGCTTTTCAAAACCCAAGGAGCCTCGATGTACAGATGGAATAAAGTGTTGTTATCTTTGGGCACAACTACCAATAACTACGGATAGACAGAGTGCCTATTGGTAGGTCATAATGAGAGAGCCGGTGATTGAAGGGGCCGAGCATGCATGCACAGCGACAGGAGAGACACGAAGAGACAAAGGAAGAAGAAGGATGAGGGGTGCGCAGTCTCGTGTCAGCGGGAAAGATCTCAATTTGGCGTGATACCGCCGCGACATTTTTTCCGTATTTATGCTGTGCGCCAAATCCTCCTTTGTGATTCTGCAGTGTTCTTTTGCTGTTTCACTTTTCCAAAGTAATTTTGATTCTTGGATTTCCTGTTTCAAAAAGGAAAAGGAAACCGCAGACTGTGTCGGGTTGGAGAATTTCGGTGTCGGGAGCACCGAGTTTCTCGGGTTGTTGGGCGTCAATGACACCGAGGCTCCCGCAACGTGCGCAAGTAAAATACTGGCAATAATGAGCCAGGGGGGGAGGGTGGTTTGAAGAATGAGAAAAAAGCAATTAATATCCAAAAAAAAAAAATGTCCACTTTTGCAGCTGCAAATCCTCAGGGGGCAAAGGGGGGCTACATGTGGATGCTGCTGAAAGTTATGGTGTCTTGTTAATTTATATCCCAGGACCAAAACGCAGACGACCGGGGCGGAGGAAGGGGGGGAGAAGGATCTAGCGGAGCCGAAAAAATGTGAATGGTGAAGCATTTCGGCGAATATGTCAAGCAACGACGATTTAAAAAGAGGGGGATGAGACGGGAAGAAGGTGGTGTGATGAGACGAAAAAAGGAGGAAATTGATGAGAGCTGAAAATAAGTGAGAGTGAGGGTGAGAAAGTGGTGCCGGATGAGGGCACCACAAAGAAAGATAAAAACTGGTCCTCAATGGGTACGGATAAGACTTACTGGTAATAAGTTATAACAGAGAGGGAGGGGGATGATGTGCAGCGTTGGCTTACTGGTACGTGGTATCAATGTAACGCTGTAACGGGGAGAAGTAAACAGGGATCCGGGGTTGGACTGAAGAAAGACGGACAGAGTGAAAAAAAAGCAATGACAAAAGAAGAAAGGAGCGAAAGAAATGAAGACTGTTTGAGACCCGTGTCTCTTTGAATGGGAGATGAGGTGTGATTTCGCACGACGACTCGGACGTTTAGAAAACGGCGCAAAATATGGACGTACTGACGACGTTTTCTCCTAATTGGAAAATACTATTGCCTCTTTGCTGCGGGTCTTTTTTTCTCTAAAAAACCATAGTGCATCGTTTTCGTCAATGTCACTTATATAAGTTGTTGTGTAGCTCAAGCCACAAAAGGGCATCTATCACACCATCTTCAAGCCACGCACAAGTTCCTGGATCTCGTACCGATTGCGTTCCAGAAAAATACCAAAAGGAGGAAATAGAGGAGAAAAAGGTTCATGTGGCTGGAAATTTACCTGGCAGAGAAAAAAGAGTTCCTTTTTAGCGTCGTCGGGGCTGCGGGGGACGGTCAATGAATTGCCATTGGTGATTGAATTCGTAAGAGGCAGATTGGATGGCATGAATGGCGACTGAATAGAAGTGATGAACGATTCAGTCATTATGTAGGGAGCCCTAATCAGAGCTCGATCGAGTTCTGCGAGGTCAATTAGTCCCGATAGCTCTGGAACGTGGTCGATCTCAACAATGCCGAACGGTCGCAATCGCCTTCAAGCAGCCTCTCACCTGTTCCCGATCAACGGCCACCTTTTAGTGAGGTGTGTAGCTTCTACGATTTGCTTTCTTGAATTTGGGACTCACCAACAGTCTCTTTAATTCGGCTCCATGTTTTACTTGTATACTCTGCGCCACCTGAAGGACGCCGTCCCGCAGATGGTGTCCGCCACATACGTGGCCATCTCCATCCATCAGATGGGTCATGATACAGCGACCACATGCTAGTTCCCAGATTGAATTTTGGCGTCCTGTGTTAAGCTTCATTGAATTCTTTGTTCATGTTTGGGAGGCTGCGGCCGTTGTCGTCTGTCGCTCGGCACTGGTGGCATGGCGACCCGTGAGGAGGCGTCACTCGGTCGGCAATCCGCGGATTTGAATCCAATGGCTGTAGAATACTTTATAGACCTAAGGAGAGCTTCAGGCATTGACTTGGGTATCGTGTTGCGACGTGTCAATGGCTGGACTGAACGGCGAGATGGGTATTCGACGGAGAGGCATCGCCGGGGAATGCCGGCGTGAATGTCGCGGCAGCGATACCGGCAATGGCAACGAGCCTCCGGCTTGACAAAGACATCTCAATAAATTTGAACCTGTTTTCAGGAATTGCCTTGCAAATTCAATCAGGGCTTTTTGTACAGTTCGCCCGCAGACCGATCGGTGGCGCACTCGCTCTGGATATGTGAATCGTCGCCTCCTAGCCATCCTTCCAACTGAACATAAATTCCACTAGCAAAAGCAAAAGGTCTCGCATCATTGGAGTATAATCTCCTACCGTCTTTCATGTCGCATTTGTCCCGTTGATCGGCCTGATGATTGACAATTCAGCCATCACACCCCCCCAAGCGCTGCTAACCTAGACAACGATCCGCAAGCGCCCTCGGAAGCGCGCCCGCAGATTGGCGAATGTCCACCTGAACTCACACATTTACTTTTTGAACACGCCAGTGGCATTGACCCATGCACCTGAAAGCCATGGGTTATTTGCAAGGGGCGTCTAGCGTTATCAATATTGGTTGTGGTGAAGCCATCATCTGGCGACGGGCAACGTCGAAGAGCCACACACTCGGAGTGTCATCAACAGAGAAAAAGATCATGTATGTCAGAGACAGCCCAGAGCAGGTCGAGAAAAATTAAGCCCAGAACTAATGTATATAAAATGCAAATCTCGTCCGACAACAGCACCGTCAATTCACTGGCTGCTGAGCCCGCATATAGGTTACGTAGATGGCTAGTTTCCCGGCTTCATGATTAGAAAAAAGCCCAGTGTTTCCTTAAAACATCGGCCGGAGTAATCGGGACATTGGTGTATACGAAAGTCGGGCTTCAAGCAAGACGCTGTCCGTAAACGTCATCACATCACCATCTTCAGCAATTGCACAAGTACTTTATAATGGCAATAATATAATCATCATCAAGCCCTAAAACTACCGCTGCGCCATGCCATATCCCAAATCAAAGCACCTTGTATGACCGTCCCAGTACCAAAATCACACTTTGACCTCTTAATGCTCCATCATGCCGCCGTAGCGACCAACCGCCAGACTGCCCAGAAACACGCCACCGAGGACCGACATGAAGTAGCCCACATTCATCGTCATGACCGCCAACATCCTACACACCACATTAGTATCCCAACACTCGCCCATCGAGCATTGCCAGGGCCAGTTACTTACAAGAGATAGCCCACGCCCACAATCGTCGTGTCGAGCAGCGCGCGGACAGGATCGACGCTGAAGCGCCAAGGCCTCGCCGTCGCCGCTTCCTTCCTGGCCACCACCACGACCGACTCCTCGACGCCATTTGCCGAGAGCACCATGGTCTTGGCCTCCGGGTCATGCACGACCGCCTCGGCGAGCGGCACCCTACCGCGGGCCGTCACGTAGCGACGGTGCGCGTCACGGTCCGCCCATCGCGCCTCCTGCGTTGCGCGCAGCGCAACGAGCAGCCGCGCCACTACGGACAGCACAATGAGGAATATGCAGGTCCCGGCGTAGGCGCCCGAGCTGCGAGGCGTCCAGGCGTCTGAGAAGAGAGGAGTCGCCGTCTGCGTCTGGAAGACCATGGCCATCATGTGGCTCATGGACCCGTTGCTGCTGCTGCCGGAGCCCATGTCCATGGAGCCGGAGCCCATGTCGTGGCCGGCGTGGCGGGGAAGAGCATTCATGGTGTTTCTTGGGCGAGGTTGTTTCTTTTTAGAGGAGAGAGAGAGAGATTGCGAGGTCAATCTCGAGGTGTTGATCGAATATATTGACTGGTTGGGAATTCGGATCGCGAGAATATGCGCAAGTTTCTGAAGCACGTCGAAACAAGTAGTGTTGTGCTAGTTCTTCTATCGAACGAGGGCAGCCGTCCTTTTGCGCATTCACTTTTCTTTCTTTTGTTTCCGGCAAAAGTATGTAGAGGCCTGGCAGAGGGTTTTGCAGGAAGCAAAAAAAGAGCAAACTGTCCGCGCTCAATGAGCAGCCACAAAACACTATTGGGCCTGCGTCCGAATATGCACGGTGTCGCTGCCGTCTGCGGATTCCCGAGAAGCCGCAAGCGAACAGTGCTGCTAACAGAGGCTGGCGGGTGCTTTGGTGGGTGGTTGTTAGAGGAGCGAGCTGAGCTTGGCGGAGGAGGGGCGGAATGGGCAGGTACCGGTACCTAAGTTCTTTTTCTCCCGAAAACGTGAAAGTTGAGTGGCTTGTGTACAGAATCGCATACTGTGGTTGCTAAATAGTTTGTGTGTTGAATTCTGGAACATGAACCTAATCTTGAAAACTGAAGAAGACTACCAATGTGCGACAAGGCAATGGTGAGCCATCCATTGATACTGGCCATTTCTGAAAGACCATTTCTGAAGAGAAAACTACTGATTCCTGTGCACATATCACATCGTCATGGAGCGATTCTTCTTCTCACGCTTTCGCTGTCTGGTTTCACTCACACGTCCGACCACAAGTACCGGTACATGCGACGCCACTGCATGCAGAAAACCTTCTCAAACATGCTCGCGCTAAATAATGAGACTGCCCGCGACCAGCCGTAGCACCGCCACAGCACCAGCCACAGCACCAGCCTCACTGATCCTCCACGAGATATTCATTGTTACCTTTTATGGTGAGCGAATTTGTTTATGCGTTATGCCAGCACCATGAACTGCTTTGCTTGAATATCGTTTTGGTAGATGCGCTACAGATGACTAATTTTGACATGTGTCTGATCGACATATGCCAGCCAGCCAGACCATTGGCGCGGCGGTGGACGCCTCTTGTACGCTGTGCGGTTTTAGAGGAACAACTTGCCGTTTCCGAGTTTATGCCACAGTATCACCGTAAGCCAGTTGCCATCCTGTGCTGTATCTATCTCGTACATCATTTTCTACTTCACGATCCATACATAAATGCCATTTCCACCGCGCCCTCCTCAGCCCGCTCACGCCCTATTCACATTTCATATTCCCTCCCGCCCATCAAAACACCCACACTGGAAGACATCATGACTCCCTCTCCTTCGGCGTGCCATCTCACATCCACATCACATCCTCCTGATTGCTTTCTTCTCGGCCTCATTTACATATCATGACACGTCGCTCAGCCCTATGTACAGCCAAAGCGGCGCAACGCTTCCCCAATCAGGTCAAAGACGGGCAGACGCGGAAACGTTGCCTGATTTGGGGAACCCCCCCCCCCAGATTTCTTTTTTTTACAGATGTCCCGTCGCCCGTCTAAACTACTCTTGGCGGCGCACGCACGACGCAGGGCCGCCCGCCATTCATCGTCTGAGACGTCGACGAATAGAGTAAGATGCGCCAGCGTGAATCAACCTTGCCTTTTCTGGGTGCGCGTGCAGGTCGCATAGCGGCATCTTTCGCTGTCGTGCAGCGATAGATTGATGCCAAGATTTCACCTTAATTCGTCACTACCCGATTCGCACAGACGTAGCACCCATCATCTATAATAGTCGGCACTTGACAATTCATCGTGATGCATTTCATTCAGTATACACAGCTGATCCCGTACCAAGGTGCCAGCTCGTTTCGATATCGGGTCCTAGGAAACGACTCAAGAATGTTCCAAACACTAGCCTGGGCTGTTGCCTGTGGCATGGAAGCATGAAGCAGATCCATGCGGTTGTCCTCTTTTTTTTTTTCAATGCTCTTGTGGCTTTTTGTTTTTTGCACATTCAAAGCACAATCCGTAGCCAGACAAACGAAAGCGAATGCAGCCAGCCGCGACAGCAGCCAGCAAGTTAAATGACCAAAATAGCACATCAAGACTGCATCAACGCCAAAGGAAAGATAGAAGAAGTAAATATCACCCAAGTCCCGCGCAATATAACCCATGTCCGCCATTAGAGATCTTGGCCCGTTTCATCCTAAGCAAGTTTTGTCAAGCAAAGTTACCGTCATACACCAGCCTCAAGACTGGTGGTGACTGCTGGGAGCCATGCCAGGCTGCGGAGGCATGCCCGATCCGTACGCCTGGTTGCGCTGGACGTAATTTTGGTAGGCCATAGCTTGTTGAGCCTCGAGGGGCATGTTGGGCATGTAGTTACCTGGTGGCATGTGAGGGTTTTGGGGCATGCCTGGGCGGCTGGTAGGAGGGGGTATGTGGGATCCAGACTCCTCGGGCGAGTCGCCGCCTTCTGGGCCGTCGACGCCGTTTTCGCCGCCAGCCGCGGGTTCGGGGGCGTTGAGGCAGGCCTGGAGAAGCATGTCAGCGGCATGTTTTGGATGAATTGCAAAGGGAGCAACGTTTGACGCGCCGAGAGACGCGTCGTTTCCATGTCGCAGGGCATGCGAACTGCGAGCCAATGCGTAGAGGTGCGTACCTGAATGAGGTTCTTGCCCTCAGCCTTGGTGACGAGAGGCTGGAGCTTGGGGGTTGTAAAGGTGTATACGAGGCCAGTTTCGGAGACGACGAGGAGCAGAACTTGGGTGCCCGTCAGGACAGACAGCTCGTAAGCCTGAAGATTCGGTCAGTCAGCAGGAGAAGATGGGACCAGGGGCGGCAGCGAGGCGGCAAGGCAGCGGATGCGAGGGAGGCGATGACGGGTGGCGCAAAAGCAAAACCTCGATAAGAGGTCTTCGTCGCGGTCGTGAGAGACCAAGTGACGTGGAAGGTGAGGCAGAGAGGGGGTCGAGGCGTGACGGACCTTTTTCATGATGCCAGCCTTGCGCTTGGAAAAGGTAATGTGGCGGCGAGACTTGTCCGAGATGAATTTTATTTCAATCTTGCGGCGCTCACGGCCACCCTTTTCGTCGTCGTCATCATCATCGTCGGCCGGGGTAGGGCGCTGGCGCTTGACGCCGCGAGACTCGGCGGCGGCGGTGCCGTTGCCGACCGAGTTTGCGTCGTCAATGTCCTGAGGGGACGTCTGGTCGTGCTGGTCGGTGATGTCGGCCATGGCTGGGGGCGGGCGGCTGCGGCGGCGCGGCGGCGGGTGTGGATAGGGTTTAGGATAATAAAATACAAACGTGGACGGTCGAGGCGCAAGTCAAAGAAGAAAGCCGTTGTATCACGTTGAAGTGTACTGCTGGATAAGGAAACAAGTGGTGGAGATGCTGTTTTGAGCGTGGTGCCGATGGATCTATACTGGATCTGGCGTTGAGCGGAGGAGCGTGGGAGCGTGGGAGGGAGGGAGCAAGGCCGTGTGTCGCAGAGAAACAAACCAAGTTTGGATTGGGAAAAAGGTTGGGGGTTAATTTTGATGCGGATGGGCAGGAGCAGGTGGGCAGGCAGGCCTTTCTGTATTCAGTCTGGTGTGGTCAGTCGTCAGTGGGCAATGGGCATTGGCATCAAGCACGCAGGCAGGCAGGCAGGCAGGCAGGCAAGCAAGTAACGAGTCGTTTCGTGAGGGGGGACGACACGGGGACAAGGGCAGTCCATACTATTCCAAGGAAAGCAACAAGTTATATGGCATAACTTGTTATGGCTGTGATGAGCGGAGAAGGTTGTGCGGTATGGCATGCAGATGCAGTTGTCGGGGCGCTTGTCCGGGGACTCCGCCGTGTGTGGTGGGTTGTGGTGGTGGCCCTGGTGGGTGGTGCACAGTGCAGTACGTACAGTGCGAATTATCTATTGTCAGCTCTTTTATTTTATTCCTCATGTTTTTTATTCCATGTTTAATGACCTGGCTTTTATTCCTGTCACCTGTGTGCTAGCGATTCATTCACTGAAACTTACTTGAACTGCATCACTTCTCTGAACCACTGGCAGGGCCAGCTTGACCGAATGGCAAGCCTGCAAACGGCCATGATTGTTGAACGCGTCTTGCTTGACTCTTGATCAGCGTGAGCGTGAAGCACGGTACATAGTACATACAGTACGCCTGCGGCCCTGCGCCATGCCACATGTGGATACCGCTACTGCAGCCAACCAGCCAGCTCGCTCAGCCAAACGGTCCACCGGTCCAAGCCAAGGTTAGCTAGCGCCCTTCTTCTCCTCTCATCAGTCCCACGATCCACCCATAATGCTCCCAGCTGGCTATTGCCCCTTCTTCTACGCCCTACAAACCCCAACGCCCAAGCCCCCAAACAAGAAACGCTTTCGGCTGCCATCCGACTGCCGACCAGCCCCTAATGAACCCTCAGCAGTCATTACCAATCGCTCGAAGTATCTTGCTACATATTTTTCACCAAACAGTACCACCACGATCATCCAGTCTCCCACTCGCGTTTCGTCGGCTCGCACACGTTTGCCTCAAATCAGCCTCCGTGTCAAATTCTTCAGTTCAACATGGCCATCTATGTCTAGTCTACCCTCCTCTCTTTTCAGCCTCGACCATGACACAATTCACTCCGACGATTCACTCCGAAGTCCCTCTCCACGCCGAACCACATTCCCAGGCTCCGTAATGCTTACGCAGTTATAAACATCCGTATTAGCACCCCCAACTCTGCCAATCTGCCTCGCCTTTAGGTCGGTAGGTACCTCCAGCCGCTCCAGGTGGGCTTCTCCCTTGCCCTGCCCCTCATCCGTTTTTCAACTTGCTCACCCCAGGCCTGCTTACTGGTGCCCTGCCTGTCTCTGCTCGCAGCTTCAGCCTGTTTTTCGCATCCGTCACTTGCAGCACTAACAGAAACTAGACTCTCATCCGCTGACATTTGACTCGCTTAAGACACCATATCTTCGACAGCGCCAGCAAAGCTGCCATGCACAAACAGGCACAACGAGCTACGCTACGATCCACCAACAACAGTTGATTGAGACATTTCAGTTAGTTTCCCTGCTAGCCCACGGCAGCCCCAGTCATTGCGTTGTGCAGTTCCACAGCTGAGGCTGGGCTAGTGCCAATGGCACGCTACAGATAGGGTGCAGCCTTTGCAGCCATGATGCCATGTTACCATGCTGCCATGTAGAGAGACCAGCTGGCCACGCTCTCGTCCGTGGCCGTCAATGTCTAGGTTCTAATTTTGTCCATGACCTCGGCCCGCCAATGCGAACAATAGCCCAGAAGCACATTTGTGTTTGACCCGGATACGCCGCCAACATCAGTGGCAGCCAAAGGGTCTGTCTCACCTCTTGATCATCGCGGCTAGCCACTGATCAGCATGGCCATTATTCATGTCCACACCTGACCACCATGCACCCGAGAAAGACCACCACCAACCCGCTGCCTCCTACCAGTGCTGCGGGGGTGTGCCATGGTCGCTGGCTGACGATGGCGTGTACAGCTGCAGCTTTGGTGGTTGGCCAGACCCCGGCTGCGGCGCGACCTTGATTGCCAACAAGATCACGCCCACGTCTCACTGGCTTGACTTTTGGCCTGTCTGCCCCTGCCCACTGACCCTTCTGGCACTGTGCGGTTTTGAGCACTAGCGGCCTGCGTATTCCTTCATTTGGACCGCAGGTACATGATTATTGGGCGACGAGATAGCCCGCTCGCCCAAAGAGCAGTAGTTTGTGTGCCACCAGAATCCGCCCGTGGCGATGGCTCCTGCAAGCGACTCGGTCGTGCTACCACGCGGGCGCAGAATCGGCATTACTCGCGTGTTGGCGACAATCTAGTTGATCATGTCTTTGCCTGCTGATAGCCGAATCAGCGGGGGCAAGCCTGCTCAAGAGCCGACTTGACTATGCAACAGAAACATGCACTGTGCACATTGTACATGTTTGGATGACCAAGACGGACAAGCTGGTGTGGCCACGAGTACAAGTATGACAGACCTGCGTCTGGCCTGGGCGCAAGTGCGCGGCGGGTGTAAGCAAGACGTGTTTAGACGTTTGATGGCAGTGCGGGTTACAGGCTCAGCACAGGACGGATCGCACGGGGGAGATCAGGCTGAGTGAATGGGTGGTCAGACGTCGGACGGGGAGAGTGCCAAGGTGGCATGATGACGAGGAAGGACAAATCTCGATTGCTTGTGGGCGGTGCAGATGGCCACGACACGCGTTGATTCGGCCCTTGAATGGTAAGAAAGGGAAGCATGGTTCAAGATGAGCACGACCAAGTCACGCCAATCTGTCTGCAACAAGATCCGGGGCCTTGAGTACAGATTGTCACTTACAATTTCGACGATGCACACGACACATGGGATAGGCATCGAGACAAGCAAGGTTGCCATTCAAGTGACAAGGCATCAGACGCACCCCTACCAGTGCAGCGCAGCGCAGGTTGGCGCTTGGTAATGGCAGGGATCGGAAGTTTTTTTTGGCGGTGGTTCGTCGGCAGCCCGGTGGATAACGAGCTAATAAGACGACAGGAACTAAGATGACGGCGGAGCGTTTAGGAAATGGCGCTCTGCAGATATGCGAGCTTGCGAGGCAACGGAGGCAACGAGGTTCCAGAACGCGGCCAAAAAAAGGCGTGCACAGGAACAAGGCCGGGATAATAAAGGTTGTTGCCCAACCAGGCTCCTGATACATGTCTTGAATGCATGCACATGGATGCAGGATACAAAACCCTCTGGAACCTTGAAAAGAAGAGGTTTTTTGTGTGATATCACCTGCAATTTGCGGCTTACCAGACAAGGGCTGGCCGGAGGAGCGAGGCGAGCGGCCATGATTGGACTGGCTTTGTGGGAGCAAAAACAGCCCACGCCATCATCCTGGTGGCCACTTGTTGAAATAAAAATGTATGATTTGAAATGGATTTGTATTATTTACAACTACGGATAGTGACCATGTGAAGTGCTCTTCAGAGGCTGCTTTTGCACAGTGCGTACAAGTCTCGCTGTTTGCTCAGTCCACCACCACCCGTCCCAGTAGGAAGCAGCCAGCAGCATGCCAGTTGGAATTATTCGTACTCTCCCAGGACAGCTCCTCTCTCTCGAATCATCCTCTGGCACGCGAGGAGATGCACTCTACCCTGCTTGGTAACTCGACTTACCCTCCTGCCATCATTTTTTCCTCATTTGTAGCCGTCGTCGCGCGCCAGACGCGCAATAGTTATGCCCACCATACCAGTACAGTATGTGTAGCCGGAGGTCACGCGTCTTGCGATCTGGAACATGAATCTGCAGTCCACTCCCGCAAGCGGCTCTGTCAGGACTAGTTTCTTTTCTTTTCCCGGTGATGCAGAAATTTGTGCTTTTCATTGTTTAATTATTCTCTCATTTTTTTTCTTTTGGTCTCCATCTTGGGAGTCGTCTTACCCCAAGTCAGCAGCCGTGGGTCTCACACATCAGGGTCGAAGAACGCGACTCCGTGCAACTCATCAATGTCGATTTCCATCCAGCTTGGATTTTTCTAATCGTCATCTCGCGATAACACGACGTTGCTGGAAATGATTATGACACGGCAGCTTTACGGGAACAGATAGAAACCCCCTTTCGTCGAGTCCAGCACCACTCCTCTCCCCTCGCGCTGTGATTGGTCGGCCCACTCCTCTGACGCCTCACAACGGCGCTCCTGAAACGCAACCTCTGACAACTTTTGCACCGCCGTCCACACGGCGCAGAGAAGAAAAGGCAAAATGTATAGAGTGGGCTCTGTCATCTATATACCCTCATCCCTTGATACTTGGCAAGAAACGTGTAGCAAAGTAGAATGACATCTGAAATTGATGGGGACCCTCCCAAGGGAACCCGCCCGGGTTTACTGTACCGCCCCCCTTGACGGTGTTTGCCCATGGGACACTTCTTCCTCTTCTCTATTTTGATTTCGCTTTGTAGATCTCCTTTGACGTGGTTGTTTCTCCCAGACGGGTTGAACTCGTTGCTATCTTCTCATTCCCATATTGTCGTAATTTCTATTTCGCATCACCACAATACGCTCGCTTCACTTAGACGCAGGCCGTCACAAATACATCACACTCTCTATCCGAACCGACCGCCCGTGCCCCCCCGTCCCGAAATAGCCGCCTCGCTTGCCTCTTCCGAGATCGACCAGAACCGTGCCCGTGTCCGTGCTCGCGCCCGTGCACAAACACACGTACACACCCCGCGAGCGCTCAAGATGCCCGACAAGGTGCTCCTGGCCACCCTTGGCATCAACGTGCTCTTCCTGGTCACCGGCGCCCTCGAACTCGGCTTCTGCCTCGTCGTCCGGGGCCTGCTCGACAAGGAGCCCGACGACGGCCGCGATGCCGTCCGCCACCTGCTCCATCGCCAGTTCCCCCTCGATGCCGGCGTCGCCAATGCCAGCATCATCCTCGCGACCTCTGTCTTTGCCCTCTTCGGCCTCGCCTCCAAGGGCCGCTCCATGCTCAAGCTCAGCGGCTATCTGATTTTCTTTTGCGCCATCTTCACGCTGTGTCTCGGCGTCGTGCTCTGGGTCATGACGCTGCGCGTCAAGGAGCAGTTCTTTCCGACATATCTCGACCAGGAGCCGTCGGTGCAATCGTCGATTCAGACCTCGGTAAGGCGAATTCTGGAAGCTGGGGGGCGAAGAAGTGGGAAAAATGAAGAATAAGAAGGAGAAGCAGGAAGTAAAAGAGAATAGTACTAATGGGTTTGTTTAGTTTGGATGCTGTGGCTACTTTAACGCCTCCACGCCGGCCTTTATTACCGATTCGACGTGCCCGAGCCCGGCGGCTGCGGCCCTGCTCCGCGGCTGTGCGACGTCCATCTCGAGCTTTGCCAACATTGCGCTCGACGTCATCTTTACTGCCCTCTTTGGCATGGTTGGTACGCTAAAAGCATAGAGAGGGAAACGGTGTAATGATTGCACAGGATGCTAACATGTGTAGGCGTCGACGCCGTCTTTATCCTCTCCATTGCCGCGCTCGTCAAGGTCCGCAAGGAGCGTGAGCGTTACCGCCACATTGACGAAAAGGGCGGCTTCCAGCAGTTCTAGACGGAAAAGTTTTCCGTTGGCTGAACTTCAATGGCCCGGTCTGATAGCTCACTCCCATGCATCATGACGTGTTCCCTTTTAATCAACGCAGATTACAATCCTCACAGGTTTCGAGTCTCAAATAATCTCCTTGAATCAGCGCAGAATAGACTATTACTCACTCGTTTCATCAAGTCTTAAATAAAACATCATTTAAAAGTCATATTATCTAATTGTACGAAATTTCATAGGTGAAAGAAGCCCGAGGTAGAAGTGTAAAAGGCTTTGCCTGCTTCTAGAGCCCTTCAAATCCACCGCTAGCCAGATGCTATGAGACCCAGCACGTTAATGTCTATCACGACTACCGCCTTTCCAAACGCCGTGTGCTTCCAAAGGAAAAAAGTCATGACGATGCTCCTCATACCGCAGAGTCGGTCCGTCCCGTAAGTGTATTGGCCGGCCGCTGTGTGGGCGGCTCGCTAGGCGGCGCGCTGTGTGTAGAGGCCCGCCTGCCCCTGCTCTTCCACCACGAAATCGACAACATGTTGCTGACCGAGTCGGTAAAGGAGTCTCGCTTCTTCAAGTGACGCCGCGCGACAAGCCCGGGGAATCCGGTGCTCTTGCGTCGTCGTCGCGACGGCCGTCGTGTAAACGTATCCGAGTGCGTGCTGCCCTCCTCCGGAATCGTCGTCGCCCCGCTAACGGCTCTGCGAATACCGAGCAAAAGACCTGTAGACTCAGTCACGCCTGGCATTGTATTGGCCCGTAGACGGCCCACGGGCGAGTTGACTTGTTCGTCTTCCAGCTCGCCCCAGATTTCGGCATCTTCAGCCCATCGAAACGTCTTTTTGGTCGGCGTCATGGGCGTCGACTCGGCAGTTGCAAAAGTGCTGTAGGACGGGAACGCCTCTTCAGACTCAGCAACCGCCTCTCCGCTGAGAAGTGACTCCTCTTCACCCTCTGTATCCTCCACCATACCCAGGCCAGGTGCCAGCGTAGACTGGCCAACGCCAGGAGCATGCTGCTCATCGCTGAGACGCCATGAGAGGGCAAGAACGCCACTCAATAAAATGGCCGTACCCAGGCTGATGATACAAGCCCGCAGCGGTGAAATGAAGCTTGTTTGGTTAAAGTATATTAGACCGTCCAGAATGGCAATAATGTTATAAACGCAAAAGACGAGGGGATACAAAACCGACGTTGAAACAAGCTTGAGGCCCCGGTGTAGATAGTAAAGCTGACAAAGAGCCAGCGAGACGAGCGCCAGCACAATGGCCCAGGCCTGCCAATAAACGAACTGGTTCTTACCAGCCACGGTTTTGATGACCAGCTCAACGGCCGACTTGGCAAATAGTAGAGCGTGGGCTGACAGATCGCCGCTAATGACACCATACGAAATGCCTCGGATGAGTCGAAAACGAGAGCTGTGCGAGATGCTGGATATTCTATTCGTCACATCGGTCACCACCGCGAGTGCCACCACAAACAGTGCCTGCAGGACCATCCACACGATAAAGGGCCTGCGCGCCATGAGGACCAGCAGTTCGTCCAAGTTATGGGCTGGCGACGGAATAGCGCCAAACACGGCAATGAGGATGGCGCCGGTGGTGACGAGCGAAGTGCCGGCGAGCGACCAGCGCGTAAAGGGCTCGCTGAGGATGAGGGTCGCACATATGGAGTTGAAGACGAGGCCCGCGGCCTGCAACGTCGAGAGCACGGGCAGCGGAAGCGTCGAGATTTGCACCGAGCTGCCGAGGATGTTGGCGACGATGAACATGCCCATGCCTACCTGCCAGCGGCGGCGGCGATAAGGCGGGCGGCGGACGTCGTGCGGGCCCTTTTCGTCCTCGAGAATGTGCGACTTGCGCTGCAGCGTCAGCCCCAGGCTCTGCACACTGGTTGACATGAGGCCAACGATGATTCCTAGCTGCGGCCCATCCGTTAGCATGTAGGTCGAGGGGTCATGACCGGGTAGCGGCGTACAGCAATGCTCCCGCCGGGGGAGATGCCGCCAAACGGCTTCATTGCGCTATTGGTAGATGGCACACATCTGGTGTCGGAGAATTATATAGGTGTAATCAGTATCGCCGCATGAGAAGCGCCGTGGTACTTCGAGACGAGGGTAGATGGGGGTTGCGATGTAGGACGCAGTCTCGGAGACGCTGCCCTTGGGACCACCGCCGTTTCGGATATGACTAGAGGATAGTGCCGTCGATCGGGCGGCGGTAGCGAGGTACAAGATTCTGGTAGTGAGGAAAAAGAATGATCGAGCAGTAGGGAGAAAGGACGAGATCTAACGGTGAAGGGAGCAATAGAGCGAGGGTTGTGCACCTGATGTGGTGGACATGGGTTCAGAAGCGCATGGGTAAATGGGGAATGCAGGCGCCACGAAGTCGCACTCTAATCGTCAGGGGTGTCAAAGCGCCACAAAGTGTTGTTTGGGCGGAGTGTGGCTGGTGCAGTCACCTGACGTTAACTAAAGGACGTCATTCCATGATTCTATTACAGCGCTGTCCGGACCACCAACAGCGCTACGAACCACTAAGCTGCCCCAGAAAGCTCCCACACAGCATTAAGCAACTGTGGCTGGTGCTACTATGCTACCCATAATTACAATCGCCATGGACGCTGGCGGGACGAGCTTCCTGCGGCCAACTCCACCCTCCACCTACTGACGACAGCAACCGGCCTTTGCTTGCACGACATCACGGCGATTCATCGACAATCACGGCCTCGCATTTCAGTTTTTTGCCCTCCATTCCTCCCCATCTTTCCAGCACAACCACGACATATATATAACCGCCGACATGTCGCAACACGCATTGTCCGACCAGCAGGTGCGCCATGATGCCCAGCGAAGCGTGGGAAGCCGAGAGCACTTTCATCGTCCAAGCCGCAGGCCGGCGTCATGCGGCTCTCTCTCCCACACACTTGCAGAACAGAGCAGCTAACACCAAGACTTAATCATGACAGGTCGACAATGAGCTCCGCAAGATGACGGCGTTCATCAAGCAAGAAGCCATGGAAAAGGCGCGCGAGATTGAAATCAAGGCCAACGAGGAGTTTGAGATTGAAAAGTCCAAGCTGGTCCGCCAGGAGACGGATGCAATCGACGCCACGTACGAGAAAAAGTCCAAGCAGGCCACCATGTCGCAGCAGATTACACGATCGACCGTTGCCAACAAGACCCGCCTCAAGGTGCTCGGCGCCCGCCAGGAGTTGCTGGACAGCATATACGAGTCCACGCGCCAGAAGCTCGCCGAAGGCACCAAGGATAAGGCCAAGTACCAGAAGACGCTCACCGGCCTGGTCCTCGAGGGCCTATACACGATGAACGAGGCGGATGTGCAGGTGCGCGGCCGCAAAAAGGACGCCGACGTGATCAAGAAGGCTCTCGACGATGCCGCCAAGACGTATAAGAAGCAGGTGGGCAAGGACGTCAAGCTGAGCCTTGACGAGGAGAACCCCCTACCGGACGCAAGGTGGGCCAAAAGCAGTCGCTTGCCGTGATATAGTTGCTGACAGTCACAGTGCTGGTGGTGTCATCATTGTCGGCTCCAAGGGCAAGATTGAGATTGACAACACCCTCGAGACCCGCCTCAAGCTGCTCGAAGTCTCGGCCGCCCCCCGCGTCCGCGAGGCTCTGTTTGGAAAGAATGCGAACCGCAAGTTCTACGACTAAAGCTGCGCCACCCAGCTTGCCTTGCTGGAAATAGATGGTAACCCCTCGAGACTGCGTGTTTACTTGGTCCTAGAAAAGCGGTAATGGGCTGGACGGGACCAAGAGAGGAACGGCACACTCACTCATGTTGCCAGTATTCCTAATCGCCTGCATTGTTTATGGCCTGGTCGTTTCCTGCCTGTTTGATTGTAGCTTAGAGGTTGTATCATACACATATTTATAGGTCCAGTCCCACACTCGTGATTAGCTGCAAATTCGGGTATCTTGGTATTCTACACGCGGCATTGGCCGGGTTCGTTTGTTACAGAAACTGTAGTCGGCGACGCTATCGACCTCTGGCTACGATGCAATCCATAAAAACGTCCTCTGGGTCTGTCCGCGGCCCTGTCTGCCGCTCCGGCTGCGTCTCCGGTCGTGACTTCAGCGGAGGCGCCGATTCCTGCTTCAGCGCTGGCTTTGGCGACGGCATCTTGTTCCGAAAAAAGCTCTTCATAAACTCCTGCTGCCTGGGCAAGTCTCTCCGCCTCTCCTGTCCCGGCAGGTCAAAGATGCTTGTGGCCTGCTTGCGGCGGGTGCGCACTGTGTGCGTGACGCGCTTCTGCACCCACTCGACGACAGACTTGGTCTCGGTCCGCGCGAGCTTCATGCCGGTGTCGTTTGTGCGGCGCCAAATATCGTTGAGCCGGGCAGCGAGCTCGTCAACGCGCGCGTTGAAGTGGTCCTCGGCGTCGACGTCGTCGGGCCCAAAGGCGAGTACGGAGCCGTCGTCGACGGCCATGTCGAGTATGAGGATGGCGGCGCGCAGCTCGGCAAATTCGGTGCGCGGACCGACCTGGAAGGCGGGCGTGGCGAGGAGGTCGATGATGGCCTGCAGCGTGACGGCCTCTTCAGGGACGCGCCGGGCAAGCGAGGCGTCGTGAAAGAGAAAGGTGGCAGCGAGACGGCGGCGCAGGTCGTGGGCGCGGCGGGAGCTGGTGGGAAGACTGAGGAGAGCGTTGATGCGGATGCACTGGGAGGAAAAGTTGCCGAGAAGCAGCGCGCAGGTATCATGGCACTGCGGCGGTTAGTGGGTGCAGTGTGCTGAGAAGTGTTGCGACTTACAAAGGCGTCCCATTCTTTGGAGGGGATAGTATCGATGATGGTCTTGAACGCGTCTTCGAACTGACTGTTGAGATAGACGTTGGAAATAATGAGCCTGTCCATGACCATTCGAAGTAGTATTTGTAGTGCGTATTTTCGGGTTTCCACTGGCAGATTCGATGATGTGTCCTTGAGAAGTGACATAACGGCGAGAAGGGGAGCCCAGTCGCGGCCTTTGTAAACATCCTCGCTGACTTTGGAAACGCTGATTTCTCCACGATCCATCGACAAGTCTCGAGCCCCTAGTCGCTCCCATATTGATTTCAGACAATCTGGCGTGAACAGCGACGCTATCTGCTCGGGGCAGATGACAATGAGATTACAGAGCTCCGTGCGGGCCACGACCGACTTGGCGGTGCAAACCTCGTCCAGTACCCAGAGAAAGATGTCGTCGGGCATGCCACCCTGGCTCCCAACGATGTTGAATGGGAGGCCCGACACGAGGTTCTGCTCGCGCACGCGCTGGTTGCCCTTGGTCAGCAAAGTCCAGTGCCCTTGTGTCGCCGCAGGCGGCGGGCTCGACGCGGCGGCGGGCCCGTCAAGATGAGTCTTGAAGAAGCAGTACCGCAGCTCCTGATGGCCCGGATCCGCGCGCTGAACGGTACGCAGGACCTTGTGCGCATCGCTTCGCTTCTCACTGGCGACGAAATCCGATAGCGCGCTGTGCGACTGCGGGATGCTGGCAGCAGGCGTGGACGGTAGCGGCGGCGCTGTCCCGTCCCGCACAGGCTCGCTCGCGCGCAGCGAACTCGCCTGCAGGGCCGTGTCGCGGCGTGCGTCCTTGGCGAGCGCCTTGAGATCGAACCGGTGCTTGGGGATGACGGCGAGCGGCGAGCGGTGCAGGGCGGCGCGCTTGCTGGCCCGCGACGGCGTGGCGAGGAGCTGTGGCCGGGAGGAAGCGGCGGCAGCGGTGGGACGCGGGCGAGAACCCCCGAGGAGGGTAGAAAGGTCCTCGAGCGAGCTATCGGAGAAGCTGCTGTCGCTACGATCGTCGTCGTCGGAGGCGGCAATTTCCTTGACGCGGTTGGGGGGCGTCTGCGGCCTGCCGAGTGGGGATGAGGCCATGCGAAATGTGTAGGACAGGGTCTTTTGAGTGATCCTTGTTGCCGACTCTGCGGGATTATAGGATGAGAACTTGTCTTTATATTCTAGCAGGGCTTCGATGTAATGTTTTCCGTCTTATCTGGACATGTTGTGCAAAGTTGATGTACAAGCGCGTAGCCTTGAGATGTCGATGGCGACGGGCAAAATGTTGGTGCACAAACAGATCTGACCCCACCAAATTGGAGGTGAGATTGCTGCAACGCGATCCTACCGGAAACAATGAAACCAAATCTGAACCCACTGAGAGCGTCTAGACGTTGCTTAAAATAAATTGATAATCTCTATTTTAATCTTTAATATATGCAAAACACGTGAGAAACAATCTATTCAGTGGAAAGTTCTACTGTGGAGGTATGGGAACTTGTTGGTCAGAACCTTCTGCAGCGGTTGTTTGAGGCCACGCCTGACAGAATCGAGGCTAACATCAACGCTTACGGCTGATATACATAGTATAAGTCATATCACTTGAATAAAAATCCATCACTAATCCGCTGCCGTAGAACTAGTTTATTATATACCTGACTGGTTCTGCCGGCACTGAGTTAAATTACGTGGTGTAGGTAGCGGTACTTTGATGCTAGTAGCACTGGCTCAGAATTAGTGTGGCCCACTGTAGTTCTTGGGCCATTCATGACACCAATACTCAACTTCGTCAAAGTCCAACCACGCTCAATCAACACCTCATGTTCTTCGTAGATTTATTGTAGCTGGCCGCTAGATTCAACTCTAGTCCAAGTGTTGGCAGGCAGGCACGCTCGCCCCGGGCTGACTCGGCCGATAATCCTCCTCACTTGCCACCACAGCTTGTTAGTCCGAATAGCCTCTTTCTTCTCTTATACTCAGGCACACTGCTGCGCCAGGTAAATGCGCGTTCCCGCTGGTCAACTGAGGCCTCCGCGCGTGCAGAGTAGGAGACAATGTACTTACAGTAGTGTATTCTCCAGTGGCTTTACTTATGCGCAGTATAGACAGCACAACCTGCCATTGGAGCGCTGTGAAAGCAAAAAAACCAGCCTCGCTCTCAGCCCGGGCAACGAGACTCTCGACACCGCAGACGTCACAACGGTGGTCTCGATGCACCAGCCCTTTGCCGCGCAGTGGCACGAGTCCGAGACGAAAACGATGCCGTTTTCGCTGCCTAGTATGGCGTCAGGCGCGTCCCTTCATACATGGACGCCGGGCAGCAAGGCGGAGCCCATCGGCGGCGGCGGCAAGTCTGAAACTGACGCCAACCAGGGGCTGTACATGACTATCGTTGCGCTGGTTATTGTGGGCTCGATTCTTGGGTTCTTCTTGATGATTTGGCTGCTATGGTGCGCAAAAAGAGCAATGGGGGAGTAGCCAGGGAGGAAAATCCTAGCTGGCAAGGGAATAGTAGGCATATCAAGGTGCTCACGAGTATACTACTGATCAAGTAGAGATGCCGAGCAGTATTGGAGCATAGCAACAGGTGGGTCAGAGAAACTAAGAGATGGATTTTTCGAAAGGGGGATGGCACGATCTTCATATATACATAATAGCTAATAAGTAACATCAACCGTGTTGTAACGCGAGATACTGTGCCTAGCTTCAGAACAGGCTCTACATTTACCCAACATGTAATCTGACTGCACTACTCATGCCCGTGATTGGTGCATTGACTACAGCTTACCTTTGCCTGCCTTCAGGTTGGCCGTGCAAACTGTTTTCGTTCTTTTGACGTTTTACTAACAGCGTTATTCATGTGCCTCCAAGATGCTTTCAGGTCTTGCTTTACCATTGGGATGTGTGGGCTTCTTGTTCTTTCCATGACTCTTTGACTTAGCTGTAGGTGACAATGCTGCGGTAGTGGATGCAGACTTTGACTTTGCTTCGGAAGCTGGCTTTGCATTCGTTTTAGTGGCTGGCTTTACATGTGTCGTAGAAGCTGACTTGTCCTGCGCCTTAGAAGTAGACTTTGCCTGTGCCTTGGAAGTAGACTTTGCCTGTTTCTTAGGTGCAGGCTTTGTATTGGCCTTAGAGGCTGGCTTGACATGTGTTGCTGGCTTTGCGGTTGCTTTAGAAGCTGACTTGTCCTGCGCCGTGGAAGTAGACTTTGCCTGTGTCTTCGGTGTAGGCTTTGTACTGGTTTTAGAGGCTGGCTTGACATGTGTTGCTGGCTTTGCGGTGGCTTTAGAAGCTGACTTGTCCTGCGCCTTGGAAGTAGACTTTGCCTGTTTCTTAGGTGTAGGCTGTGCCTGTGCTTTCGGGGCCAGTTTTGCCTGTGACTCGGATACCAATCTTGGCTTGCCGTTGGATACAGACTTTGCCTGTATCTTGCATCCAGACTTCGCTCGTGCCTTGGGGCTGTCGCTCTTGGCCTGATGTGACAGGGTTGAAGCATTAGCCTGTGAAGCATTCGCCTCGACCCGTAGCTTTTGATTGTCAATCTTCCTGTGGCACTTCTTGGCAGATTGCTTTACAGTCGCTCTACAGGTCGAAATCTGTGTATGTGTCAACGCAGTGGATTGCTCATCGCAAACCGTTTAGCTACGCACAGTGACCGCCCAGTATATTGAAGCCCCGGTCTTGTAAAAATAGAGCTTTTCCATGATGACGTTCCGTTCGCGCCGGAGATCACCTTCTTGATACTCAGACGTCTTCAGAGAATCCCATGAATGATGTGGCCACGGCCGGGTTTTCAGAATTTTTGGATGCGGAAACATGCTTTTCCAGTCATCAACCCTGTCAACGGGCCAGTACTGGTAGAGGCAATTTCCAGCGCCCTCAACTCCAGGGTGAGCCAACATGATTCTAAACTTGTCCGGATCACAGCAAGCGGTGAGCCATGGCTCTTCGATATTTTGATAGTACGACTCGTGGGATGGATTGAATCGATCGGGTGGATGGGGCGTCAGCACAACCACTTCGCTGCCCGTGCTGATAAAGAGGGCAAAGAGGATTGATGCGGCGTGCACGTAGAGACACCATTGGTGTTTGTTCTTTATGTTGCGGCGGCAACTTGGGTTGGACTTGTCCATCAACGGACCCATTGCTTGTGTCAGCGACTTTCGATCATGCTGACGGGCCCAATCCTCTGCTTGCTCAAACCCGATGCCGCTCCATAAGACCATTCTATGCGGCTCGCAGGCGCTGTCGAATCGAGCCCAAACTTGAGCAGCCTCGTAGAGGTTGACCGACCCAAGCCATTTGTCAACATCCATTGTGCGGCAAGCATCGGCACTTTGGTCTCAGTAGCTGAGCGTTACTGAATCGTTACATATGCCGCAAAAGATTAAAATACAAGTTGGACCTGGGCATATTTATAGTAGCCCCGCGCCCAATCCTCAGCCAGAAACCCGACGTCATGCTTAGCGTAGCAAAGAGCGCCTTTTAGTATCTGGTCGGCCGCAAACGGCAACTGTGTTGAGGCGCACAGCAATTCGCCACAACTACCTGAATATGGTTTGTAGTAACGACTGATAGTCATAAATGCAGCACAGATGCAGGTCGACTCCTTGCGTCTGGGGTCGTAGTGTCTTGCAGCAGGGGTGCAGGGCAGGGCAGCAAGCTATTGTATTACGTACGTTGTTGGCGAGTCCTGAATGCTACGAAGCTACGTGTTCCTTGATGGTTGCTAAAAAGAGTGACTTTTGGATGCATAGCGGGAAGAGACAAGAATTCGCAACATGCAAATCAGGACAGTGAGATGGCACCATGTCGACATGCCACGGAAGCGCAACAGTAAAGGACGATAATTTGGGGTGCTGATGGCCAATGACATCGCGGGGGCTCAGTCCAACAATCAGCCAGTGGCGGGCTGCAGAGGCTGGCTGCAGCATATCACCACGCAATGCAGGCAATGCGCCCGACGGAAGCGCGGAATAGCGAATGAGCGAGAGCGAGCGTTGGATTTGAGATTTGGAAACGGTCAAGAGACGAGTCCGAGGCTGAAGGTAAATCCGAGGGACCCGCGCCTGCCGGTGAAGAGGCTTCGTGTCCACAGCGGATTCATGTATTTGTCGATGACTCGGTACCGACAAAACTTATGAGGCGGGGAGAGATGCGACATCTGGGGTGCCAAATTGATAAGCACGGTTTGACTCACTTGTCTCTACGCACAGCAAGAGGCTTGTATTTGATGAAATTGATGAGCGTGCGACATAATGAGGCGGCCACGCCAGCCCGCCAGCGCTGTTTCAGCCCAGCGGCGAGGGACGGGATTAGCGTGAAGACAGTAGACAGGCAGAGGGATTCCAGGCCGTTTTCAAGATAAATTGGGTCGTTGTGGTCCATGAAGATTGAATAACGGGAGGCGCTGAGCCGCAAAGCTAAGACCTGCTGCGACTCGCCGATTCGTGCGTGTCGGCTCCGGTCGTGTTTGAGGATTGCTGAAGAAGAAGAAATATCAAAAAAATCAAGGACAGCAGTTGCTACCTATTTATCCGTGGCATGTGAATCAGGTTTTCTGCCAGAACCCGCGTGCCCGCATGAAGTTGTGTCATGAAAAACATGAATCTAATGGCAGACGGACCGTGTGGAGATGGGCCCAAAAGACGAGGCTATGAAAAAGGAAAAAAAAGAAGAGGGAAAAAAAGGGACAAAAAAAGCAGATGAGCCCCCTAACTTAGGGTCCGGCCAACCCCTGGGTCCGCAGATGGGATCGGCAGCGACAGATGCCACAGTACGGATACACCGATGGTTGATGTCGTCACTGAATGGGAAACCCAATGCTTGTTGCCTCAAGGCAGGGTGCAAGATCAAGATGTATCTGGAACCACGAATTCTTCACACAAGGCTGAACACAGCTGGCCAGCTAGACAGCTAGCCACCCCTCTTGAAGGTTGGTCAGCGGCCACGGAGTTTCTGGCCGTATTTTATAATTTAGCCTGGGTTCGGATACTTGGAGGTGCCCGTCGCGTCCGAGGCTGCCGGTGAATGCATACACCTGAGAGACGCTAAGACGGAGAGGGGAGTAGACGAGATAGGTACCCAAGCGCAGTAGAAACGGCGTGCACGGTACTTGTGAACGTTAACCCCGCTGCGAAACTCCGCGTGGGCGCCGCGCCGCGCCGTCGAGGCTCTCATTCAGGGGCTTGTTTTGTCAATTTTTTTGCCAAGGGCTTGCCTTGACGTTTTTTCTTGGTCATGCCAGGGTGTCGCGGGTCGAGGCCAATCGACGAAAATGAGTAGAATATGGGAAATGTGTTCACAACCTCATCCCGAATGTTGATGGAAGGGCCGGAGCAAGCAAAGCAGGGGAGGAGGTGCCAGAGACTGCGCCAGTTTTGTCGACAGCAAGCGGGATATGTGTATAATGCTTATAAAGCCATGCAACCCAAGACAAAAGAAAAAACAGAGTTTGCTTTGCGGGAATGCTCCTTTCGCTATCATGCGGGATCCAGTTGTCACCACAGAGGCAGGCACAGACTAATTTTACCCAAGCGACAGGCAACCAAGTAGCCATGGCTATCTTGGATTTCCCACCGAGGCTTTGGAGGCAGTGGGTCGAATGCCAATTTTCTTATGTTTATTTTCTTTCCTTTTCCCCTTTTTGGGCTCGGTCTTCTTTTCCTTTGCGAGGTTATACCAAACTCGGATGAACCGGATACCAGGGTCTATTTATGAGCCAAGAGCCAGCTGGCTGTGAAGCTAACAAAGGCTACCAGTAAAGTTGCAGAGCTTATAACGGGCTTAGTGAGCATTTTGCCCCATTTAGGCCCTCGCCGTAGATAATTACAGTGGATGCGGCTTGAATCCGCCACTGGAAAGCGCGCTGGTCCGCTGATCCGCCCGCTAAAATCCGCCAATTGGGGTCTTGAAGCCAGTCAGCCCAGCTATTTGTTAGCACAGAAGCACCCAGCTCGTCTGCTATTCCGCCAACACAGAAGCACTGTCAGAGGGAGACCAGCCACTTGCCAGCCAGCCTTGCCCACCTGCCTGTCCACTTGCCCACTTGCACTACCCAAATCTCGCTATGCTGGCCTCTCGCTCGCCAATTCCGTCCGCTTACCTGACTGAGCCTTCCTCTTCCTTTTCCCGTCGTCCTACCTACTGCTCGCCTCTCTTTCTGCTCGCTTCCTTCACCCCTCTCTGATCGAACGGCCAAAGACGTCGCCTCTCTGATCCTCTCCAATCCCAACTGGCCTTTTCGCCTCCTTGTTGAAACGTCTTTGACGCCCGTCGCGCTAGGTCTCGCCGCCTCCCTCCCTTGGCTCGGCGCGTCTCGTTTTCTCCCCCATTGGACCAGCACCGTGTTTCCCGACCCTCTGTTCAGAACCTCGCTCCTCGAGAGACACTTACTCTCCACGCCATCATATCAACAAACCATCTCGAAAAGGCCGCACCGAGCCTTGCACCGGACAACTTCTCGCTACAACGGCTCAGACAGCCACGATCAGCTAAATCGCACCCTGGGCTGGCCAAACCAAACGGCCTAGTCGGCGCATGTTCGCCCTTGCCTACCCATCATGCCTGATTCCTTGACCCCCGAGGCCGCCGCGGCCGACGGCGCCGACCTCGACAAGGTCCAAACCCAACGAGCTCGATGGGCCACGCGCAGAATGACAATCAAGAGTGGTAGCACCAAACGTCGCTCCCTGCTCAATCGACACAACCGCAACAAGTCGTCAGCTAGCGAAAAGAGTTCTGCCGGCGACGACGGCCACGGTCCCATGTCCATTGGCGCCGGCGACGAAGAAGACGACGATGCCGAAGCGTCCGAAGCCTCCGACGAGGACTCCGACAACCGCACCCTCTTCTTCAACCTGCCCTTGCCCGACGACATGCTCGACGACGAAGGACATCCCACCACCAGCTACGCCAGGAACAAGATTAGAACCGCCAAGTATACGCCTTTGTCCTTTATTCCCAAAAATATCTGGTTTCAGTTTCACAATGTCGCCAACATCTTTTTCCTCTTCGTCATTATCCTGGTTGTGAGTATAACGCACCTTTACTTGCTCTGACCTTTACTCACATGCGCAGATCTTCCCCATCTTTGGTAGTGTCAATCCTGGACTCAGTGCGGTTCCTCTCATCGTCATCATCTGTCTTACCGCCATCAAAGACGCTATTGAAGACTATCGACGTACAATCACCGATATTGAGCTAAACAATGCACCCGTCCATCGTTTGATGAACTGGAATAACGTAAACGTCGAAGTCGGCGACGTCTCTACCTGGCGAAAAACGAAAAAGGCCACTTCCCGCTTCTTTGGTGGCATCTGGTACGCCATTCAGAGTCTCTGGTCCAAGCAGGCCAGACAAAAGAGAATTGAGCGCAAAGCCAAGGCCAAAGGACAAGTCGAGGAAGAACCCAGGCCGTCCATTGAGACCCAGCGAACCCGCATGTCCATACGCCAGTCTATAGCCTCCAACTTTGGCCACAGAGAGTCTACCCATGAGGACATCCAGATGACGCCAGTGCCATCGCCCTCGCCTGCCGGCCACATCAAGATTCAGGAGCCCGATAAGCACGACCAGGCACGCCTTGCCGCCTTGCAGGATATGAAGACTGACATTATCAACTTCAGACACGTTCCGACTAATGCTCGTTTCAAAAAGGATGCCTGGAAAAACATTGTTGTCGGCGACTTTGTCCGCATCTACAACGACGATGAATTACCTGCCGACGTCATTATCCTGTCCACATCCGACCCCGATGGAGCCTGCTACGTGGAGACCAAGAACTTGGACGGTGAGACCAACCTCAAGGTCCGACAGGCTCTTCGATGCGGTCGCGCCCTGAAGCACGCTCGCGATTGCGAACGAGCCGAGTTTGTCGTCGAAAGCGAGGCCCCGCAATCCAATCTGTACAAGTTCAACGGCGCCATCAAATGGAAGCAAAATATTCCCGGCTACGAGGACGACGAGCCTGAAGACATGACCGAGGCCATCACCATCGACAACCTGCTTCTCCGAGGCTGCAATCTTCGCAATACCGAATGGATCCTCGGTGTCGTCGTCTACACCGGCCACGACACTAAGATCATGATGAATACTGGTATGACTCCCTCCAAGCGTGCCAGAATCGCCCGGGACATGAACTTCAACGTCGTCTGCAACTTTGGCATTCTCTTTGTCATGTGTTTGGTGTCGGCCATCATCAACGGAGCTGCTTGGGCTAGAACAGACACGTCCAAAAACTTTTTTGATTTTGGATCCATTGGTGGTAACCCTTCCATCACCGGCTTCATCACGTTCTGGGCTGCCATTATCAACTTCCAGAATTTGGTCCCCATCTCGCTATACATTACTCTAGAAATCGTCCGCACATTGCAAGCCATTTTCATCTTCAGCGATGTCGAAATGTACTACGAGCCAATCGACCAACCCTGTGTGCCCAAGACGTGGAACATTTCCGATGATGTTGGTCAGATTGAATACATCTTTTCCGACAAGACAGGTACCCTGACCCAAAACGTTATGGAATTCAAAAAGGCCACCATCAACGGACACCCATACGGCGAGGCCTATACCGAAGCCCAGGCGGGTATGCAAAAGCGCGCCGGCATCGACGTCTCTGCCGAATCCGATCGCATTCACGCCGAAATCGCCGAAGCCAAGACTCGCTCCATTGCCGGTCTTCGCAAGATTTACAATAATCCGTACTTCTACGACGATGCCCTCACTTTTGTGGCCCCCGACTTCGTCGCTGATCTGGATGGCGAATCTGGTCCCGGGCAAAAGGAAGCCACCGAAACTTTTATGCTGGCGCTGGCTCTCTGTCACAGCGTCATTGCCGAAAAGGCACCCGGTGACTCGCCACGAATGCTGTTCAAGGCCCAGTCTCCCGACGAGGAAGCTCTTGTAGCGACTGCTCGCGATATGGGCTTTACGGTTCTCGGAAGCTCCGGTGACGGCATCGACGTTAATGTTATGGGCGAAGACCGTCACTACCCGATTCTCAACACCATCGAATTCAACTCTACCCGCAAGCGAATGAGTTCCATTGTCAAAATGCCTGATGGCCGCATCGTCATCTTCTGCAAGGGTGCTGACTCGGTCATTTATTCTCGTCTCAAGAAAGGGGAGCAGCGTGAGCTCCGTCAAGAAACCGCCGAACACTTGGAAATGTTTGCTCGTGAGGGTCTCCGTACTCTCTGCATTGCCATGAAGGAGCTTACCGAGGAGGAATACCGAGCCTGGAAGAAGGAGCACGATGTCGCTGCTTCTGCTCTGGAAAACCGTGAAGAGAAGCTAGAAGCTGCCGCTGAGCTTATTGAGCAAGATTTTCTGCTTCTCGGTGGCACTGCCATCGAGGATCGCCTTCAAATAGGCGTCCCTGATACCATTGAGCTCCTCGGGCAGGCTGGTATTAAGCTCTGGGTCTTGACTGGCGACAAGGTTGAGACCGCCATCAACATTGGTTTCTCCTGTAATCTGCTCAACACGGACATGGAACTCATCCACCTCAAGGTGGATGAGGAAGCTGGCGACGATATATCCGATGATATGCTACTTGACGAGTTGGAAAAGAGCTTGGACGAGAACCTCGGTCACTTTGGCATAACTGGCAGCGACGAGGACCTCAAGGCTGCCAAGAAGAATCACGAACCCCCTGGCCCTACACACGGACTGGTCATTGATGGCTTTGCTCTCCGATGGGCTCTTCACGACCGACTCAAGCAAAAGTTTCTTCTTCTCTGCAAGCAGTGCCGTTCCGTTCTTTGCTGCCGTGTGAGCCCCGCCCAAAAGGCTTCGGTCGTTGCCATGGTCAAGAATGGTCTTGATGTCATGACTCTGTCTATTGGCGATGGTGCCAACGATGTAGCCATGATTCAAGAGGCCGACGTCGGAGTTGGTATTGCTGGTCTCGAGGGTCGACAAGCCGCCATGTCTTCTGACTACGCTATTGGTCAATTTCGCTTTCTGCAGCGCCTGGTCCTGGTTCACGGGCGATGGTCCTACCGTCGTCTGGCTGAGAGTATCAGCAATTTTTTCTACAAGAACATGGTTTGGGTCTTTGGCCTGCTCTGGTTCCAGATCTACTGCGAGTTCGACATTACCTACCTGTTCGAATACAGTTACATTATCATGTTCAATCTGTTCTTCACATCGGTCCCTGTCGGCGTTCTTGGTGTCCTCGACCAGGATGTCTCGGACAAGGTCTCGCTGGCTGTGCCTGAGCTCTACCGCACTGGCATTGAACGGCTCGAATGGACGCAGAGAAAGTTTTGGCTCTACATGTTTGACGGTGTCTACCAGTCCGTCATGGCTTTCTACGTGCCGTACCTCATCTTTGTCAATTCTCGCCCCGTCACATTCAACGGTCTCGCCGTCGATGACAGGTATCGACTGGGTGCCTACGTTGCGCATCCCGCTGTTGTGACTATCAATGCGTACATTATGATTAACTCATACAGATGGGATTGGCTCATGCTGCTGATTATTGCCATCAGTGACTTGTTTGTCTTTTTCTGGACCGGTGTCTACACTTCATTTACCTCTTCGACGACATTTTACAAGGCAGGCGCCGAGATTTACGGAGAAGCGTCCTTTTGGGCTTGTTTCTTCATTGTCCCTGTTCTTTGCCTATCTCCTCGATTTTCTATCAAGGCGATGCAGAAAGTCTTTCGCCCATACGATGTTGACATTGTTCGCGAGCAAGTGTTTCTGGGCAAGTTTGATTATCTCAATGAAGCGAAGGAGAAGGATGATGGCAAAACGGACTCGAGAAGCCAAGGATCTCACGGTAGCTCCAAGAGGAGCTCGAGAAAGTCGAAGCATATGCAGTACGCCAGTGTTGACGAGGACTTGCGACCCATTTACCCGCCATCGACAGTGACGCGAGATACATACAATGGGGCACATAGCCAGCAAGGTAGTGCCGATTCGACTCATATGCCGCGACACTCTGTTGAAAACCCTCTGCACCGGCTCTCGACGGACCGACCGCGACCGTCATATGACCGCATGCGCGCTTCAATGGACCGCACGCGCGCCAGTTTCGAAGCTAGCAATGACTTCACTTCTGCTGCTCGTCTGTCGCGGATAGAGTCGTCACACTCTCGTGGAAATTCGCACTCACACTCGGGCATGATTCGGAGCCGCCTTCGTGCCCTTTCATCTCTGTCCAAGAAATCAGACGCCTAGTGGCCGTGTGAGCGCCTATCATCTGAAGGCGAGTCTTGAAAGGAGTCGTGCGTATCCGCTTGTACATAATCGACGACTCATAATGTCACCATTTCTTTACCATTTTCGCCTGCGGAGCCGTGTCGCCTTTACCACGTCGGCATGGGCACTGCTTGTTGACGACTTTGCATGAGCCATTTACGGGGTACTACACTCGAGTACTACATTTTACAGCACCGGTTGGAATACAGACAGACGGAAGCGAGCTGCGGACTTGCCGGCACAAGTCTCGCTGGGTGGTAATCACTGCGAGGCCGCGTTGGCACTTGTTGTTTTTGGCGTTGCCTTTTGCGGTGCATTTGGATGCGCTATTGATTCTGGCCTACTTGATGCGCGCTTTCTACATCTATTTGATACCGTCACTTTACTCTCTTTTTCCTTTAATTGCGATTGCATCTTAGAAATTCTCCTGCATTGACAAGATGCAGAACTCACACACCCACTACCGCTTTTTTTTTCCTTATTCTAGCAGTTTTTGTCTATACACATTGCCTTTTTTCTTTATTTTTTTGTTCAATCAGGTTTATTGAAGGTGGAGGACAAAGGACACTTGCAGCTTAGGCGTTTTCTTGTATCATTTTCTGGGAGATGGTTTATCTTGGTTGTACGAGGAGAGGAGGAGAGCAAAAACTGGACTCGTTATTTGCGTATGTTCTTGTCTGCTTGAAACAAAAATATCGAGGAAGTGAGAGATGGATATCAGATGTACATAGCATTGCCCATCCAGCGTTTGGAGCGACTTTTTCTTGGAGAAGATGAAGAATACAAGCACGTTGAAGTAAACATAACCCAACCCTCCCCTTATAAAACATATTCTCTGAAGGCAGGTAGTTACATTTCTACTCGTTCTCTCCCTCTTCATCAGCATCCATCATTACAACTTTGTCGTCCTAAACGTCATCTCCGCTAAGTCATGGACTCCTATACCCCCGACAGAATTCAGCGTCTCTCCGGACCAGCTTCCACTGCCAATGGATGAGCTTCTACGCGTTCTTCGCGGACTCTAGGAGAGCTCTCATTCCAGCCGAGTCATGTTGTGTTCTGCCACCACTCAACCCTCGAGTCCATATGCCGATTTTGCCGCTGCGTCGAACTTCAGTCTCGAAGATGCAAACGACGTCTGCAACCGCACATCAGTAGTCTATCTCCTCCGCGATCTCACTGACCCACAACACGCAGATGTACTATTGAACGGTGCTTCTCATCAGTCAGTTATTCTGATATACCTACCAGCGATGGTCCGGCCCCTATCGAAGCGAAATTGACCGTAATCAGTTCCTTACCAAAGTAAACCTGCCGCCTGCCAGCATCCTTCCGCTCGACACAGGGCTCCATGGCCATGGTAGATTGGGTGAGACGGCTACATCGGTTCCTCATCAAGTCGCAAAAGACGGCTGATGAGGAACTGTCATCGGAGGAACCATTATATGTCATGCAGCCCGTATACTGAGCCATCGCTGTCGCCCTCCGGACTTGTACTCAGGACATTGACATTGCAAATTTTGGCGATATCCCGGATCTTATTGTGTCTACTGGGATAAAACGAGGTTTAAGCGCACCAATTGACCTCGGCGCGATTGACAAAGAAAACAGATGGGGCGTGGTTACCGATTCGAGCGGTAATTTAGGAGACGGCGCTCAGTGTGGCAATCAACTTTTCTCATGGCACTCGAGGCACGAGAACAGCATGCGTTTGGCATGAAACAGAAGATCCGCAGAGGCAAGCATAGAAGAGTCACGGCGTACGAGATGAGACAGGACCTGCTGCCACGGCCTAGTTGGCGGACGATGGGGCTACGCAAGTTCTTTTCGACTGTTTAACTGATTACTGATAGGCTGTGACGGCGAGAGACGCCAGTCCGCAGCCAGTCAATCAACAGCCAATTAATTGATAGCCAGTTAATCAACAGCCGGCCAGTCCGCAGCCAGTCAATCAACAGCCAGTCAATTAATAGCCAGTTAATCGACAGCCGGCCAGTCAGCAGCTAGCTAGTCAGCCAGTCACTTTTAGCAGCTAGTGTAACCAAATGACTACCTTTATTAACCGGCTGCTGAATAACTAGCTACTGGCTAATTGGCTGTTAATTGACTGGCTGTTGATTGACTGTCTGCTAGCTACTGAAGTTCTACCTGTAGCGAATCTGCAAAGAATCAAGCTGCGTTTCCCCTCGAATGAATGAAATTAGTTAGACTACTCCTTGAAAGCCCCATCTCTTCATATCTTCTAGAACAGCCTCCATAGGTAGGACATATGTAATATCAGCGCAGGCCTGATGTTTTGGGTAGAATGTTCCAGTCCCTGCAACCACGATACCAAGGATCCGACCATCTAAGGCCCAAACGCATGATCCAGAGTCCCCAGGCTGCGAGAATTCCGAATTCCGTGATGTAATAACAGGCCACTCCTCTGATGCTATAGTAAAATTGTCGAACGGTGTACGGACAACAGACTTGAAGGTACTCGCGTACCCACACGTGAGACCAGTCTGGGGACCAAGCTTTCCCACTATTGTAGCGGGCTCATCCTCATATTCTGTATGATCTGCTGGAGAACGCATTTCGTCAATGCTCATATAGCCTCGTAGTGGCAATGTTATGATATACAGGTCACAATCGTGTTGCCGATCAGAATAGTTTGGCCGACATAGTCTTTCATCGTCGTGCCGGCCTTGGAGAAAGGCATGTTTCCAGCGTTGCTGTTTCTGACCGTGTGCAGGGCTGTGAGGCCGTGCATATGCCAGTCCCAGCGGACGGCCATCGGCAGCTTGGGCCAATTCTTCTGCATGGCCTTGACCATGACCCGCGTGCCCGGTGTCAGAATCATATCGCTTGGGATCTTTGGTGGTTCCTTGATGTCTCTCATCATGGACCCAAGTTGGTCGACAAGGAGTGCAGCGTGCCAGTCCGGTTCTCCGAGTACCTCAGATTTCTCAAATTGAAACCCAATTCTGATGATGTGTTGTGTCAGTGTCTGCTGCGGCTGCAGCTCCGGCGTCACGGATATCTGCTGTTGCCGTGGTTATAGCATGTTTCGCGAGAAATAACGTATTATCAAGCTGTGATAATTCCTCCTCGTGCCGACGAGCATCTAACTGGATGACCAGAGTAATAGCCATATTGCTCGTCTTCGGTCGGGTATACTTGATCCATCTAGGATCGCTGTGATACCGTGCGAGGAGATTTGAGAAAATTGAGCTGAGCGGCGTGATGACTTGTACCAGCATCAAGAGAGAATGACCGTATATGGCTGAGCGGCGTGATGACTTGTACCAGCGTCAAGAGAGAGTGATCGTATATGGCTGAGGGGTTTCCTCTGTGCTCGTCTTGCACGGAGGCTGCTGAAGGTCGGGGTTTGAGGGAATACGTCCATCTTATAGTGATCGATCGTATTATGTGGGACAAGATTCTGATTGAAAAGCTTTTGTGGCGTGAAGCTTGGCTGATGTGAAAGTGAGGGATTGAAAAGCTTAACTTGAAAGTTTGTGCCTAAAATAACGTACGTTATCACGGGTTGAATCAGTTGGTGTTTGTTGCTTGTTTTTGTGTTGCAGGCTCTTTCTTGCCTGAAGTAACTGATCCAAGTACAAATGTGGGTCCCTCGTTAATCGTCAAACTGGGTCAATGAGAGGGCTGCATTTGGCGATGCAGCTGCAAACAAGAACAAATGCAAAACAGACCGCCGATGGGCCTCGACGCCTGCCATAAGTACCGACGCCCACCCGCGGCTTCTCTTTCGCCGTGCAAAGACGTGCCTTCTCAGGGACATGGCTCACATGACAAGCAGTCGGGGTATCTGCAATGATAGTTTCGCCATATGCAGCCATGTATTCCACTTTGACGACGCCAGCCTGCTCCGGGGCAAAACGTCTCCGAGAGAAGCTTTCTGATTGTGTAAAGTAGTGTGCAATATGCCGGCTGTTAATTGACTGGCTGTTGATTGACTGGCTGCTGACTGGCCGGCTGCTGATTGTCTGACTGTTGAATGAAGGGCTGCTAGCTGACCGGCTCTGTACCATCTGCAGAGGACCTACAGCGCAACTGCAACGCATCCTCACCAGCTCAAAACGCGCCACTTGGATTTGGCCTCTGACCCCTTTGGACTTGAAGGTTACTGCTACCCAGCCACGGCCTCTCATTGGTTGGTTCAAATTGTACTTAGTCTCACACACGCTTCCTGCCTTTGGAGGCCACAGTCATTCGGTTCGTGATAGCTTCAATCAATACAAATGACGGAGATATGCCCATGTCTTCTCCGCTCACCACTTCTCTACTTCACTTTACTTGATTTCAAGACAGTGTAACAAACTTACATGGCGAGTGTCTCTTGTCGGCAATACCTATCTAATCAGTTTTCGAGTCTGAACCCAAAACACTTGCAGCATTACGCCCCCAATGCTCCGATTTTGTATCAAGCACATCTTCACCACCCTGCGCCCAAGCAGAAATTCTCGAAATGGCCCGAAGTAAAAGATCATATCGAAAAAGAACATGATTCAGGGGCGGCGTGTCGTAGAGGTGGACAGCCAATGATGCTAGTGCCCGCACCAACCATTTTCGAATCATCATCATCTTGCTCTTGTTCTTTATCTCCTCATACCAGTCCCAAAAGTGGAACACATAGCTGCATATCGCCGACACTAACACTGCAGATACCCCGACTGGTTGTTATGTGAGCTACGTCCTGAAGAAGCCGGGACTTGCACGGCAAAAGAGAAGCACGGGGTGGGTGTCGGTACTTACACATGATGCCATACACCCAACCGGGCGTGGTTCTGGATGTTTCAAACTGCATGGCAAAGAGCGACGTGAAGAACGACAAGGGCAGCTTTTTAAAAAGATTCGTGAGAAACAAGGGCTTCTAATGCGAGGGAAACTTACGAATACGATCGTGACCAGAGTAAAGACTACCATGACTCGGCCCTGTCTGACAGCGATGCGAGCCTGCTCAAATGCCTTTGCGTTGTGTTGTAGTGCAAAAGTAACGTTTATCTATAGAGTTTCTTCTCATGAGTCTGATAGCAATTCGAAAGAGAATAATCGTGACGCAAACTTACCGATGCTTCGATTCGTTCGGCAGCTTTGTCCATGTGTAACAGCTCCTGCACCATGTCTCTGGCAGGCAGGTGGCGATCCGGAGGAAAAGCAAGCCTTCGAAATTCGGCCTGCACGGCCTTTTGCTTCTCAGCAATAAGCCTCAAGATTTTCAGCTCGTCTCTCATGTCCTTGATCTCGCGAGAAAGAACCGCGACGGCGTCCTCTGGGGCTTCTGCCATGGACGCCTGCCAACGCGAAGAAGGAAGGGTGGGAAATTTGCGATTCTCTTTTCCGACAAACATATTATACAGCTTGATCTCGCTGATTGACTGGAAGCCGCTAAGTAAGAGGCCACATCGAAAGACACATTGATCTTTCCCACACAGCTAGGCCAACTCACTAATTTTGCAATGGCATTGTTGAAAGCTTCTTTAATGTTCACCTGGAAGTGCTCCGGGCCAGAACAAGATGAATCGTGTCTGCTTGAATGATGATCTATGGCGTATGCAAAGTCGCGGATTGCAGACAAATCCTCCATGCGAGGCAGCGATTCATTCCGGCTCGTCAGCTTCGTCATAGGAAAATGCGTATCGACTGAGCTGATGCAACTAGTCATGATGAAAGCTGCCATTTCGTAAGCATCCATCGGTACTTCGCCAATCTTACCCATAGCATCGCGCAACGAATCGACAATGGCGCCACCCATGGGATTGATCTCCCAGTCAAGCCGATGCGTCGTAGACGTGACAACTGTTTCTGCGCACAGAGTCAGTGCCTCACCTCACTCGCATGTATTTCTCTGTTCTTGTCATTTTCTCAACTGCAAACTAACTCACTTTCGTCGAGGACCCAAATCCAGAGCTGGTCAACATTGACCTGAAATCCGTACGCGTCCTTGTCCAGATCGTTTCCAACATTTTTGCCCAGAATTTGGTCGTCATTGAGCGCTTGAATGGATTCTGTCAAGCTTGGATCCAGGCAAGAATGATAGAAATACTCGTCCAAAGTTCTGGTGCCATGTATTATAGTTTCATTCTTTTGGTAAAAATCCAAGAGAGCCTTGTAGTCGGATGATTCAGATTGGGCAGCGTATCGCCACGCTGGGGCAACGTACGGCATCTAAACATCATTAGATTGAAAGTTTTATCACCGAGGCCTGAATCACAAACGTAAACTGCCATACAGCCTCTTTTACTCTGTTCATGTCAGTTTCTCAAAAGGAAAAGCATGACGGCGGAAATACTGACAGGCTCCAGGTTTCGCATCACGCACTGGGGCTTCATATACCCTGTCCGTTCTGGCCTCCCTATTACTTCCTTTCCACTGCGGAGGAGCCATGAACGATCTGAAACTTTGGTGTCGTCGTCAGAAAATACAGCTTTGGACATGTCCTATGAAATAGTTTCAGTAGTGTACGCCATGCTGCGTTGAACAAAGCCCACCATCATCCATCTCATCTGAAATAGCTGTTAGCTTGGCCATGAAAATACTCGGAAAACTTGCATTATTCGCAGGGAGATGAAACCAACGAAAGTGTATAGAAACCGTGTCGTCTGGAAATGTCGACTGGATTGGCCACAGACTGCCATGGCTTTCCTCCAACTTGTCGATACGGGCCCATAGCTCTTTCATCATCTCAGAAGGGTCGCCTGAATAGAGCGCTTCATTCACAGAAGCGGAATGTTGAATGAACTGGTCTTTATAGAGGTCTAGAATCTCCACTTTGTAATTGTTGAGGAAATGAGGGGGTTGATCCTGTGCACCAGCATATTGTAGGCGCACCGTCAGAGTCTGGCCGCGCTCGTTGAAGGGAGGCGGCTTGAGCAAAAGCTCCAGGGCGCTTTCAAACGCATTCAAACGCCGTTCTGTCAAGTCACCTTGGTCAGAAATACTATATCTTCGGCCAGCTCGCTGTCGTGCTAGTTTCTCTTGAGTGCAGATAAGTTTAGCCTCGGCAATGTCCCGATTGAGTGTTGTTCCGGGTACACTACTCTGAAGCAACCACCAAACAAGCCTAGGAGAACCAATGAAAGCGGCCAATTTTAGAGCATTGTCACCTTGGCTGATGGAATGCAGACGCGCATGTTTGCTCGTGTGTGCTTCTTTGTACAATATGGAGGCGACCAGGCGATGGTCTCGCCTCTGTATGAAGAAACGCAATAAATCATCTCGAGTTTCGTCTCCAGCAAATGTTATCCGCTCCATTTCATGAACCAACATCTCGGCAACTTGAGCGCGCCCTTTTTTCAGTGAACACACCAGTGGCGTCTCTTTGTTGTTGTTCAGTATCAGCAAAGCCGCTTTATCGGCTAGCATCTCTAGTATCGTGCTGACCCGTTCTATATGACCCTGCATAGCTGCAAGATGCAAAGCTGTGTTGCCATTGTTATTCTGTGCTTTCACATTTGCACCACGGTCGACAAGTATCCGAACTGTGTCGGCGTAATTCTCACGGCATTCCCGCTCATCCATTTCTGTGGTGGTGCCTTGGTCTGAGTTCAGTTCTTTCATCTGGGAGATGGTTGCCAGATTTCGGTATCCCAAAGCTTCGTGACATGCACAATGTAAAGGGGTCCAACCCTCGTCGTTCGTCGCCTTGACAAAAGGGAGGTCCTCATCAAGAAGAAAGGTGACGGCTCTTGAGAACCCCATCCGACTTGCTTCATGCAACATTGTCATATTTTGGCCATCTTTCAACTTATCAATGCAGTCCGCAAACCGAATCTTGCTCACCAGAAACTCGATCAACTTTATATCGTGGCGTTGACAGGCCAAGTGAAGGGCAGTAGAGCGTTTTCCACCAACCTCATATAATAATGCTTCCGGAGGATTTTCGTAGAATTTTGGCGATTCAAGCAAAATTGACAATGATTCCACATCACAGCATAGAATTGCCTCTGTGATAGGCTTTGAGCCGTCCTTATTGGCAATGGTGCAGTCTGCTCCCTTGGCAAGTAGCTGCCGTACAATGGTGTGGCTTTTTGTTGTACAACAAGCCGATAGTAAAGTGATGCCAGAAGAATTCAATCGGTTAATCTTGTCGGCCAGGCCATTCTTCTCCAAGAGTAATCCAACGATCCTATCGTGGCCAGTTCGTGCAGCATCCCAAAGGCAATCTTCGCCGTTTTTGGAGAGAATTTCTGGATCCGCATGTTTTTCAAGCAGTAGTTTCACGATTGACAGGTCGCCACGACGACAGGCCAGATTCAAAGCCGTGCGGCCGGCAACAGTCTTCTGGTTGATATCGAACATGGCGCGAGCATCAGCGGAGGGCGTATTCTCGCCCTCTGAGTCGGCAAATTCCGCGGTTGCGCCCGTAATTGGAACTTTGGCTGGGATATTGAAGTCGAGAAGCATCTTCATGACACAGAGATGACCAGAGTCAGCAGCAATATGCAATGGAGTACGGCCGCCACTGCCCGCGCGCTGCCCCGCGTCTGGGAACTTGCGTAACAAGTATTCTGCGACACCAGAATGACCATGTCGACATGCTTCTCCAATTGGTGTGATGCCATAGGAATCTTGTGCAGAGACAAGGGCGGACGAAGATGGACCATCTTTACCCTCATTCAGAGCCTTCACAATGTCCAGCTCGCCGGTCTCTGCGGCACAGTGGAGGGGACCTCTGCCCTTTTTATCGACAAGTGAAACATCCGCGTCGTTTTTCAACAAGGCGCAGACGATTTCCTTCTTTCTTGCCAGAATCGCAGAGTGCAGCGCTGGAGTCTGATCTGGACCCCCAACCTCGGAGGCCAATCTCTTGTTCGAGTTTATTGCCTCAATGATGAACATTTCTTTCGTCCTGTCATCTTCATTCTTCAGAAGCTTGAGCACGGCAACCACAAAAGTTGGGTCCGAGGGCTTCTTGTCGGCTAGATGCTTTGCGTCGGCGGCAATGTATTTGATAATAGATTTGGAGCTCTTGCCAAACTTGCAGCAAAAACGAACTCGTGCGTAAAAGTCAGCACGCTGTCCTTTTTTAGGGGTCTCGGGGGTAAACTCGGGGGTCCCTTCAGCAGACATTCTTGTTCTGGTGATTTGATAGATGGAAAACTGATTTGACAAGGGGAAGCCTGACGATGAGAAAAGAGGTCGAGGAAAGTTGAACACAAAGTAGACTGCATTGAGCCAACGCGAGCAAGAAAAGACGCGCAAAGTCTCTTCAACTATCAAGTAATATTAACTCATGTCAGCAAGCAGTATGCCGGTTTGAGTGAGAATGGGCCGCACCTGCCAGATATTATCGGAACTGGCCAGATAGGTGGGCATGTATATTCTTGCAGCTTGCTAGGCCTGACAAAACTTTAGTCAAAAATTACAGTGAGTAGGAATCTGGAGACGGTTGCCCTAGCGGAAATGTATTAATTGCCGGAAGAAATGGGCTTGATAGACTCGCTGCTCTCGAATTTAAAGGGGCGCGGGTGAGATGCACATGCATGCAGCCAGAAGAGTCTGGTGACAGCTTTTTCTATGCTTTTTCAGCACAATGTAATTAGAAAGTTCCCTTACCGAGCAGACCTGCATGATTGTTGCCTATCACTTATACCGAGCCACACAGCTTCCGCCATTGATAGCCGACGCGCACAACCAACTGATCCCCCGGCTGATGATCCCTGGACACTGTTTCACAAGAAAGTATTTTTCAAAGTTGAGATCTATTACCTTATTTGCCCTGGGGAGGATAAGATCGGCGTAAAATATAAATCGTATAATAATTCAATATTATTTATGTAGCAGCTTGCCTTCGATAGCCGACGCGAACGAGCTGAGCTGCATGCCACATCACATGGCCCCCTTCAACCCCGCGTTCTGCATCTGCCGCGGAGAATTGATTCTCGACTTCGTTCCATGTCATTATTGAGGCTTGAACATTTATAGCAACATCGGTCCCCCCGAGCCGTGCAGTGTCGTAAATGGGGGGCTCGGAGATGCGTTGCCCCACACCAGCTCTTCAAAAAAAGGCAGGAAATGAGGTGACCCCCCTCTTCAACATTGACCAACCCTCCTTTCAGGACAGAGCTTCTTTCGAGTTGCCAATTGCGCTTGCTCTTCGTTCAGCCGGCCGCCATGGAAGCGTTCAAGGCCCATGTGCTGTCGCTCATCCGCAGCGGCAGCAGCTATGCCCAGCCATACCTTGACCATGTCCCGTAAGTCAAGCAGTGTGACTGTGTGACATACATGATGGGATATCACTTCCCAAACACCACCTAACACTCAGCAGGAAGCCTCTTCTGCAAGGCAGCGTCGCCCTACTCGTACTCATTTTCTCCGTCCTCTTCTTCCGCGCCTCTCAAGCCTCCGCTGCTGGCCGTCCCCGGCGCTACATCGTCGATCCTCCGACCCCCAACTCCTCCTCCTCGACCAAGCCCGCCGCCGTCAACTCCTCCCACATTGCCTGCTACGCGCCCGCGACCGGCCAGTTCCTCGGCAACGTCCCTGCGGCATCAACCGCCGACATTGACACCGCCATTGCCGCTGCGGCCAAGGCCCAGCACGCATGGAGCACCACCACATTTGCGCAGCGCAAGGCCGTACTGCGCTCCATGATGCAGCACGTCATGGAGCACGCCGAGCAGATTTGCCGCGTGGCCGGGCTCGACAGCGGCAAGACGCTTGTCGACGCGCAGCTTGGTGAGATCATGGTCACGGTGGAGCGCCTGCAATGGACGTTGCTGCACGGCGAAAAGGCGCTGCGCCCGGAACGCCGCCCCACGAATCTGCTCATGATGTACAAGCGCAACACGGTGCGCTACGAGCCCATGGGCGTCGTCGCAGCGCTTGTCAGCTGGAACTACCCGTTCCACAACATGCTCGGGCCCATCATCAGCGCCATCTTTGCGGGCAACGGCGTTGTGGTCAAGGTCTCAGAACAGACGGCGTGGTCGAGTGCCTACTTTACAAACATTGCGAGGGGCGCGTTGGCGGCGCATGGTTTTGACACCGACTTGGTGCAGACGTTTGCGTGCTGGCCCAAAGAGGCTGAATACCTGACGTCGCATACTAGCATCTCGCACATTACTTTCATCGGCAGCCAGTCTGTCGCGCACCACGTCGCTGCGTCGGCGGCCAAGGCTCTGACACCCGTTGTGGCCGAACTCGGCGGCAAGGACCCCTTCATCATCCTTGACTCGGCGAAAAAGGACCTCCCACGCATTGCTGAAGTGATTCTCCGCGGCACGTTCCAGGCCGCGGGACAAAACTGCATCGGCATCGAGCGCGTAATCGCGTCTGGCCAGGTCTACGACAAGCTGGTCGACATGCTCGCGCCCCGCGTCCGGGCCATCCGTCTAGGCCCCGACGCCGACATGGGCGCCATGATCTCGTCCGCCTCGTTTGATCGCCTCGAGGGCCTCGTGCAAGCCGCCGTCGCTCAGGGCGCCCGTTTGCTGGCCGGCGGGAAACGCCACGTGCACCCCGACTACCCCGACGCCACGTACTTTGAGCCCACGATGCTTGCTGACGTGACGCCTGACATGGGCATCGCCTGCCAGGAATGCTTCGCGCCTGTCCTGACCCTCATGCGCGCCGAGGCGTCGACGGCCGACGCCATGCTCGCCATCGCCAATGCGCCCAGCTTTGGTCTCGGCGCCTCGGTCCACGGCTCTGAGCGCGACCCGGCCATGGAGCCCATCATTCGCGGCCTCAAGGCTGGCATGGTGGCTGTCAACGATTTCGCCGTCTACTACGCCGTGCAGCTACCGTTTGGCGGCGTTCGTGGCTCCGGATATGGCCGATTCGCCGGCCAAGAGGGTCTGCGCGGCCTGTGTAATATCAAGAGCGTATGCGAAGACAGGTTCGGATGGCTGGGCATCAGAACGGCAATTCCTCCCCCGATGCAATACCCTGTGCCGAATCAGAAGCACAGCTGGCGATTCGCGCACGGCGTCGTGCAAGTGGGCTACGGAGGGGGCCCGACAAAGGTCAATGGCCTGATGGGCATGCTGAAAAACATGTAAAATACAACGTGACCGGGCCAAAGAAACAAAGGATAATTTGTATTATATATTAATAACTTCATCAGCAATTACAGTCACACAAGCTCATGGAACAGAAGCATGCGAATACGGGTGTGCATTTCTCAACTACCTATTGAACCTGTCACAGATCTTCCTGCCTCCAATAAAGATCTAAGCTTCAGGTCATCTTTCATGAGCTAGCCCTCAAAATCACCACGACGATGCCAGTTTTTGCGTCGCAATGTACCTCACCAGTGGTTCACAGTGGCAGGAACCCCCCAAGCTTGAGAAGTAGGGCCTGTTGGACCCGGGAATGTTGCCGAAGGTTGCGGGCTGTCCCGAGAAGAAGCTGCAGCCTGATTCTGAAAAGAAGCAGCTGGAGGGGCGATACGGGGGACGGCCCAGTCGTTGGTAGCCGGGGCAGTACCATTGGAGTGCTGTGCGGCTCCGTTCTCGGCCTGAGTCGCGCCGCCCCAGGCGTCGCCAATCTCGCCAACTTCGCCAGTGTCTTGGCCTCCGACTTGGACCTCATTCGGATCATAGTCCGACTCCGTTTCGAATTGAATCGCCTTACCAGGGACGACTTCTGGCTTGTATATCTCGAGAAACTCGGGAATTTCCTGATTGGTCTCGAGAAGAGTGCGAGTTAGGACATTCGCAATCGGCTCGTCTCTATCAGTGAAAAGAGAGGTCGCGACACCGCGGTGGCCAATACGACCAGTGCGTCCTGACCAGGTTAGTGGATGCCAAAGACGGGAGGGACTAATAAAGAGAAAGTGGAGCATGACGAGGAAAGATCAGAACATACCGATGCGATGAGTGTACTCTTCAATACCGCCATGATCCATTGACGGCAGGTCGTAGTTGATGACGTGCATGACGTTTCGCACGTCAATGCCCCGGGCAGTGACTCCTGTGGCGACCAGAATTGGTGCAGTTCCGGCGCGGAACGAGCGCATGGCGGCCTCACGCTCCAGTTGCGTGCGGTCGCTGTGCATGGACGTGACGGGAAGCCTCATGTTGAAAAGGAAATCATCGAGGTAGTCGACTTCCTGTCGACTATTGACAAAAATGATCGTTCTAACGCCGTGCATCTCGTTGAGAAGCTGAAGTAGAACATCTCTTTTCTCATGGGGCTCTACCTTGACAACAATTTGTTTGATGTTTTCAGTAGTGCTCCCAGCACGACCGACACGGAACCGCACGTGTGCAGCGGCGAGATGTTCCTTTGCCAAGTCCCGAGCTTGCTTGGGAAAAGTGGCTGAGAAGAGACCATACTTGACATTACCATCGTCCTGGTCTACTGAGCGTTAGAGTGGGAAAGGGGGACAGATGGGAAGCAACTTACCTCCGCCGAGCATGATACGCTGGATATCTTCCTGCCAACCAACATCAAGCATCTCGTCTGCCTCATCAATGATGAGATACTTGAGACGGCGCAGACTCAGAACACGAGGCTTTTGAATGAAGGCGACAAGTCTTCCAGGGGTTCCGATGAGCACGTCGCAGCCACGATTGAGCAGATGGACTTGCTCAGCAAGAGGCACGCCACCATACACGACCCCAGGGCGCAGCATGGTCCGGTAGCAAAACTTGCGAGACTCATTGAAAATCTGCACGGCCAATTCGCGCGTCGGTGAGACGATAAGCACCAAAGGCTCGGCAGTAACCTCGTCTCTACCCTCGCAAAATGTGGCAGGGTTGGGACGAGGCGCAGCCAGCTTCTTGGCCTTGCCCATGAGAACGCTTAGAATAGGGATCAGATACGCGGCAGTTTTGCCAGATCCTATTAGGTTAGTTTTCAGAAAGATTGGGGAGCAAGAAACGACGTACCGGTCTGAGCAACGCCAATGACGTCCCGGCCCTGGACAATGGCGGGAATAGTGAACTTTTGTATTGGGGTTGGATGATCATAACCAGCCAACCGGACGTTTTCCAACATGACAGGATGCAATCCGGCATCCTTGAAGGAATTGATCGGCTGAATTTTCACGGGGCCCTCCTGCTTGACCTCGATGCTTGCAATGCTTGGAAAAGTTAGAAGTTGAGTAGATGTTGAGAGCTGCTACGAACCGTCTGAAATCAAGGCCCGTCCTTTCATGTCTTGTAGCGGGATCACCAAAGAGCTCGACCTCAAGGCTTTTAATTTTCGGGCCAACGTCGCCGTACTCATCGCTCCACTGGTAGATTGGAGCACTTCCGTCAAAGGCATCCGAGTTCAAGATACCATTGCCAGAATCCATTCTGGGTGACGACTTGTGTGCAGAAAAATTGGAAGAAAAAGGGGCAATTCGATAAATGTAATGATGGAAGTTCGAGCAGCGCGGCGAGAGCTTTGATTCGAAGGAGGAAAAACAAGAAAGTTCCGCGCTGCTGGCTCTAAATAGCAAGAGACAGTGCTGTTGCCAGCTGGCAGCCGATATTTGACAGCTGGCAGCCGATGTTTGACAGCTGGCGGCCGATATTTACAGCTGGCGGCGGCCGAAGCTGAAGTAGGTGCAGCTTCATCCGTTTGCACTTGATGATGTTCTCGAATCAGAGAACTTGTAGTATCAGCCTGACAATGGCCGAGAATACCGATTTTTGTGTAGTATTTCAAAACAACCACCTGATCTCGTTTAGCACTATCTCGTAATATAATCGTCACCACAAGTCCAACAAGTCCTGCGTATCTAGTGCTGTTGATACCTCGAAATCCTTCATGCCCTGTGCAAGCACTTGCTCCAGCCCGACTGCCGCTCTTCCCGTAACGCCACCCTCTTGCTTAGTTTGATCTATTCCTTTTGATATGGCCTCCAGAAAGCGCTTGTGAAATATTTGTTGTCTGGCCTCTTTATTAGGGTACATTTCCGCATCCTCGTCCCGTTGCGCCATAAACAGATTTAGATATTCAAATGAGCTCTCCGAGCGTGGTAATACGTAAAAATTGTCCCAGAATTGAGCACTCGTCGACTCGGCCGGCACTTCATCTTTGAAGCCAGCCTGCAGGAGCCTCGATAGCGTCACTATTTGCTTAGCACGGTTCTGTGCGTCTTTGGGTTTCAGCGTCGTCCGGGAATTGGCGGCCGACGTCCAGCCTTTGGTCGACGATGCGACGGCCCAGCCCATGACGGCGCAAAACGTTGTCAGCGTGCGCACCCAGCCGCCGGGACACCTTACGAGCTCGTCGTCGGCAACGTCGAGCAGCCAGTCCAAGGCTGCGAGTGCATCGTTGCTAATGTCACTTGAGAGATGCGTCATGCCCGCGCGGATAAACATGATATTGTGCTCAATGACGGGTTTTACTTCATCGGGGGGCAGCATGCGCAGTAGCTTGAGCAGCTGCAGCCGGACAGGCGTTGCGTTGTCGGAGATGAGCGGGACGAGCTTGGTGAGAATCGCGGCGGTGCCGACGGGGTTGACGGGAGGCTCAAGGGCGAGCTGGCTGGTAAGGTAAGCGAGTGCGTCTTTGCGCTGCCTGTCGGAGCGGGAGGAGGAGGCGAGAGAAAGGTTGTGCTTGAATTGCTGAACGACGTCGGGTGCTTGTGTCGACAAAGATTGATGTCCCATGACGATTGCTCGGGAATGTTAGCGACGACCTGATGACAGCCTCAGAAACCCTACCTTTTGCCTTGAAGCTTGTGTCTGTGAAATTGGAGGCCTTTGCCTTATCCTTGCCGACTTTCAATTTCGTTTTCTGCAACAGATTAGCATCAGCATCGGATGTGGCCCGGCATGTGGCAAACCTTGAAGTCCTTTGCCTTCTCCTTCTTCTTCTTCATACTGGAACCCATGGTGGCAGATTTCTAGAGATTGAGAGCCTCGGAGAGTTGTATCAAGAGCTATATCTCTGAACAAGACGTATTCCAGACCTTTCGCTGTCGAATTGTCGTTGTGCGATGTAGAGGGGCAGGAAATTTTGGCGGTGTCGCCGGGCAAAATTGGGGTAGCGCGCAGCGCAGTGTCACTGCACCCACCATCTCCACCAGAGCAACAAGCTGGATCGCGGCCTGACGACGCAGCTTCGCCGGACAACATACCCGCAACCAGCCGACACTTCATCATGATGGCCGATGTGACCAACGTACGTCAAATACTTTGCGCCGGATATTCATTTGTTGGACCGGTTCATTCTGACACTGGGCAACTTGTAGGGAAACAGCGCCATTCTGGACGAGAAGCTGTCGCGCCTGTCTAAGAAGCCCGGCGTCAAGGCCAGCATCGTCATTGATCGCGCAAGCGGGTCGATTCTCAAGACGAGCGGTGATGTCTCGGTGTTAGGAACGACACAGTCGCGGACGGCGTCGACGGCGGCATCCTTTTCAAATGAGCCGGCCGCGGCCGAGGAAAGCACTTCGAAAGGCATCGATGACTTTGCGGCCATGATCTGGAAATTCGTCAACAACTCGGGCGCGATGGTGGAGGAAATGGACAAGGATGTATGTTGTCGCGGGTTTCCATGCGCGAAGAAAAGGCTGGCGAGGAGATGCTAACGGGCGACTAGGACGAACTGCGACTACTACGACTACGAACCAGAAAGCACGAAATCGTCATTGTGCTGGACCCGAGATACCTGTTGACAGTCATTCACGATACCCCTTCCTCTTGAAGTAGGGCTTGTCTTCGGAAAGTGGGATAACGGTTTACGGGTGCTAGATGCGCCGTCACCAAGACTGGCTATGCGCGCACTGGTTACTCGATGGAACTATACATGCGATCAAGATACCCTTTTCGCATGGGCTGTGCAAAGACGGCGCCATGACGAAAATTCGAGTGTGGGAGGAAGTTAAGAAATGTACATATTGCGCCACGTAAATGTTCCTTGCTCAGAAGGGCTTGAGCCGAGGTCGCCAGCCACGCAGCCACATGTCCTTTGAAATAGCATTCGACAGAAAAGACTTGGATCTATATTCAAACTGCCAATTTATTGTAGGCTCGAGCAACCGTTATTTTTGTTGCGTCTGTTGCGTATTTTACATAATGCCCAGTCAATCCACGTAGTCCATGCTGGCATACCCTCGGGTAACTGCGGCTCGCGTCTTTCACACTATGTGTGACCGTGACCTTCCATTTTCTAAGTTATATCTGTTCGTATCGAGCATCGGGTCTACTAAGCAGGAGGAGCGGGAGCGGGAGCGCCAGTGGCAGTGCCGGCGGCAGAACGATCGGGAGGTGGCATGAATAGAGGCATATATGTGACAGCAAGGGCCATGACTACAGTGGTTTATCAGCAACAAAAAATTCAAAAAGCGCGAGTCGGGGGGTGGATTCGGCTTACCGGAAAGACCGACGTTGAAGTAGCCGGGTGTACCGTTCTTCTTGGTCTCGGCGCTCTCGCCGAGCCAGTTCTGGATGGAAAACACAACACCAGCCCTGCAGTCACCCAGTCAGCGCAGATCTTGCATCTATTTTCCAAAGCCGTGATTCAGAGTTTTGAATCCAAAATCAACGTAGCCAAGTCCAACTGGGTCGCATGTCGAGCTAACGCAGAGAAGGGAAACGTACCAGCCAACAAACTTGTTCCTCGTAAACATGGCGGCCATGGGCATCGTCGACGACAGCGTCGAGCTGAATTCGGGGGTATCGCCCTTGGAAATGGGCTCCTGGTACGGAACGACTGCCGATGCGCGTTGACCTGTTATTAGCGAAGACCATTCCCTCTGGACAACGGGTGCGTTGATTCGCGAGCAGCTCTTGTCTCAGCGGAGCAGTTGCTGGCACTGGCGCAGCGAGGCGCATCGCGAACCTGCTGGGAGTGAATGATATGTCGACATACCTAGTTCCGCACGACGCATGTCCTTGTTGTTTGGCGCCATTGTCAATCGAGATTGAAATTGACGACTTGATTGATGGGAGGGAAGCGTGCTACGAAGGCCTACTTTGGGTTGCGCAAGCTTCAGCATGTGGACAGAAGCGGCCTAGCGCAGCGCAGCCCACTTCGACATGCACACTGAAGTGTGAGAGGAAGAAGTGTAAATGGAGTTGGAGATTTATTTTATTTTGGCTAAAGAAAGAATTACATGATATTCGCTTCGTAACATGGTGTCAAAATCGTCAATATTTATACATGTACTTTTTCGTCTGTTGGTTTAGTCCACTCGCACAATAATTTTGTAGCCCAGCGCACCAGCCTCGCGAATCGCGCACGCAAGACAGCCTCGCTTGCGACGGCTGATAATAGCATTCCAGCCCTGCTCGGAGCAGAGGCTGCGGACTAAAATCTCCATGTCCGATCCCGATTGCCGCTTATGCGACTCGTAGTGCATGTTGGCGGCAAAGGAGAAGTCCTGCTTGCGGTCGGCCTGGGGCGAGGTCGACGGCGAAGCAAGGCGCTCGAGGACTGGCGACTGCGGCAGCTCGACAATCTGAGTCATGCAGTCAATGACGAGAACGGTATTACCAGGGGCCTTGTTTTCGGGATAGCCGACGCCTAGGAGATCGGGCAGCGGCAGATGCTTCTTTTGAATCACCTCGGAGATGTGCACGACTTTATAGTTGAAAAACTTGTGCAAAGGATGGCCTAGGGATGTGTTAGATAAGGAGCTCTGCAGGAGGAATAGAAGCGTACCCATGCGATGAAGAGCGCGCGATGCGTTGCCGAGTGATACCTCTCCAGACACGTCGATTTCGCGAATAGTCGGGCTGGACGGCGACTTGACAAATCGTACACCACGGGGTGGCGAACATGGATGGGCATTGACAAAGTTTACATCGTACAGTAGAGAGATTATATGCTGTCTGTCAGGGACTCCATCAATGGCAACACGAAAAACAAGTGAAGCGGGTTGGGAAAAGAGATCGGGAGCCGGCGCAGATTCATGCCGAGGAGTGGCCATAATCTCAGGCAGTGGTGTGGGATGAAGCGATAAAGCGGACGGGGAGAGTTCCAAAGACGCGAAATCGACGAATACATTGGGCGGAGGGGACTGGTATCGGTTCTCCCAGGGCATCGTAAAGTCAGCCGGCGATGCTGATTCCTCTTCTCCGTCGCCAGCAATGGAAGAATCACGCTCAAGACGCCGTTTTGCCCATATTCTCGACTTTTTGCCCAAGTTTGCAACATCCTCTGTTCAACGTTAGCCAGCAATCGCACAATCAGACGTTGATAGTCTCACCGGCCACATCCTTGACGTCAATATTAAGCCAGCCTTCTTCTACGCCCGTGGGTACAATGTCCGTTGAGATCCAGCCCATACACTCAGCAGAGCCACTTCCAGCTGCTAGCACTCGACCGACGATGCACGATGTGCTCCAGAAACTCATACCAGAGTAGACAAACCCGCCGCAAAGATTGGCAAAGGAGCCAAGCTTGCTCATGGCGACGTCATCGTTTTCGAGCAGTGTTGCCATGAGAAAGTGCGACAGGCCATCGCCTGGCAGCATGAGTCCAAAAATGTATGACTTGGACATCCATCCAGATGGATGCAAGGCGGCCGCTAGTCGTCTGCGTCGGGCTCTGGCTTGTTCTTTGTGGTTGCCTCGCTGGCAAGTAACATCCCACGTACCGAAATAGTCGTCGTTGGAGTGATCTTTGGATTTCGAGTCGTAGCCGCAATCGCACATGGAGGTGTCGGGTTTCTTCTTCACGGCCTCTCGCATGTGAGTAGTAATGCGCGCTTCATAATCTTCGATACCAGGCCATCTCAGCTTTCTGGCAAAGTGAATAAGACCGTCGACTTGGCGCTGTCCGTTTCTACCTTTGATAATATAGCGCCGAGCTGGAAACGCTGGCGTCATGTGACGATGGTTGTGGTGATGGTTGAAGGGCATATGGCTCGCAATGACGGCCAACCAGCTGGCACTTTTGGCCATTATGCTCTTGACAAGAGTAGCGTCGTGATCATTCGAAAGTTCTTCCTTGGTAGCCTCCTTTTGAGGAGACTCTCCATCTGCGACAATTTCAATGTTATCGAGCCAGCTGCGCGCAAGCAGCAGTGACCATTTCACGGTCGAGTTGGCGGCGCGCTCGAACTGGACGACGTCAATAGGTCGAAAAGCTCCAGCACCATACTCCTCGCCCTGGGTGACGGCATCAAGCCGAATAAGAAGCTCTGTAGCCATGAGAATTTGCAATAGAAGCCAATATTTCTCCTCGGCCATTTCGTCGGAGCATTCCGAATTGTGTATGCTAGAATCCCCATCCAGACGGTCGCCGTGGGGCTCTCCCCAAAGGATCTGGCCAAGACGGATGCGCCACTCAACATGCGACAAGTCAATCCAGACATTGGCCGTGGCAAGACACTTGAGAATGGCGACAATCTGGTTGGTCAAGCCGTGGACGTCCTTTTTGTCGAGGGCTATGTAGCGGGGGCGCATAAAGTTGCCAAACAAGTCGTTGTAGGACTCGGAGGACTGGCGTTTCCTGAGGTCGTTATTTCGGTAAATGTTGCCGTTGCGCTGGAGGCGGCCCAATATTTCGGACTCTGGGATGCGGTGCAGCCAACCCTCGTTGCCAAGCATGTGCTCGCGTGCGTCGACAATGGCGCGGGCCTTTTTGCCAATGCTGTCAAAGCCAAACTGCTCCTCCTCGAGAGCGTCGCTGACGCCGAGCTCGAGCGCAGCCTGGTAGCCCATGGTGCCCTTTTCGAGGCCCTGCAGGCTGAGCATGTTGGGGCGCTCGCGGCAGCGGACAAAGAAATGCGCGCGGCTCCGGCGCTCAGCCTGCTGCTTCTCGGCGGCGGCATCATGGTTGCGGTCGCGTGTAAGATGCGGATGCGCGGTGACGCCGCTCCAAGCCTTGGCCTCGATCTGGCAGTGGTCAGTCAGATCACGGATCTGCAGGTCCTCGTCAAAGGGGAATGCGACGGAGGGATTGGGGACGGAGATGAAGGGCCCCTCATTACGGGCAAAGTACTGGGGCGCGCCGGAAAAGAGCTTTTCAATGTCGTCCTGGCTCAGCGTGGCCATGATCTCTAGATACAGGAGGCGCAGAGGCGAGAGAATGAGGGCAATGACATCGAGGTCCGAGGCGGTCGGGATCGAAGCGGCTGGTCGGAGGAGGGTAGCAGTGACCGGTGAGGCGGCGGGGTCGTCGTCGCGAATGAACGAGGCCAGTGGAGAGCTTGGAGCTCGATGGATGGGCCGATGACGTCGTGAGGAGCCCGTGAGAAAATGAATTGTGAGGTCGAAAAGTGAGTGCAACTTGTAGATGGAATGGGACTTGAAATCTCGATGCGAGAAGGGTGAGATCCAATGGCAATCAAGATGCCAAGAAGAGTACCGAGGTCTCGCCTCACGCAGGTACAGCCCGTACAGGGCCGTACAAGTGACAAGCTGCCTGCTGGCGTGACATGACGCCGGGAGAGGAGGCACGGATCCGCCAGTGCTGGGGCGGGAGATCAGCGCGCCATTGAGTTCGAGGTACGGCGCAGACCATTTAATTTGCGATAAATTGGTGATGAGGCTTATATGAGTATCTTTACTGCATTGACTTGTTTATTGAAGAAAAGATTCAGGACGTGCGTTGAGCTGCTGCCCAGTTAGCTGTGAAGGGACAACTCACAGGGGATGGCGGCACAATTACAGCGCAATCACTCACTATTACCTACCGGCCTCGCCGGCCAACTTTGGCAAATGTGACGCCATTTTCCGGGGTCGACTCCACTGGAACCGGGACCCTGAGCTCTAAATCAGCGCTCAACAGTGCTAAATCAGCTGCTAATAAATGAGCTGGCCCGGCAGCGATGGCTCCGTGGCGCAGGGCAATATATTAATAGTAAATGACGCCGAACTATTCGTTTAATATCGGGGGTTGCACGCCAAGTCGAAGGGGGCCAGAGGCCAAGTTCAAGCGGAGCCAAGAGCCGCAGAAACAATTGCAGGTTCTTTGCAGATACTACAGCTAATTTAATACTTCAGTAGCCCATCTCAATTCACATGCCAGTCAAAAGCCAGTCAATCATCGCCACTTAATTTTCTACCAATTAATCATCAGCCAGTCAAACGACAGCCAATTAATCAACAGCTAGTAAATCAAAAGCCAATCAACAGCCAGTCAACTGGCGCAACAGTTAATCAATAGCAATTAATCATCAGCCGCCAGTCAAATAGCTGCTAGTCGACTGACTGCTAATGAACAACTTGCTGCTGATAGACTGGCTGCTGAGTAAATGGCCTCGTAACTGAGATGGGCTACTAAAAGTAACTGTAGGGCCCCACTCGGGCTTGGCCTCTAACCCCTCTGGACTTGAGGTTTAGTTACTATTCGTACCTGCGCCTAATATCGGCTTGTGAAGGTGGAACAATGCAGGTTCTTCAAGATATTCGTACAGCCTACGTTATGACAACATGACTGGCTGCCGGCACGCCAGCAGCTAAAAGACAAGTGTTTGTCAGAAGATAAGCAAAGAGAAACAAACAAAAGATAGGGAAGAAATTGGCTAGCTTTTATATCCTTTGCAGCATGCCGCAAAACTTCATCCCTTTTGGCAGCAATCTGGCAGTGGCCCAACTTGGCGATGGAGTCAAGCCCGCCACGCCCTGAAACGCAAGCGGAGACAGTCTGCGTGTCGTCCCTTGTCGCAGAGCCGCGCTGTCAAAATCGCCAATACACAACGTCTTTCAGTCATTAATCTTGACCTGGCATCTCTTCCCTTTTCTCATTTTTCCTCTCTGAATTTTCTCGCAAACAACAAAATTATCCCAACCAGTCGAGGCAGAACACACTACTCAATCAAACAACTCCAACAACATGCAATTTTCCCTATCGACAGCTCTGCTCCTGTGGACAGCCTCGCTAGCCAGCGCCGGAATTGTCATCACACCGATTCGCGATGACCAAATAGTCCAAAGAAATGCTGGCGATTGCTTCTTTGGAGTCGTGACGCCTCAGGGCTGCGGGTAGGCTTATCCCACAAAGCAAGGCACAGTCAGGAAAGCTAACTCGTCAAAAGCCCCAAGAGAGGTTGAATACACATACAAGTAACTCCTCCAAAAAGAGAGGAAATTAATGAAAGTAAACTGCGAAAAGGAGATGACTTCGCCAAAAGGGGCGCGTCTGCCGGGAGCAAGATGCGCAATATTACATTGACATATTAATACTACTAGACATACCCACATAGCAATACATTCATTCGTCACTATTTAGTTACTAACAACACACTGCAACTTTATAGATTTGATTTTCTCCAATCTTGGCGTAATTCTTCAGTAATTTTTAAGTAATTGTCATCGCTGCTAGCTAAAAGGACAATCAGAAAAACAGCGCCCTCTCCTTACTGTCTGAAACGTCTCTAGCACCTGTTCAGCTTGCAAATACTCCCTCCCGTATCAACATCGTGAAACTGGCAGAGCCGCGAAACCAGCATCGAGTTTCAGACGGCCACCCCGACTTCATGCCTTCAAAGACAAACCGACATTGACTAATACCGCGAAATTTTTCTCCTCTTCTCTGGAAATACTCGGAAAGAAGAGACCTTGGCGATGGTGTCAAATCGAACCCGCTTAATGCGAACATCTGGAAACTGACACGCGCAACGTAAAAATAACCAGTCCATTCATGATAAAAAACCTGCAATACATTGGAGGATTCCTGAATTAATCCGTTCAAGCAGATAGACATCCATTGCCAACAAAGCAGGAAAATCATGATCCTTCGAAATACATAGGAGAAATAATAGAGAGTTAGAAATAAAACAAATAAAATCGACATCAATTTTCACATGCCAACAATCCAATACAATTCATAAAATTCCCGCTCAGTGGTACAGCTTGTCAAGCAGGCAGAAGAGGCCAAATCACATGGCCAGTCTCTATGACAGGTCAGAGACGCACTGGGCTAACTGCGCGTCGCACGCGGAAGCGTCGACGCCCTGGGCGGCGCCCGACTGGACAGCCTCCTGGCAAGCTCCGCGCTGCGCATCGCACGAGCGCTGCACGGCCTCGCCCTGGGTGGTGAAGCTATTGCCCAACGTGGCAAAGGGGCGGTTCGGGTCGTTGGTCTGGACAACCTCGGGCGCGGCCATGCCGCCGACGGCTGCTGACTGGCTGGCACCGCCCAGGCCGCGCCGTCCACCCTGGCCTCCGCGTCCGCCCTGGCCACCTTGAAACACACCGTCGGCACCTGGGAACAGACTGTCGGCACCTGGGAACAGACCGTTCAGGCCGTCGTTGACTTGACCATTGTTCTGCAGACCACCTCGGCCTCCGCCTTGCTGTCCGTTGCCATTCTGACCGCCGCGATTCTGACCGTTGCCGTTTTGGCCATTGCCGTTTTGTCCATTGCCGCCACGCTGCCCACCATTGTTGTTGTTACCGCCGCCATTGTTGTTGTTGTTGTTGTTGTTGTTGTTACCGCCATTATTGTTGTTGCCGCCATTGCCGCCGCCACCGACGGTGAAGCGAACGCAGTCATCTTGGGCACCACGCTGGGCGATAGGCATAAGGACGGGCTGATGATTGGCAGCAGAAGCCATGCTGCACAGGCGGTAGTTGCCAGGAGGGAGACCGCCGGCGACCGTGGCCGAGAGCAGACCCTGACCGTTGCCGGCGTCGTTGATACCCTTGAAGAAGACAAACTCCTGGGGGTTCAGAGGCTGCTGGGGGTTGAGACCGCGGCCCGTGTCCTGAACAGTGACGTGGGTGTGGCCAATGATGAAGCCCTGCCCGTTGGTATCTTGAGGCGCCGAGTAGTAGTTGCTGGTAGCGTTAGTGAAGGTGCCGGGCGCAAAGTTCGCCATTTGCACCTGAATGTCGAATTCCACCTTGGGAGGGAGGTTGTCGCCATTCTGGGGTTGGACAAAGACACTAGAGACCATCTTCTCGACGGCGGGAATGTTGCCCATGACTACACAGCAATGTCAATGAACTGCGTGGATGCAATTACACTGTGAAACTTACCTATACCGTTGCAAGATCCTTCGCGAACCTGAGCACCGTTGGTCAAGGTCTTTCCCTGGCAAAAGTTGATAAAGTTGTTGTTGGAACTGTCATCTCGTTAGTCGTGCCCGTAAAAGGTTGAAGATGTCATTACATACACCGCAGAAGCAGCCTGTTCATCGGAGCCAGGGTTGTCGCCATCGAAGAAGGAACCTTGTTGCAAAACATTGGGGTCCAGCTGAAGATTGCCATTACCACCATTGCCATTGTTGCCATTGTTTCCACGGTTGTTGCCATTATTGCCATTGTTGCCGCCATTGTTGCCGCCATTGTTGCCACCGTTACCACCGTTGTTGCCATTTTGGCCGCCGCCATTTTGGCCGCCCTGTCGCTGACCGCCGTTGCGGTTCTGACGACGCTCGAGGGCGGCGCGGACTGGGGAGCGGCGCATCTCAGCGGCGTCGACAACCATGGCCGCGCCCACGAGGGCTGTTAAGATGGCCTTGAGTTGCATGTTGAAGAATATTGTCGTCTAGATGAATCGATTGTGCAAGGCTAGAACAGATTTGTTGTAGAAGCTAAAAGGACAAGAGCAAGCTGTAACAATTCACAATCTATGGTTCCAGACCGAAGATGATTGTAAACGAGAGTCGATGTTGGTGTACAAGCCGTCGGATGTGTGAGCGGGCAAAGGAGCGAACGAACGCGGAAGACAAAAGCAGCCCAGCACGCTCAGAAATAAGATAGTAATACGACCAGCGGTTGAGGAGAAGAAAAGAAGGGACGGAACAAGCGCACAGTCAAGAGAGAGGGGAATTATCTTTAAAACGTAAAGAGAGTCCGAGTAGAGAGGGGCGGGTAAGAGGGGAATGCCAAGGTCATGCCTTTAAGAACCCCGGCAGCAAAGAGGTAACCCCAGTGGGCAAAGGCAAAAAGATAGCCTAAAAAGGGACGAGACGGAATCTCGGCTCGCCAAATGGCAGGGTGGAATGGATTCAGGTCCCCGGGGTGGCAGCGTGCATGAGTGCAACCAGCCCGGCCCCAAACCGGCACACACGGCCAGTACCAGGAACTGCAGAGAAGAGGCTCTTTGGTCGAGCATTATCTCCACGGGGTCAAAACCGGCAGCGGTGGGTACCGTCGGTAGAAAAAATCACCGACATCTGCCATCTTTGAGCTTGAGTGTGCGTAGAGCGATAGGCGAGCTTGTGTGTGGCATCTCCATCCATCGTCTGCTCGGTCTGTGATGAGATTTCACGCGTTTGGGCAAGGAGACTGCGCGAAAAGGCAAAAGATGAGATTGTCAGGAATAGGACGGTGTTTCCAAACCAGAGGAGTCGCAGCTGCAAGAGCGTGATGCCATGCAGGATCGATTCGGGAATGGCATGGCCTTGTGATTCGTCAAACCCCGGGGGGACATGTCGTTGGTGGTGGTGGGTTGCAAGCGCCCTGTTGAAAACCCCTGCAGTCCCACTACATCGAGGTGCCAAAACCCAGAAAGAGAAAGGATGGCCCCTTTCTGCCAGCCTTCCCAGACGGCTGCATGCATAAAGTCGCGAGGACCGGCCGCGAGGGCGTCTGAGGTGTAGAGTGTCGCAGAGGTGCGGCAGCCCCTGGTCTGACGTTGGGCGCTCCGGCCAATGGGCGCCGCGCCGGCGTCCGGGGCGGCTCCATCGGGCGCATGGCCTCTTACACAGGTGAAGCGCGCCGCGAGACGTGTGGGAGACTCCCTAATTGATGGCGACCAGACGTCTGAGGATAACTGGACTTGTCTGGATGTGAATGGTTGAATGGAAATAAATTTTCGTCTTTTTACTGGTTTTTGTCATCTCGTCCTGGAACCGTTCCGCCACCTTGTTCTGCGGGTTGCCTCTTTGGGTGGCAGCCCCAGCCGCACACTAATTCGCAGCTTGTAAATCGGGCCTCGTTGTACATTGCTTGATCTCAGGCTGGCCTGGTCGGATGACGAACCGCCACCAGCTATGCGGTGCTGACCTAGTTTGAGCACAATGGTGTGTGCAAATATGCCCGTTCAACTGCACTAGTGCACGTCTCGTCTCAGGTCTGCTATGTGGGATCAAGTATCCCGTCAATTTCGCACTTTAAGAGCTGATCAGACCGGCCAGCAATGCCACATGTCTGGGGAATGGAGATTTCGTTGGGCGTCTGTGCCGTGAGCCCGACATGGCTGTTCTGTGCCGAACATGTTGATTGAAAGACGTCTGGCTGCATGAGAAAGCGGCCTCGACTTGTGCCGGTCATTCACCGGATTTGCGGATTTTCAGTTACAGTCAAGTAAGTCCAAACCGATTTCTGTCGATTAATTAAATCCCCATTCGGATAATCCGGCATGGTGCCGCCACGGACGCTCTTCTCGGCGCCGACCTTGGCAGACACTCATTGCCAAGACATTTGGCAGCAAGTCGCTCTGAAACACCTATCATCTAAAATGCAGGACTGCGGCTTGTACATGTAGAGATTGATAAGTGTGGCTGTGTAATTGTTCGAATACAAGGCAGTCTCCTGGTTCATTATCCAATTTGAAATGGTCTCGTCTGATAAGAACCGATTCCGATGACGCGGCTCTTGGGACGATCTGAGTACTGTATTGTAGCAAGTTGATGACAATTCTTCCCCGGGCTTTTTGCATCCGTCGTTCGGTAGATGGGGGTTGCATAAACGTCAGTTGGTGTCGCAAATGCTCAAAGGTTATCACAGCATTCGGCCCATTAAATATTCAAACCATCAGATCTAAGAATAACAGAAATCTGATTACAGTTCAACTTGAGTTTCACTGCCTTGCTTTCGATGTGCATTGTACTCTTCGGCAATCCTGTCGAGCAGAGCCGCCATTCTATAGCCAGCCAGAGCAACTTGCTTCTCCAGGATTGGTGCGGCGTTCTCGTAGTACTGGCCGCTCAGCTCCTGGTCTTGGATGGTCTCGGGGCCTTGTGGAAGAACTTTCTCCTTCTTAGCGCGGCGGTCAAAACAGACTCGGAAACGTTGTGCGACTCACCATGCGAACAGACAAGGGCGTTGGCTTCGCGCGACCACGCCAGCGCTGTACCATTAGTATCGGCCAGATTGATGTCCTTTATCCATGAGTTCTTCTCCACAGCCCATTTGCCATGGCTAATCTCGTCGGTGAGCTGCGTCGCCCAGCGCTTCGCCAACGGGTAGGGCTTGCCGCGCAGGCCGCCCAGCCACTTTTCTAAGATGGAGCTGTCCCAGACGTGGTGCAGATTGAGCTCACGACCACCCCAGCGGACTAGGATGCCATTACCGCCGCGGGCGACGTCCTCGTTGTGCAGCGGCTGGTGCAGATCGCCGACGAAATGGACGACAAACTTGGCGGCCTGCGCGCGGCGCCACGCGGGCAGCTTGTCATCGTACAGCTGCTCGGTGTAGTTTGTGAGTGACGAGACGACGCATCCAGTCTGCTTGCAGTCGCGCTCCAAATCTACGTTGCACGAGTGCGGCGGCTGGTCGTGGGCATCGATAAAGTGAAACGTGCTGGTGAACTTGCCCCATTTTGTGTACCGGATGGAGTCGGCCCAGCTAGCTACGGAAGCGAGGTAGTCGTCATCGGTGCGCTTGAGAAGCTCCTTGAGATAGGCTTCGGTGGAATTTGCGATGAAGTTGCTTGCAATGTAGGCCGTGGTAATGTGTCCAAGACCTAGGTGCGCGGATTAGCGATGGAGATGGAAGAGCGCGCAAAATTATTTCAGCGCGGAGCGTAGTAGAGCATACTTCCCCATGCCGATACTGCAGGCAGCGCGAGGAGGCCGCACGTTACGGCAGCGTTGAGTCTCATGTTGACGCCGTTGCGCGGGGATGGGTAGGGAATGGTGAGATGGTGTTGATGTCGCAACACACAGCCGTCTACCTACTTATTATCCAGAAATTCGACGGAAAAGAAGCGCACTTGGCCGCCTAAACAGGCCGCAGACGTGTTGTGATGATGGAACGACCACAGGCGCCACAGAATTGAGGAGTGAAGCCTACAGCCACTGTAAGCGAATCGACGCCCAAAACAACGGCCCACGTGAAACGAAAGTGTGCTCACGCGCACGTCAGTGCAGAGACGCAGAGACACCTTCGGACGGTGCGGCGCCAAAAAGAAAAAGAAGAACAAAAGGGTCGAATCATATTTTGCTGCCTGATCGTCGCTCTCGAATATTGAAAGAAAATATGTTGGGCAGATATTGGCCAAATTATCTCTACAAGATCGGGCATCTCCTTCTCGCCGCCCGGCAGCGAATTGGGTCAACAAAGGAACTGGGGTATCGGGCACGCCTGCAAAAGTGACCAGAGAACAACTCGCAAAGCTCCCTTCTCTCATTTACCACGTCACATTTTTGAGACTAAGCCGATTTCATTATCATTCAACCTGTCTTGGATACGACGATGCTTTAGCAGCGGCCAAGGCCCGATAGGGGCAGTACTGCTGGTGCAGCCGCCGTCTTGCATGGCGCAGCGGTCATGAAATCCCACCTTGAAGGTTCAATATGTATTTGATAGAGATTGAAATGTGACTTGAAATATCAGCATTCATGCAATGCAGCCTGGCGCAGCTCACTCCGACCAACCGCGTCTTTGACGCACCTCTGCGTTGCTCAGCCTCAGCTGCACATCCCTATTGCTTCACCGGATGGTGCTCCTGCAACGTCGCCAAACTACAGACTCAACACCCCGAGCGTATGATGAAGCTACTAACATGTGACGATGCCGACAACTACAGCCTGACCTCGGATCTCCCCCCCACCGAGATCCCGCCGTGCGCGATTCTTACCCGCACGTGGGGATCGGATGAAGTCACTTTCGCAGATATAGGGAGTTCTGGACTCGAGTGGAAGCAAAAGGTGGGCTATCAAAAGATTCGACTTTGCGCGGAGCAAGCGAGGCGAAATGGTTTGCATCATTTATGGGTTGACACTTGCTGCATCGACAAATCCAATGCCATCGAGCTGCAAACGACCATCAATAGCATGTTCCAGTGGTACCGCGATGCAGAACGATGCTATGTGTAATGGTTGATGTATCCCACGCCAACGCGTCTAATGAGCAAGAAATTGCGCCTTGGGGGACGTCGTTTCAAAAGAGCAGATGGTTCACCCGCGACTGGACGTTGCAAGAACTCATCGCGCCGAAAGTGGTAGATTTTTATTCCAAAGAGGGTACCTTCTTGGGCGACAGGCAATCTTTGGAATAAATTCTTCGTGACATCACGGGAATCCCGACAAAGGCGCTCCGTGGTAACCCGTTGTCCGAATTTACTGTCACCGAGCGCGAGTCGTGGGCCCGTAATCGTCAGACAAAGTATGAAGAAGATATGGCATACTCACTCCTCGGAATATTCAGCGTATTTCTGCCTCTGATATATACGGTGAAGGACGAGACGAGGCGCAAAGGCGACTTCGAGAAGAGGTTCAAAAAGCGGTAAAAGGTGAGAAGAGATCACGACAGACCGGTAGAGAAGCTGACCGATTCAGGCCCGCGAAACAACGACTTTACCATCACCTTTAGCCATTCGAAGGCACCAGAGATACAAAATTTCGTCGCAAGAGAAGAGGAACTGGCGGAGATACATAGAACACTAAATTCGGATGGCGGCCGTCGTGTCGTAGTTCTCCATGGCCTTGGCGGCATTGGCAAGACTCAGCTCGCCGTGGCATATTTAAAGCGATACCGCGACGAATACTCGGCCATATTTTGGCTGAATATCAAGGACGAGACTTCCATCAGAGAGAGCTTCGTCAATGTTGCGAAGCAGATACGGCAACAACATGCCGAGGCGCGTCTGTTCTGTAAGCTCGGCGCGGATGGTGACCCGACCGAGGCCGTCGAGGCTGTAAAGTTGTGGCTAAGCTTCTCAGGAAACACAAGATGGCTCCTTGTCTACGATAATTACGATGAAGCTGAGCTGAATGAGGTAAAGAGCGGCGAGGGCATCGATATATGCGTATTTCTACCAAAGGCTTATCAGGGTGCCGTCATTATCACGGCACGGTTGTCGCTCATCGACATGGGCACGTAATTCGCGTGAAGAAACTGGAGTCAATGACAGATAGTTTAGAGATTATTGCTTCAACATCTGGACGAGCTAATTTACAGAAAGGTAAGTTTTCCGAGACTGACCTGAAAGCTCTGCTCACAACTGACAGATCCGGACGCCAAGAGGCTTATTCAGGAGCTTGACGGTCTACCATTGGCCCTTGCCACAGCTGGTGCGTATTTGAGGCGCGTTTCGATCAAGTCGGCCGACTATCTGCGCCATTACGAAACATCGTGGGAACGACTCCATAAGAGTACACCAAGTCTTGGATCTTACAAAGACCGAACACTGTGCTCTACGTGGCAAATCTCTTATCAGCAGATCGAGAAGCAGTTCCCGCTTGCAGCTCATTTGCTTCGATTCTGGGCCTGCTTTGACAACCAAGATCTGTGGTTCGAGCTCATCAAACCCAAGAACGATGGCGGACCAACCTGGCTCCGTCAGCTCGGCGATTAATTGGTTTTCAACGAAGCCATCGGCACATTGCACGACTATGGATTCGTCGAGCCATGCACCGAAAGCTTGACTTCGTGTGGATCTCAAGGGTACAGCATACACAGCTGTTTGCACTCGTGGACCAAGCATGCTCTCAATGAGGGCCAAAGTGCTAGTCTGGACCGTCTCGCACTCGAATGCGTGGCTAGCTGCGTTATGCAGCAGCTTACTGATGGCGTTCCGAATGAAGATGATGCCTCCCAGGCCTTGCGACTCGAAAGGCGGCTGCTGTCAATGCAAAGATCTCCTTTGCCCGCAATCAAGACCGGATTCAGGACTCGGACCAGCTAATTCTTCACGCCTTGGGTCAACTATACACAAGTCAGGATTTGGTGGACGACGCTGAGAACATGTATTCCCTGGCTGTTCGAGGCTGCGAACGTACTTATGGACCAGACCATGTGAATACTTTCACCTTCCTTGCTAGACTTGGCATAACCTTCAGTCTACAATGCAGAATGAAAGAGGCCGAGGATACTCTGCTGCGGGCACTTTGCGGGCAAGAACAGTTACTCGGTACCAAGCATCCGTTCCTGGTTGTCACACTTAACGGCTTAGCTTTTTTGTATTCAATACAGGGCCGGCTTGAAGAGGCGAAAGCCATGTACCAGAGGGTGATACAAATACAGGAAAGACATTGGGAGCCAGTTGCTTCGAAAGGACTCTGCGGCCTCAAACCAATAGCATTGCTGAACTTTGATCAACACACACGGAGAAGACTGAGCAGTTTCTCTGGGATATTCTGAAGATATCAGGCCAAAACAATCAAAATTATTTATCGACTCAGGGGGCGCTTGGTTGCCTTGGAGAGCTTTATAGGCTCCAAGGGAAGCTGCCGGAAGCGGAAAACATATTTTTGAAAGCACTTGGTGAACCGAAGAGGCTGCTTGAAGTGAAACGTCCAGATGCCCTTTATACAATGACAGGTTTAGCGGACCTGTGTCTATCTCAAGGAAGGCTACAAGTAGCTGAAGCTCTGTGTCTGAAGGTGGTCCGAGGATATGAAGAGATTCGAGGCAGAGATACCATAACGACGGCTTTTGCGCTCCTCCAACTGGGAAGTGTATATCTCGCCCAAAGGCGATTTGAGGAGGCCAAGAAGATCTACCTCAAGATCTTGAAGAAGCCGATGAGAACACCCGGGCTGGCACCCCATCTTGCAATGTTTGCCGCGCTGGACCTGGGCTGGTTGTACCACATTCAGAGCCAATTTCGCGGAGCCGAGGCCATGTTTCGGCGCGCTCTTGGTGGCTTTGAATCATGGCTCGGACCGAACCACAAGCAAACGCTGGTGCTGGTGTCGAGGCTAGGCCATTTGTGCATGGAGCAGGATCGGGCGGACAAGGTCGAGCCGCTGTTGACGCGCGCGCTCCGCGGTTATGAGGAAAAGATTGGGCCGCCGGAGTTTGTGCAGTCCCAGGAAGCGCTCGAGGCCGTGGCGGATATGGGCATGCTACGACTGAGCCAGGGCCAGCAGCGCGAGGCACGCGGGTACCTTCGGCGTGCGCACGACGGCTACATGTCGCTTCTTGGGCCGGATCATGCAAGAACGCGTCAAACACAAACGGTTCTGCGCGAGTTGGAATGGTTGTCTGTCTTTGATTGACGGACGGCGAGATCTGATGATGGGGTTGGCGGCAGTGCTTGTGCCATTCCTGCCACTCTGCACATTCATCACCAACCCAAGTACAGCACTTTCCTCTGTTCGGAAAAAACGGCGGTGTGTGAATCTCCAAATAGTAGCCCGCAGGCTATTGGTGCTCGGTTGGGTCTACGGAGTACAATTAGGATGATGCGTTTGCAGACAACGAGTTGCGAGATGAAGTATGTCGCATCTTAAATTAGCCTGTATGCACAAACACGATAGCGGCCGACCAGACACGGAAAAATGCGCGGTGAAGGCTGATGATGCAGGTCTCCCCCCAAAGGGTTGCAGAACTGCAAGTTGTGCTTATTATTGAATTGAAGACAATGCCAGGCATTATCCCGCGTGGGTGGCACATGTCGCAGATGTGCAGCTGCAGATGCGAGATGGCATATGACGTATCCGTCCTGTGGCTATGTACAGTGTCTTGTTAGTGGACAGAGACTGATTGTGGCGTATCTCGTGGCGGGCTGAAAATTCATTCCGACACTTATTATACTTTTTTTAATATTCAGTTCGGAGGCTTTTCAATAAGTCTATATTCACTTTTTCTGCTATATCGCATTTATTTTGAATATTCTGCTTCTTTATCTTGTCAAAATACCTATACTCTCAAGCCTCCCCGAAGCCGGCAGCTCGAGTGACAACCAACCCGCTGAATCATACCTCAGCAGCCAATAAGAGCATCGCCTTTTACCAATCTGCCCCACGCCGCGATAAGGACTCGCTCGGGGAATCCGTACGTATGACTATCTACAGCACGGCAGCGCCAAACCTGACCTCGTGAACCCCGACCACTTGACCGCCCAGCAATTGATCGTCGTTTCTACAAAACCTCGGACCTCTAAGATACATTTTCTGTCGCGGAAACTTGCTGATTGACATATATTGCACCTTTTCTCTCACTTGACGCGGAGCCAGCAGGTTGTCGCTGCAGGCTTTGTCCGCTGCAGATTTACATTTTTGCCTATCTCCAGCAATGGGCTTCTCTCTCGCGGGCCTGGCTGCCATGGCCTCGCCGCACGATGGCATGCCGCTGCCTGAAGCTATCTCTGGCATCTTAGGCAGCATCAGCATGGCTTCATGGATTTGTCTCATGGTACGTCCGCAGCAAATTCTTTTAATTGTTGTACTCGAACACTGACCAGGCTCTAGTTGCCGCAAATGTTTGCCAATTACAAGGCCAAGAGCGCCGACGGTATCAGCATGGCCTTTCTATTTGTCTGGATGCTCGGCGACATAACCAATCTTCTTGGTATGTTCCATGTCGTCCCAAAGACTATTCTACGCTAATCTCGCCCGGCAACAGGCGCATTCTTCACCCACCTCGCCCCGACCGCCATTGCTCTCGCGTGCTACTTTTGCGTCGCCGACTGCGTCCTCATCTCGCAGTGCCTGTATTACAACAACCTCAACCGCCGAAAGGCCGCCCGCGCCGCTGCTGCTCACCCCCACGCGACCGAGGACGCGCCGCTGCTGGCCCGCCGCCGTAGCGAGGAGTCGCGCCGCCGTCGCGCGAGCCACTCCTCACAGACCAAGACGCACGTTGGTGACGACGTTCTCGACACGAAGCCCTGGGTACAGAACCTCGTCAGCCTGGTCGCCGTCTACGTGATTGGCTCTCTTGGCTGGTTCATCTCCTTCAAGGCCGGCGCGTGGAAGTCGGATCCCGCCCCGCCCTCGAACCCGGATGAGGAGCGGACGACTCTCGAGTTTATCGGCCTGATTTTGGGCTACGCCAGCGCCTTTTTTTACCTTGCGTGCGTATTTTGTAGAGATTCGAAAGCAACATAGCATTGCTAACAGTTTTCAGTGCCCGTGTGCCTCAAATCATAAAAAACTACCGCGAAAAGTCATGCGAGGGTAGGCCTCCCACCCCCAACCAACCTGGTACATACTAATCAACTCTTGCAGGTCTCTCGCTGCTATTCTTCCTCCTCTCTCTCACCGGAAACGCTACTTACGGCGCCAGCCTAGTCGCCTACTCCCAAGACACAAAGTATCTGCTCAATGCCGTGCCTTGGCTGCTTGGCTCGCTCGGCACCATCTTCGAGGATTCTCTCATTTTTGTCCAGTTTCACATTTACGCCAACAGCGCGCGCGTCTCCAACTCGTCGGTATGAAGGGAGAGTAGTATTGAGAAGTGTCTTGCATGCTGCATTGAATGTACGACTCATTTCAGAGTAATTTGGGTGGATCTTTGCATTTCTAGGTTGAGACTTTTGTCAGGATCTGCATATGGCGTTGTCTGCTCTGTCGCTGGGCTAGCATGCCTTGCCTTGAATCGGCTTTCCGAGCTTTCTCATTTTTTGCATCATGTATCAGGATTTATGACATTGTGGTAGTTGGTTAACGACCCACAGGTACCCTACGGGAATAGCATTTAAAGTTCTGAAATAATTCGTCTTCACTGTCTCCAGTGTGATAATTAACCATGTCGGGCCACGATAAACATGAACGCACATCAGGCCTGATTGCATCCACAGAAGTGTGGATCGACATTTTTTCCAACGACAGTACGTAAAGCGCGGACCGGGCAGGCACTGGCAGGTGGCAGGACCCCGTAATTTGCTGGTGGCGACACTCCGATGGCGGGGCACCAAGGTGCTTTATGGCGGGGCATCTGTTTGCCTTGAGTCTTTACCAGGAATATTCTGCAGACGACATTGAAACTGCCTTGCATCTTTTCTCTGTATTCTACAATTTTTGTGACTTTTACGCAAGTCATAGCTTGAAATCGGTCTATATCCGTCACAATGGCTACGCAACTACCTCCCAAGAAGTGCGGTACGTCTGATCCTCGACCCCACCTCCGATTTCGTCCGCAATTGCCTCGTGCCTCGAAGCTCTTTTCTGTCAACTCCAAGCGACGAAAGACGAACGACCGAATATTACTAACTAAGTATGTGAGATAGGCGTCCTAGGCGCGACTGGCTCCGTCGGCCAGCGCTTCATCCTTCTCCTCGCCAAACATCCCTCTCTTGTACTTCACGCCATCGGCGCCTCATCGCGCTCCGCAGGCAAGGCCTACAAGGACGCCGTCCGCTGGAAGCAGGCCTCGCCCATGGGCAAGGTCGCCGATATGGTGGTGCGTGAGTGCAAGGCCAGCGAGTTTGCCGACTGCGATGTCGTCTTTTCTGGCCTCGACTCTGACGTGGCCGGCGATATTGGTACGCGTTTCCCGCCCTGACCCTCGCGTCCAAGGATCTTTCTGACTAACCATCTGCAGAGATGGAGTTTCTCAAGGCCGAGATCCCCGTATTCTCCAACGCAAAAAACTACCGTCGCGATCCCCTCGTACCGCTCGTTGTCCCGACCGTCAACCTCACTCACCTCGACCTGATCCCGCACCAGCGCTCCGTGCACAAGCTCTCCAAGGGCTTCCTCGTATGTAACTCCAACTGCGCCGTCATTGGGCTCGTTATTCCCTTTGCCGCGCTGCAAGCCGCATTCGGCCCCATCGATCTCGTCAGCATCGTAACCCTGCAGGCCGTCTCTGGCGCCGGCTACCCAGGTGTCTCGTCTATGGACGTGCTCGACAACATCGTGCCGTATATCCAGGGCGAGGAGGATAAGCTCGAGACGGAGGCGCGCAAGATCCTCGGCAGCCTCGACACCACCAAGACGGCATTTGTCGAACAAGACGGCCTGCGCGTCTCGGCCGCCTGCAACCGCGTCCCAGTCCTCGACGGCCACACGGCCTGCGTCAGCCTCAAGTTCAAGAATCAGCCCGCGCCATCGGCGGAGGCGGTCAAGAAGGCACTGCGCGAGTACACATGCGAAGCGCAGGCACTGGGCTGCCCGTCGGCACCAGAGCCGCCGATTGCGGTGTTTGAGGAGAATGATCGCCCGCAGCCCCGTCTGGACCGTGACCTTGGCAACGGGTACACTGTCAGCGTTGGCCGCGTGCGCGAGGACGAGAGCGGCATCTTTGATCTCAAGTTTGTTGCTCTGAGCCACAACAGTAAGTGTTCAGTTTCGTTCGCAGAGTCGTCGCCGCAAAATGCTAATAAATACATAGCCGTCATTGGAGCTGCCGGGTCGTCCATTCTGAATGCCGAGGCCGCCATTCTCAAGGGCTACATTTAAGTACTATCACAATTTGCCATTCAAAAAGATACATCCGCATATAGAATACACTGGTCAAGAAATGTCGTCGAAAAAACTTATTTGATAATGCCATGATCCTGGATGGAAATATGCCGTTGATTCAGGGTATGTCGTACAATGGCTACTGAACATATTCACGATGGCCCTCCTCGTTGACGGAACCTTATCGCTGTGGCTGGTTTTGCGGATCGAAAGCGCAAAGAATGTCACCGAAGCATAAAAATATATGACAAAATCTTCTTATACCTTTCTATTTTCCAATAATAGGTTCGAGTCAGCGCGCCCATCTTTCGGTCGACCTAATCCTCATAATGAAATAGCACAACCTCTTCCGACTGCATCTCATAGTCGTCGTACATCGAATTCTCTTCCAGCCGCGCCATCTCTATGTCATTTGCCAATGCTTTCGCTTCGATTCTGTAAATCAGATGTTAGCAGAGACAAACGGTGGAAGCAACGAGAAGACCTTACTTGATCATCATCTCAACCATGAAAAAGAAGATGCCCCAGAGAAGAAAACATGAAAATATCGGCTTGTAGTGCTCAATGACAAACTCTCTGTATGACTTGGTGGCTAGTTTCTCCTTGGTGCAGCGCAGCTCATCTCCATGAGGACCATTTTCGCGGCACTTCCAGCCGGTAACGCTTCCGTCTTCAGGGTTGCGGATGGCGTACACGACTGCGGGAGGAGCCTTGCTGACGGACTCGTGGTCTTTTGAGAGGCGGGCTGCTGGACGGCTGGTACCATTCTGGGGGTTCAGCATGATTTGCTCCGGAGCGGGAACAGCCACTGCGACGCCGGCAGCGAATGCTACAATGGTAGAGAATCTCATGTTGATGGCTGGTTTAAGAATGGTCCAACTCCGTTGACTCCTCTGCCTTGGCATCTTCCTCAAATATAACAAGGATTGTGCCAGCCTTGCAGATATCACCCTCCTTGTGGGCTAGCTTCTTGATGACACCATCCTGGGGTGAGCGGATAACAGTCTCCATCTTCATGGACTCAATGACGACAAGAGGGGTGCCCTTCTTGACAGTCTGACCCTCTTCAACCTCGTTCTTGAGAATCTTGCAGGGCATGGGAGCGGCGACAGAGGCGGAAACCTCCTTGAGGCCAAGAGCTTTTTCGTACCATTGGGGCGGCAGAAGAGACAGCTCCGTCTTGACACCATGTTGGAAGATTGTCACCTTGGTGTCGTTGTCATCCTCCTTGGGAACGACGGTAGAGTGGATACGCTCGTGAGAGAAGAGCGAGTTGACCTTGGTAACAGCACCTTCGGTGATGCGCTTGGCGGAGACGTTGGTAAAGACCTCGGGGACCTCCTGTCCCTTGCGGCTGATGGAAATAGTATAGAGATCATGTCCCGTCTGCGCGATGCTGGCCTCGACAACCTCGCCCTCGTTGGCGCTGTAGCCGTCAAGGACCTTGAAAGCAAGCTTGCGCTCGCTGGTAGTGTTGGGGGCACCAAACCCGAGAGAGATGCCGTGGGGCCCGGGTTCATTGGCCTGGAAGCTCAGCACACCAAGGGCGGCCTGGGCAAAGACTTCACCTTTGATCTGACGGGGTTTAAAAAGCTCATCTCTCCATTTGTCAATAAAGCCAGTCTCGACATCACCCTCGATGAAAGCAGGGGACTCGCAAAGACGCTTCAGAAACTCGACGTTGGTGCTGAGACCAACAATCTCAAACTTGCGGAGAGCGGCGGCCAGCTTGGCAATGGCAGTCTCGCGAGTGTCAGCACGGACAATCAGCTTGGCAATCATGCCATCGTAAGCCTCGGAAACCACACTACCGGAACCGAAGCCCCAGTCTAGCCGCACATCCTCGTCCGCCTTGAGGCTCTCAGCCAGCACGGCGTGGACGAGCTTCCCGGAATCCGGCATGAAGCCCTTTTCAGGGTTCTCAGCGTAGACACGAGCCTCGATGGCGGCACCGCGCTGGGCCATTTGCTCCTCAACCTGGGCCTGGTCAAGAGGGAGCTTCTCACCAGCAGCAATTCGGAATTGCCACTCAACCAGGTCCACACCAGTGACCATCTCGGTGACGGGGTGCTCGACCTGCAGACGGGTATTCATCTCCATAAAGTAAAACTTGCCGCTGTCTTTGTCAAGAATGAATTCGACAGTGCCGGCGCCGACGTAGCCGACCGCCGAAGCTGCCATGCGGGCCTTGTTCCAGAGGTCCTGCTGGGTTGCATGGTCCAGATCGGGAGCGGGAGACTCTTCCAGCACTTTTTGATGTCTGCGCTGAACACTGCAGTCACGCTCGCCGAGGGCAACGGTGTTGCCATGCTTGTCCGCGAAGACTTGGACCTCGACGTGGCGAGGGCGGACAATGTATTTCTCGACCAGCATGACCTCACCACCCTCACCAAAGGAAGCCTTGGCTTCAGCACGGGCACTCTTGAGCTGGGTCTGGAACTCATCCTCGGTCATGACAATGCGCATACCCTTACCACCACCACCGCGGACACTCTTAAGCAGCACGGGAAAGGTGACGTTTCTGGCGTGCTCCAGGAGCTGCTGCTCACCCTGATCAGAGCCATGGTAGCCGGGAACACAGGGAACATTGGCCGCATTCATAATCTCCTTGGACCGGGCCTTGTCACCCATGTCAGACATGGCCGAGGGAGGCGGGCCGATAAAGACGATGCCCTCCTGCTCGCAGCGCTCGGCAAACTTGGGATTCTCGGACAAGAATCCGTAGCCGGGGTGCAGTGCTTGAATTCCATTCTTCTTGGCAAGGGTAATGATCTTCTCGCCGTCAAGGTAGCCCTTGGCGGGGCCGAGGCCAAGGGACTGGAAGCCAGAGGAGGCGTGCCACGAATTGGCGTCGACATCTGTGTAGACGGTGGTGGCGCGTATGCCCATGCGCTCGGCCGTCTTGTTGATTCGGATGGCAATTTCGCCACGGTTGGCAATCAAGACAGACTGGATGGCGGTCGTCTTGAGGACGCCAGAGGCGGTGGAAGCATATCGAGGGAGGGGCCGCAGCGCGAGACGGCGATTAGCCCTTAGGGAACGCATGGCTCAGGTTGTGATGGTAGACAGAGGAGAGGTAGAAAATGAACGCAGAGGTCTGGCTCTAGAAACAAAAAACAGAGACCACCAGAAAAGGCACGCGATACGATTGCCTGAGTGGTTCTCAGTCAATGACTTGTATGGAAGGAGGAAAAAAAGGAAATAAGATCTAGAGAGTCGAAGATGCCGTCCGCGACCAGCAACACAGAAGCTACCTACAGGCAGCTAAAGCCGTCCGTGGGGAGCCGAAAGTAGCCGGTTCCAGTCGGCGGCCTAGGGTCGTGTGACGTCTAAGGTACCTACTAAACAAGCTGGTGCTGGGTCAAAATTGCGCTGGGCCGCCCTGTGCCGCGCCCGGTAACCCGCTACAATTCTTACCCCAGACTGGGGACATGTAGTGCTGACCTGAGCGCAAATTGGATCTCGAATATAAATAGAAAAATCTTAGCATGGAATGTTACTTCGAAATTCATTTGGCGATCCTATTTAGCCTTCATAAAGTAAAATGCCCTACCGTAGATATCGTCTTGAAGCCGCTGCACCAGCCACTAATTATTGACCTACCTAGCCACTGCTCCTCTCACTCACGCTTTAGGTATTTGCATATCCATCTGCGATAGGCTTAGCTGCTAGCGGGGTCATCGTCCCATCTGCCATCCCAGCTTCTTCACCTGCACCTAGCCGATTCAGCAAATCTGACATTGAACCAGCAGCACGCATCACCATCTCCTTCCGACGGCTCGAGACTTAGTCCTCTGGAGCCATGGACAAGATTCCCCTCAACTACGAGGCCTCAGAAGGCGACACCAACAAGCAAGTCACCAGCACGCTCCCCCAAGAGGTTGTCCAGTGCTTGGAAAATGCCCGATTTGTACGTTCAAAACCTCGAGCCCACCTCGTACTTGGCCAGCAGGCTAATGGTAAACTGTTGCTCCATTCTCGAACAGCTGCATCTCGCGACTTGCACCGATAACGTGCCCCAAGTATCCCTGATGAACTACACCTACCTCCCGTCGTCGCCGCACTCGTCCCATCCCGTCATCGTCATGACTACGAACCCCGCCTCTCGCAAAACCACAAACATCATCGCCAACCCAAACGTTTCCTTGCTCGTTCATGACTGTTAGCAAACCCCCCTCTCCGCATCATAATCTGCTTTCAATGTATACTGATCTCTTTGCAGGGGTCTCCCACCGCCCTCACGGCCGCCGCCCCTCTGGCGGCTCCCCGGATCCCGCGCCTCCCTCCAGCCTCGCGAACCTGCTCCTCAGCCTCAACAGCTCCGCCATGTCCAGCATTAGCGCCACCATAGGAGGTGCCGCGCGCTTGGCCCCCACGGGTTCTGAGGAGGAAAAGTTTTACGTCGCCCAGCACCTCGAAAACAATACATTCGAGGACGGCGGCGCCCTCTTCACGCCCGGCGCCCAGGGTGAGGCCGACACGAGCCGCTTCGTCGCGGGAGAGGACGTGCGCGTCATCGTCGTTGACATCAACACCGTGCGAATCAGCGACTTCAAGGGCAACGTTCGAGACTGGGCACTAGTCCCGACGCAGGCAGTCAATGGGACTGTTTAAAGGGAAGAAATAACAGGAAATCTGCCTTTTTGGGATTATTATATCATTGTACACGGCGCACAGGACGATTCTGCAACTTCATGCTATTTGTGAATGGGTGAGGAATTGGAAAGAATAGGACACGGGTTAAAGTTTCATGTCGATTCGCATTATTTCATTCTGTTAGGTGTTCCAGTTGAAGCAATTTGGCCAGGCCCAGATAGCACATGTGCCCGGGGTCAACAACCACAAAACGTGAGAAAAGAGCAGAAAAAGACGTAGCATCAACGTGTCAAGTTGCTCTCAGACGGAAAGTAAAACTATAGTGTTCACCAAGGCGAATATGTAGCAGCCATTTACTAGGCTCAATTTGCACTTTTCAAACACAATAATAGCTCCAAAACGCCAAAATGTGAAATCAACCCAGGTAGCTCACATGCAAACAAAAAAAGAGAATGGACAATAATGTCACAGAACGCTGGTACAATTAGTAATGCATGTCCTGGGTTTACAAGCGAGCCCACTCAATGACCTCGAGTGCCAGCATGACAAGCATGAGGGTGGAAGGAAGGATCCTGATCGATTGTTAGTTGATGTTGCAGTCGTGGGGAGCAGTGAAATTACGAACCAGATGACGTAGCTCTGAAAGAGCAGACGACCCATAGTCTTTTCATAGACATTGTTGATCTGGCAAATTTGGGCCAGCTGAAGTGCGCTGGGGGCGCCGACGAGGAGAAAGCAGACAATGACAAAGATTGGGTCATCGAGAATGCTGACGTTGACATACCTAGCCAGCAGGGCCAGGATCGGCGTCATGATTATGGTGGGGAGGAGCATGCGGCTCAGTAGCGACGCAATTAGAAGCTTAGTGCCGATTTCCTCCTCCTCTATGTCGATGCTGTCAGGATTGGCCATGGTGTTGCGGGCCAGATTAGCGCCAAGGACGACCAGGATGAGGGGAACGGCAACGCCACCACTGGATTGGATAGCGCTAGTGACACTGTTCTTAACAAAGGAGCCTTCCTCGAAGAAGAGACGCTGAAGTGTCGGGATAGAAGCAACCAGAACGGCAATCAACATAGCCCAGAGAGGAGGGTTCATGAAGTCCCAAAGGAAGTTGATGAACTTGAGGCCGACGTTGCCAAGGCCGGAGAGGGCGGACTGGATAGGGCGGGGAAGCGACCTGTAGACGCGGAGGCGGGTGCTGTTGATGCCCGCGACGATGCGTGCCTGAGTCTTGCGAATGCGCAGCCGGGCCTTGCCCAAAGCACTCATGGGTGCCTCATCTCCCTGCTCTCTGCGCTCCACGCTGGGAACAACGGAAAAGTCGGGCTGCTGGTGTCCGTTAGGAAGCTTTTTCTTGGGTGCACCTTCATCATCGGACGATCCATCAACAGAGGCACGAGAAGTACCGCCTACGGGGGTGTGGCCTGGTGGGTTGTAGTGATCGCTCCCATCGGCCTCGTCTTCGGTATCACCCTCGAGACCTTCGATGAGGAGAGGGGCTTGGGCAACATCGTCACGGAATTGACCCTCTTCGGCGCGCTCGTCGTTATACTCGAGATATCGCTCTTTGGGGGCCAAAAGCACGTGGTATCCCCAGCTCCATCGGACGAGCTGGCCGAGCTGCTGGAAAATTAGGAGGTAAAGGATGCCGCGCGCGCCGACTTCGTCATCATTATCGCCAGGTATCCTATCCCAATGTAGACCGGCGATGGTCTGGGAAAGGGAAAGCACGAGAGAAATGGGCAACGAGTTGGAGTTGCCAAAGACGCCCATGGCAATGACAAAGTTGGAAGCGCGACGGTTGAACCGGAACAGCTTAGCGACAACGACAGCGACGGTCCAGGAGACGAGGGTCTGAACAACGAATATGGCGGGGATGATGGCGAGATCGCTCAGCTTCTCGGCGCTCAGCTGAGAGGCAAGCTTGGTAAAGACTGCAAGATAAGGGGCCGTCAGCTACGAGATACGCGTGGTAAGGCGAGTTTGGGACGCGTTTGAACATACTCAGGCATGGTGTGAAGAGCGAGACGTTGAGATTGGCGAGAAACTTTTGCTTATCGGCGTCGAATTGGCCGAGTCGTGCAATGATATAGCCAGGCAAACTGACGCAGACGACTTCTAGAACAGCTTCGAAGACGAGGAGGCAAAGGTGGGAAAGTGACGGCGACGACGAGCCACCACCTTGGGTGAAGACCTTGAGGGGCAGCTCGTATGCATCGGTAGCCAACTGGGCGAGCCTGTACGGCGATGGCGCGGCAATCGTGTCCATGTAGCAAATAAGAGTGATGACGTGAAGCGATTAATGTCGAATGAGACTCGACGACGAGAAAAAGTAGAAATATTCCTGGGGAGGAAAACAAAGGCCTGGTGTAAGGGTAAGCAAGAGGGTGTAACAGAGAGATGAAGCGACGAGAGGAGCGTAATAATAAAGGGAAGGAAATAGAAAAAGCAGGGTTGGAAAACTGGAGATGAGACAAGCGGCGTGGTCGAAGCGGCGAAGCCAGGCGGGAGCAAGCCTGAAGTGCGCAAGAAAAATAACCTTAAGTGGAACCGCACAGCCAGATGCGACACCAAGGCGACACCAAGGCGACACCGAGGCGAGGCGACATCAATGGCGACACGCTTGTACCAGCCGCACCAACGCCATCAACTCTCCCTCCACGAAGGCAGCGCCACCTACTAGCTGAGCTAATCAGTTCTACTAGTCTCGCCATCGCACTGATGCAAAATGACAACAATTCAAGGCCAGCCAGTTCCAGCCAGTTGAAGGAGTGTGGGCGCCACAAGGTATATGGCAGAGGCCTGCTGCTGCGACGATTCCAGTATTGGCAGTGCCTGTGTACGACTCGCTTAATTACCATCATGGTCATTTTATTTTTCTAATCAATACTTGCAGTATTCAAAGAAATAACAAAACACTAACTATTTCCACTGGCGCAAATAAGTCGCCGTCAACCTCAAACGACACAGGCCCCGTCATTCACCACAGTCCACAAGTGGCTCTCGCACCATTGTCACGAATGGCTGCCAAGAATTAGCACAATATCACGCAAAACGAACCGCCAACCTATGACCTTTGTCGAATAAACAGGCCACAGATCCACGTTTGCGCGAACGATTGAAACAAGGGGTGGCAAGAGAAGCAGCACCAGCGCGGGACCCTGCTGGCGTCGCCATCAATCACAATACCAACTGCACATTGGCGGTCCCTGCTGCAGCCTACTGCGGCCGTTACTGTGCGCAAAGAGGCAGCCCATTTCCGTCTGCTCCTCTATCCGTATCTTATCAGTATTATATTCGCTTGTCCGCAATTCCCACGTTGTATTCGCCCACTTTGAACGTGTTCCGCGAATATGACTCGCCAGCGCAGCTTGCCAGGATTGCCCACAATTCGACAAGGGGGAGGGGCGATGTGGCAGCCAAGAGTCCAAGGCGATGCGCAAGCCACCACCTACGCAGTCCATGATGGCACGAAAGCACCGTGAGCCAATCGGTGCAGCCCATTCGCACATGAGCTTCTAGTGCCAGCCACCAAGAACAGCAACCTGTCTTTCCCCAGAACCTGAAAAGCAGGCCCAAAGGAGGATGGGAGGAAGCTGAGAAACTATCTCACAAGGAAAGAAATTAATTGGTCCAGAAACCCACCGCACAATGCAGCGTTTCGACTCGCTCAGCGGCTGCTAGCCTGCCATAGATCTGCCACATATTACGCACACTGCAGGTGGCATTCTAATATTGTCAGGTCTGTTACTTTCGAGTGTTGTCTGTAGCTTGTAGGCCACTTATTCCGACGAGGCTTGTCTATTGCAGCCGCAATTTCTCTTGGCTGCGGGTAGTAATAACGGCAACTCTTGCCGATCGATAAGCGGCTAGAGAAGAAAAAACCTGTCACAATTGAAAAGGCGCTAATAAAATCTACTCGTATTTATTATTAGGGTATTATCGTTGCAGCCTAATTCCAAGCTCGACAGCCGTGCGATTAACTATTTATAACATGCGCTTCACATCTAGACATGTGCGAGACGGCCAATAAAGTCGCTCCATGCAGGCTGGCGGGCTGAAAGCAGCCAACTTGCCTCGGGCAGGCAACAGCCAGAGCAGCGTGCCAGTAAAATCTTTGTTCACCCTGACTCAATTTTGATCACGTTTGGGCTCTGGAATCATGTCAAGTCGCAGCTGGACGCCTTTAGAACCAACCATCATGCTGCCTTGTTCGATGCGCTATTTTGACCTTCCAACGCGACGGGTTTGCGGGGAAAGGCTACGCCTGATGCGATGCTGGTTTCCAGCACGCATTTGGTATGGTGCGCCGAACAATAATTAATTTGAACAGGAGCGTTCGCGGAGGGGTCGGCAGCATTGATTCTACCAAGCTCGTCACATCGCATCGCTTGAACGCCGCATGCTGGTGGTGCTACAACCCAACACAAAATCAACAAAGCTTTGCCAAGACGTCAAGACACCAAAAACAAGAATCGGTTCAGGTAAAGGACGAAAGAGGTCGCCACTGCGAAGAATGCTGCACGAAGCGGCAGTCATGCCGCCAAGCTCACCGCACGCACACTGATTGATAGGCGAGACATGCAGCCGTGTTAATGCCAAGCTTGGCGTTGGCCCCCGCCGCCGCCATCTATATCATTCTGCAGCATATTCATCCAAGATGAGCGTTATATTGCCTATTCCCGCCCAGCCAGCCCTCCCGTCTGGCCCCTGTGCAAGACTTGGATACTTGTGGTGTACACTGGACACGGATCCGAATTCCCGATCTTCTGCGCTGGGCAGCTGGATATATTCAAGCGGAGTATTACCACCAAACAGCGAACCAATTCGCACCTGCTAATCAGGTCATCTATCAAATTATACCTTGAATGAAGATACGAACCTAGAAACACCAGGCACGGCTGTATCGAGACTGGGCAGGGCAGGGCCCAAAGACCCCCCGGATGGCGAGAGGCGCCCGCATTGATGGCAAAGCTTGGCGCTACTGAATCGACTTTACCCCGCCATCCTGGCGGCCTCTCGCATGATGTGTTCCTTTCGTCAGTTTGAGTCAGTGACACTTGCGGTCTGGTACCAAGCAAGTTTGTTCTTAAGCGTGAATGGTTGTATCCTGAGTGCCAGGCACCGGGCTCCAGCGACATGGCTGGTGCGGCTGCGCAGCTCAGACCTGGCTGTGCTAGGGCACCCATCATTGCCATCTCGGAAGATGGAGCGCCGGTAGTTGGCGGCTATTTGAAGCCCATCTATTTCGACGACCTACACGCAAAATAACGTTTCTCACGGATCGGGCATGATAGCATGTGCACATGGCACGGTTACCGATATAAGGGCGGGTGGATCTGGACTGTATTGCGGCGATGTCGTTGTACTTCGTAGGGACTGCAAGGGCGCTGCATTGTACTGGCCTGCTCGATTGCGCAATTTCAATCGAAGGCGTCCATTCGTCATTCGATAATTGACGCATGGTCCTGTCTTTTTCCGTGTTGTTCTCATGTAGTATTTGCGGCCTTGGCTGGGCGGGACAGTCAGCATTTTACCGCTGCAGTGCGTTTGAGCAACAAACGCCGACATTACAGCAAGACTTGCAGTGCGTCATGTCATAGTAGAAAGTACCGTTGACTGTGCATCATGACTTTGGGGCAATCGGACGAAGGTCGGTAGGAGCAGTGATTTGTCTAGATATTGGACATCTTGCGCCATCGTATTAAGAAATGTACATTACCATGTTCATTTATAATGTGACCTTTTGTGGGAAGTCCACGGGAAGGGGCCGCAACCGTCTGCATCGGTCGCTGCCAGTATGTCATTGCAGCTTGAACATGCCATTAATTATTAAACATACTCTTATCCGGCAGGCGCTGAGGGGAGTTTCCTCGATGGTCTGGAGCCACCACCCCACGCTCATTGACGGGTACTTATATCACCCCGCCCCGACGAACTGTTATTAAGGGACGTTTTTCTTATCTATTCAATCTCGCGGCAAATAAAATGTTGCTACAGGAGTGGTGTGCTTGATTCGCTCCGTAATGGCCATGTTTAGAGACATGCAGGCGGAAGCTGGAACATGGCTTTTCTCTGATATCAGTGTCGTCACCAGGGCGCGCAGCAGTGTACATATTTGACAGTGCTCTAAATTGTACAGCAAGCTTTCACCGACTATCAGTAGTGATCTTGCCGCGATTTTCTTGGCGACGGCGTGTCGCTCTCCGTGGCCGTATTTGATGGAACAGATTTGATGCGTTGGCTCCGACTCGAGGACATGCTGTACGATCGTGTAAGAGGGGTCTGGGAGGAGGAAGCCTGCATGCTTTCCATTGTGCTCCGAATACGCGTGTACTTTGTGGGAAACCCAAGTCACACGGTAATTGTCTTGGATCAAGTGGCTTGTTCCTTGGCATACCAGTACATTACGAAATACACCAAGACCGCATGGCAAACACGGGGTCGACTTGAGCCATGTACAGTGAATGGACAAGAAATTTCGGTCCATGCAGCGTTCGGCTGGTATTGTACCGACTGTGGCATGGTTGCTTGGCTAGCTGCCTAGGCACTGTAGGTAGTGACGACACAATGGCAATAGCACGGGCGATGATGCAATCTTGCCCAACGTTGCACATCGTGTCATGTCAGACAAGAAATACCAAAAGGCTACGGAGTGAAGAGACATGATCTATCGCCCAAAAGATGAACATTTGTGCACGCGATGACGCAGTGGATAGCCGCGATGGACATGGGGATGCTGGTAAGGGAGAGGCCGCTCAAGACCAATTCAATCTACAATCGAGGAAACAGTGAAGGGGCAAAAGTTGTTGAATGAATGGGTATGCAGGTTGAGGTCAAACATGCGACACAAAAGAGAGCGGAATGACTTGTTTGAATGGCGTGTTGTTGGTGAGGGCAGCCTCGTACAAGGAAATTGCAGGATGAGCCATGTCCCACATGTGGCTTGTGAGAGTTTGCAGTGGCTGAAGAGTGCGTGCGTGGCTGACGCTGTAGCACAGGCAGAAGGAGATATGTGTGTGTATAGTTAGTTACTCCGTATATTTCTCATGTAGAAACATTTATTGCACACCGGGGAAATTCCCAAGAAGGGCAAGGAGCGCCCGACAGGTCCTAAAATGGTCTAATTTGGAATTCCAAGATAGCCCAGTTCGTCGGAAGTTTGAGGAGCAGGCAGATTAAGATGTTGGATAAGACTCAATGTCTGAGCCAAATGTCTGAGCTGAAAGCTTGTGAAATTTCTCTTCAACGGTTTACAGTGAAGACAGGTTGTATCAGTGTCAGCCATTGCATGGATTGTCGTTGAGCAGCCGCGTTTGATGAGCAGCGTTTCGGCAGTCGGTTGCCAGATACACTGGTCAACTGGTTGCCTTTGCTACCTAGGTACCAAACAGAATTTTGCATTATTTAAATACAATGTAAACACGTAAACACCCCCTTTCCTCCTTTGCTGCTTGCTTGCATAAATACTTTCCCTGCCAGGTACAAACCCAACTTAACGTTGACTAGTAAAAACTCCACTGCGCCCAATACTCCAGAAGCGCCCCTCCTTCCTCCCCAAGAAAAGCCCCTCATCAATGAGATAGCCAATAAGACAAGGCGTCAATTCATGGAAGCAAAGCCCATTCTTTCGTTTTTTTATTACTTTTTATTTTCTTCTCGATACTCTTGGTCTTTTTTCCCTGTTTGAATCCCCTCTCTTCTTTCCATTTCCACAATCCACCCACGTCAGGTACCCGACATCCGTAAACAGCAGTCAACATAGCCCAAAAACGCCGATTTCCCGTCCCAGCTGAGACGACGACTGAGAAAATTTTATTCCCATTGCTGCCCAGGGCGCACTCCTAGAGGCCCAACTCAATCCGTGCGACCCCGGCTCATATACCGCATCCCACCTTTCTGGCCACAGCGTCCCACGATACGGGTCGATCGCACCCTCCCTTCGAGCTCTCTTCACCCATCATAGGAAACAAATACAGTCGTCATCGCAAACTTCATCACCGCATGCCGCCGCGCTAGTTAACGGAGGACTCTGTGCCCTCCTCGCTCTCTCTCATCCTCTGCTCAACCGAGCCTGCGGTTCTGCGCGAACCCCGCATTCGCGCTCGCCGCTCTCCCGCAGCCCAACGGCATACAAAGACACAAGAGTAATACGTTACAAAAGAACTCGAAACCTCATGTCAGACCCCCAAGAAACGGCGCGGCCGTCGACCGAAGATCAGGTCTCCGAACTGCCTTCCCAAGATCCGATATTGGCCAGTGACAGCAGCGCAGACGCCGCCTTTCCCAAGCGAGTCCCCTCTTTACGGTCCGTCTCGGACCCCCCGGGCCGCAACCCCAACTCGACGGCGCGCGGTCTTCTCGACGATGCTAGAAACCCTGCGCGAATTGGCGCTCCTGCTGGCGGCCCCCTCGCTGGACGAATGGGCGCGCTCAACGCCGACGTGCTGGCCAAGGCCCGGCGTTTGGCGCAGGACCGCATGAAGCTGGGCGGCTCCAACGCCAGCTCACCCGCCTCGCCGGGCCCCATGTCTCCCATGGGCACAAGCCCCGACGACCTCGTCCCGCGCATGCCCTCAGGCATGGTCCGGCCCGGGCCAGTCAAGCATATCAACTCAGCTCCGGCTGTAACGCGGCCGTCGCTCATGGACCGCCGCGGCGCCGGACTCAAGCTCTCCGACATGAGCGCCGGCGGCGGCTCGTCTGCCAGTCCCGCGCCCAGCATGCGACGCGCCGGCGCCCCAAAGTTGTCGGACATGGGCGGCTGTGCTCCCAGCAGTACGAGCTCAAGCACATCTACCCCTGGCTCGAAGCTTGATGATTTTAAGAAGTATATTGATGCAGAAAAGGGTTGGATCACCTTTGATGGCGCGGCAACGATTACCAAGTCCGGCGTCAACTTTGCCAATGGGCAGACATTCAAAATCTCGCTGGACGAGGTTGAAAGCGTAGGCGAGCTCGGAAAGGGCAATTACGGCACCGTCTACAAGGTCCGGCACACCAAGCGCAAGGCTCCTCGCTTTGGACAAGGCCTGTCGGGCTTCAAAGCCCACCAGGCCCGCGACGACGAAGCTGCCAACGATGAGTCCGGCGACGGCACTCCGGGCAAGCTTATGGCCATGAAGGAGATCCGGCTGGAGCTGGACGACGCCAAGTTTACGACGATCCTCAAAGAGCTTGTGATTCTTCACGAGTGTGTGTCGCCATACATTATCGACTTTTACGGCGCCTTTTACCAAGAAGGCGCCGTCTACATGTGCATCGAGTACATGGACGGCGGCTCCATTGACAAGCTGTATCGCGGCGGCATTCCCGAGGGCGTTCTGCGCAAAATCACAAATGCGTCGGTCCATGGGCTGAAGTCACTCAAGGACGACCACAACATCATCCACCGCGACGTCAAACCCACCAACATCCTCGTCAACACACGCGGGCAGGTCAAGATTTGCGACTTTGGCGTCAGTGGCAACCTCGTGGCGAGCATCGCCAAAACCAACATTGGCTGCCAGAGCTACATGGCGCCGGAGCGGATATCGGGTGGCGCGATGGCGCAGTCGGGCAACCCGGATGGGTCGTACAGCGTGCAGAGCGACGTGTGGAGTCTGGGACTCACGATAATTGAATGTGCCATGGGGCGGTATCCTTATCCGCCCGAGGTTTCGTCGACGATTTTTGGACAACTAAACGTGAGTTATCATCCCGGGACATATTCCCACCATTCTAGACAAGGACTATGCTGATAATCTTTCCAGGCCATTGTCGAGGGTGAGCCACCCACGCTTCCCGGAGAGGGCTACTCGGACACGGCGCACGACTTTGTCAAGGGCTGCACCAACAAGGTGCCGCTAAAGCGGCCGACGTACGCGGCCATGCTCAAGCACCCATGGCTCTCGTCGCTGTCGAAACCCGTCACGATAGCAGAGGAGGCCGAGGAGGGTGAAGAGGCGGAGCAGGTGGCGGCGCAGGTCGGCCAGATGACGCTCAGCTCGGGCACGGACGACGAGGAGGTCGCAGAATGGGTTCGGGGCGAGCTGCTGCGCAGGGCGACGGGGCAAAATGCCGCCGGCAAGGACAAGACGCCGACGTCGCCGGCGCAAGGACGGCCGGCGCTGCACGCGGTGCCGCTAGACAGCGTGAGTCCGCTGGGAAGTCCTGCAGCGAGCGAGTAAAAAGTCATGGTTTTAAACCTAGGGGTTGTCTATGCACGGGAAAGACGCATTTAACTTGTTGCTTCTGCCACATTGTTGTTGTTCATTCTAGCCACGGTTTTTCGTTTTATTCATTTCTCAGTGGTTCGTGTTGATGCCATTATTACCATGATGGATTTCCGTTGGCTTCGTGGAAGAGAAAAGAAGAAGAACAGAGTTGAAAGGATGTCGATGATAAACGCAGATATCCTTTATATACATTTATACAAAATTCTAAACAATCACCAAAGTGTCAAATCGTAAACGACGCAATAAGCCGACGTATTTTCTAAATGATGCCGTAATATATAATAAATCTCATGGTACATTGCAATTACCTCCTCTAGAACGTGTGTCTTTTCATGAGCCTCGTCATACACAATCTTTCCTGTTCACGACAATAATGACTGTTTTCCCAAATCCAGCAGAAAACCCTGCCATGAAAATATATCAACATATTTCTGGTCCAAACGCCCCGGAAGGAAGTAGGTATTTGATTCGATCGTCTCTCTCGTATGTGCATGAAGAAATGGAAGTAAGATTAAAGCGAGCAAGACCCCGTACATTTGCATTGGGATGCGTTAATCGATGATGGGGGTTTAGCTCGTGGGTAAAGGTGGACATGGTCGTTCCATGTCTTGTTTTCTTGTTTTTTTATTTCGTCATTGTCGTAATGACGTTCGTATCGTGGTGTTGACGTTCACATCAAGCAGCGGCCCTTTTAGGAAAGAAGAGGTAGCTTAGATGGTCCAGTCGATACAAGCTTTGGGTGGGCGAGGTATTTAGCTGTAGTCGTCCTTGACACGGCGGCCCTCGTAGCTGCGGTTGCTCTTGCGGCGCCAAAAGCGGTTGCCACCAGTGCTACCGCTGGGCTGGTTGCGGTCCTTCTTAATGCCGGCGGAGAAGACGACGACGGAAATCAGTAGGGCAGCAAAAGAGCCCCAGAGGAAACCGAAGCCGTAGCGGCCGAGACGAGAGTCACGGTTGTCAGCAGAGAACTTCTTCTGAGCAAGGGCGTAGGTGGCACTGGAGTCACATGTCAGTATTGGTTCTTGTTTCAGATGACGAGGTTTTGGTGCGATGGCCAAGTTGTACAGGAATCGCACGAGAACCGCACCAAGGGGTCGAGGGGGAAAATGACATACGTGAGAAGCGATGAGCCGATAGCGTGGCAGAGCAGAGCAAAAAAGCTGACGAAGGTGGCAATAGCAGAGCCGAGGCGGCCGCAGCAGGCGAGAAAGCTGCTGAAAAATGTGAGGGTGCCAAAGAAGAGGGCGAGGAGGAGAAAGACCCAGCCGAAGCGGGAGAGGAGGAAGAACTTGTTGCTGGAGCCCGAGTGAGAGCCGGCAAGGCCCTGGGGGACGTTGGAGGCGTCCTTATTCCAGGCATGGCCAAAGGGCAGGGCGGCCTTAGCACCACCGCAGTCGGTATTGCCTTCGCCGCAGACGTAGAGGTAGGTCCACTGGGAGACGCTGCGGGCTCCGTCAATGCCTGACGTATCAGCGCGGAGGAAGTAGGTCTTGTCAAATGGGGTGACGGTTGTGACGCCGGCGAGGATAATGAAGAAGAGGAAGAGCAGCGAAACGCCCATGAGGACGAGGCCGACGAGGCCGAGGGGGGCGTCTGTCATGTGTTAGCGAAATTGGCCGTGGTTGCGACATGAGAGGATATGCGGGTGCAGTAGGATCGGAGCGGCGGCGACTTGAAGCGCGGAGTATCGGGATAGCTGTATGAGCCGCATATTTTGCAAAGGGCGTCGATTCTTTGTCGTCGTGGCCATGAGACGGACCACAGGCAGCCATAATTGCTTGCATGACCCCCAGCTACCCCAAGCTCTGGCGTCATAGGCGCAGGACAGTGCTTCGCGCGCGCGCTCGCTGTAGCATTGAAGGGGCGATGATGCTTGATGAGAATCGAGTTCAACTTACTCTTTGCCATGTTAAATCGAGTGTAAAACGTCAACCAGTCAAGGTATTGTGTTTCACGGATTCTAGCCGGATGTATGAATTGGTGGGAAAAGGCAAGGAGAGGAATGGCCGGGGAGAAGGAGGGTGAAGGCTTTGTTTTTGTACGAGCAGCACCTTGGGAATGGCTCTGGCTGGGCCGCTGGGGCAAGCTGGAAGTTCCAGTGGCCACTTGGCTGCTGGGCAGCTTGTTTTAGCCAGTGGAGCCCTGGAGCTCCCGAGGGGGGTGAGAATCTTGTTAGTGGGGCCGGGGTGGGAGTCCAGAAACAGCAGACATTTGATAATGAGAATGAGATTGTGCCAATTGTCCATGAGCTTTGGTTTCTCTCTTTCTTTTTTGAGTGTTTGCTCTCGTTGAATTGACTGTCTTGAGCTCGCTTTTGATGCATCCCTCTGCCGTCACATAGGTACGAAGCACAGCACCATGACAACCTGCAACCGCATTTCTGGTGCGCACGTCAAACACCAAGCCACACGATCGAGCTTGCATGACCAGTCCCGCTAAACTTTAACGGGCACCGTCAAGTGGGGCATGTGCTTCGATTTTCCTTGGTTTGGGTAGACTCGTCATTTTTACAAAGGAAAGAGCACCCCGGGAAGCTCCATTTACAGGCGAGCTCCAGCACTCTACCACTGTAATTGTTCACATTACAGCGCTATCGCCTCTATCAGCACCCCCCTGAAAGTTGCTGTGACGAGGCCCCAACTGCCGCAGATGAGTGCAATTTCCAGCGCGGTCAGGCTTTCCTCGTCTCACTGTTGTCTGCCATTTCAAACCAATGCATTCGCGACGGACTGCGAAAGAATCATCTGCCAGTCTGTATGCTGATTGTCTATTGCCAGACTCATAGTTGTGCCACATCATTGGTGTTATTTTCTGTTTCATTACTGCCAATTGTGATGCGCCTCCCACACTGGTCTCGCTAAGCCGCAAGCATCTGCTTTTTTTAACCTTTTGGACGTGACGCTGTGGTGTGGAGCGCCTGATGACGACACCAGAGCCGCAGCAGCCCAGCTGTTGACAACCACAACGTAATACTGGTAGCGACCCCATTTTCTTCACCATTTTCATTGCGCTCCAGCTGCCGCGACCGAGCTGGGGGAAAACAAGCTGTGCTTGTCCAAGCTACTGGTAGCTGCTGTGGTAACCATCTACTTGGCTTTTCGCCGTGCTTTCTTGCCCCGACCGTCAAAGGGGTTCAATTCAGCCAAAGCATCGCCATTTTTCTAGCGAATTTGCCAGTCACGTTACACCTATCCATTGAAATTGAGAAGAGAAACCAAACGGCCTATTCCACCATCAGTAGCGCATCATCAACAACGGCGCTGGCCATGCCTCGGGAAAGCCCAGCAATTTTGACTAGCGCCAAAGCTTGCCCGAGCTATTGGCGCCCGCTGTTCCAGTGATGTCATAGAGTCTTGTCTCGCTGCTCAACTGCAGAAACCGTCTTTACCGCCCCAGTACCATTCAGCTCTCGTCGTTGTCGTGCCAAGCTTGCCCAGCCCAATCGTATCGTTCGTCACCTCCAGTCCTTGTTTGAGCTGCGGCGTCTCTGGTCGGTAACGGCGACGGCGACGATGTCTCGAGAACCCCAGTTCGGCCTCTACGAATAGAGAAAATTACACTTGCAAAACCAAAACTACAACAACATCGCTGCTCCAATTTTATTGATGCTGCTCTCGGTAATTCCATCTTACATCATCGCCGTCAGCTTAACTTCCTCTCGAATCTCAACGATATTGACATACTGGTAACTTTCCGACATGTTCAAACTTGACGCTATGGCACCAAAGTTTCACTCGTACCATTGTCGACCTGCACGGTTCTTCGCCCATCCCGCGATGGTCCCTTTCCAGCTGGCATCACAAGGCGGCTTGCGTAGCCCACCCGCCATTCCTAGCCACACCACACACGTACACCGCTCACAACGTGGCATCACCTTATTTTAGCATAGTCGTACATATGCCCCAGCTTCTCTCAACTACAAGTTATGCAAGTGCTGGTAGTCAAGCCACAATCTGTAGCTGTCCATCGCAGCTGAGCCACCGCCCACATATGCAGCTCCCCATCGTGGCACAAATCCGCCCCTCTAACGTCTCCTGTATTAGTCCTTCTCCCACATATGAAAAAGTGACCCTGTTTTTTAAAGACCCAGAAATAAATAACAGAGCAAAAGAAAGAAAGAGCGCCCAGCAAGTTGTCGTCATGCATCGAGGCACAGCACCACCTGTTCTCACCCCCGGAAAACGTCACCACCGGTTTCCGCCGCCACGGCACTCGCGGCCGAATTTAGCCTCGCATGGTGTCCTTGGCGGCCTGCATTCTCCGTGGTCCTTTTTATTCTGGTCGCTATTCTTAAATCTGCAAATTGCTAATTCAAAGACATTGAAATTTGTTGAATAGCGCTTTCTAATTTTTACTATAAACACTACTACCAACGTGTCTGTACAATGGCAGTCTCTCAGACACCAAGCTGAAACCTTGTACCGAATCTACAACACCAACGCATGACGTCGTCCCGCACTATTACTAGGCTACCTCCATGCCCTACCAGGAGTTTGCAGCAGAAACGTTAAAAAGGTTCAAACAAGCTCCATCTGGCCAGTTTGAACCGTTTTGCCAATGGTGCGGCATGCGCGCAGCCCAAACCTTTCTTGGCTCGTCGCATCTCCCCTCCCTAAAAATCGGACTCGGCGGACCCGAGCCAACACGCTTGATGTCATGGATTCGTCGACGATTCGCTCCTACAGCTGCTTTCCCGCTGCCGGACAGAGGGACAGAGCGAGACCCTGACGCCAGACCTATTGTCACGGGTTCAGATCATCATTGACTGCGTCAGTTGCTGGCGTAGAGAGCAGTGCGCCAAATGCGCCACATGCGTCTGGTCGCCAGATCTTGCAGTTGGTCGCTCGATTTCTGGTAGACTAAGAGGAAGAGGAGAAGGGAGGTGAACTGTGAATTCACGTAGCCGACAACGCGATTGATCTCAATCGGAAAACCCCACGTTGGTAGACAATTTGGTAGTACAGCTTTCGAGGCCAGTACACAGCAACCAGAGCCCCGACTCTTACAGTTGCGCGCATCGCAACTCGCATGCGAAATCGGTAAATACAATCGAATCGATACTTAAGATAACCATTCCTATAATAGTAAGATATGCTTTTCTTGCCCACAACATGGACTATCACGGTAAGGATGCAGCAAATGGAGCCGCATCAGCCCGGCTCCGTAGCTTGGCCCCCAGCGGCGGCCGCAACCACCAAAAAAAAATCCGGTAGCCAGTCCCACGTCCACGATTTCCAATTATCGTCTTCCGTCTCAACACAAGCCATGAAGCCAGTGCAACTGCTGCTTTCACGCAGTAGCCACAGCAGCAGCACGTTCCTATCCCGTCTACATCTCACTCCTGCCACGCATCATGCCGCCGCCGTCGCTGTCACCCCGATTCTGCACGTCGCGCGGCGGTCCCTCCACCTCTTGCAGCACCACCACCTCACACCCTCCTCGCCGACCGATACGCCTTTTGTACGCTACGACGACGCCGCCGCCCTACAGGACGAGCACCGCGCGCGCTTCCTCGCCTGGAAAGCCGGCGCTGCCGCCTCACACGGACCACAGCAGCAACAGCAGCAGCAGCAGGCGGATGCGCCGCGGCCGCAGCTCCTGAGCTTCCAGACGCAGCCGACCTACACCCTCGGCCGGCGGCAAGATGCGCTAACCCCTTCGCAGGCTGCGCGCCTTGCCCAGCCGTTGCGCGTGTCTCTGTCGCGTGACAGCAGTGGCAGAAGCAGCAAGCTGTACACGCCGCAAGTGCGCCAGACGAGCCGCGGTGGGCTCACGACATACCATGGCCCGGGACAGCTGGTGCTCTGGCCGGTGCTGGACATGCACTCGCCGCTGCACGCGCGCTTTGGCGTGGCGTCGTACGCGCGGCTACTAGAGGAGACGACGCGCAGCGTGCTTGCGGATCGGTTCGGTGTCGCCACGTACACGAACCAGGAGGAGCCCGGCGTTTGGGCGGGGACAACGGCGGAGGTGTCTGCGGGCCGGGAGGAGCGCAAGATTGCGGCGCTGGGCGTGCACCATAGACGATATGTGACGGCGCTGGGCGTTGCGCTGAATGTCAATGTACCGACGGGTGGCAACAACGAGGGGAGGAATCCGTGGGCGCGGTTCGTGCCGTGTGGGCTGCAGGGCAAAAAGGTGACTTCGGTGGCGGCGGAGACGGGGAGGGAGGACGAGGACGAGAAGTGGGACATGGAGAGATTGGCAGAGGAGTGGGCGGCGAGGTTTGAGGAGGGCTTGATTCGGGGCGAGGCGATATGAGGATGAGGATGGGGGAACTACGTCGTGGTGGCGCGCGTTGAGGTTGTGGGACAGGTTTGTACATTACAGTCGTGAGATACCCCAGATGATAGGCATGTACAGCATACATACTTGCAGCATTTACGCATCATGTCGTTTACAGACTCTCGCTTGCAGTGAAGCAAAAGATGTGCAATCATCAATCACGTCTCACTCCGTCAAGCGTTAATCCTACGCTGCGGTGGTCGAGGCCGCAAGACGTATACTCCTTGTGCGAGGCGTACGGTGAGGATAACGTATGCGGCTAAAGACCAGCATCAAGTATTATGCTACTGACTAGTTACTTAGCATCGCGATACCCCAACCGCAACTTCTAGTAAAGCCGGAGGAGCTGCCCACCTAGCTAAGAGGCCAGGCGAAAACGGAGATTTCATCACAGTTTATATTATTCATACATTGAATCAAAATATCATATCCCCTCTCGGCGGCGACGGTCCGGCAACAGTCATGTTGATTTGTTCCCTAAGCATTTGCAAAATCACAGTCGGGGCAAGGCTCATCAAGTTGTTAGATGAAACGCGCGACATTCTTTGATCTTTTCTCAAGCGGGTTGCGCCGCATATGCGCACCTAGATAGAATGCATCCATCAGTCTCATGAGTATGTTGAATTACCGAGATAGTATCAGTCAAGTATCAAAATGTGTCCCAACAACGTAGCAACAGCTTCCAATGACCTTGTCCTTGAGAAGCGCTTCTCAGCCCTCGCCACCGTCGCACTCAGCTCCTCAAGATACCTATTAACCCATGGACCCAGAGTGGTAAAGCTTACGCGCGAAACACTAAGCCCAGTCTATCAATATCCCAAGCCGCGCTCCCAGTGAATCCTAGCAACGCCGCGAAAGTTTTGCAGGATTAGCAGCTTCAGTCATCATGAAGTTTATGGCCTTTCAATCAGCCACGCAGTCGTATTTCAAAACTCATTTTGCTCATGCCTTGTGGCGACGAAGAGTTTCAGCCCGCCATAGGAAAAAGTCAACGAAAGAATTTCATCTTCGCACTGGCCGGCAAGCATGGCTGAGTCTCACTGTCGTGACCTGTACATTGCATGAGATCTACGACCTTGCTACTCAGAGCTCGCAAATGGTGAAATTTCGTGCATCTTAAATGCGAGGTAATTTTTTCCGCTCGGTCTCGCATGGACTGAGTGCGGTGCTTCTGCAGCAATGAGACAAGAAGCGCCTGGACCCTGCTGCACTGGATTGTACAGATTGACGAAGGGGGCAAAGACAACGAGAAGATTGCTATTGTGTTTTTGAAGGGGTACACCATGGAAACTCATGAAACAGGGTTTCGCGGCCGAGGGTCAATACGTTAAGCACCAAAGAGGCACAGTACCAAGGTGACCGTAAAGCTGGACAAGGCGATAGTACGAGCCGCAATGCCAGCAGCTTCTTCTGCATTCACGGATTGCTATGCTGTACTTGCACTCGGGGGGTTGACATTACGGGCCATCTGTCATGCAGTGTGTTGCCGAATTTTTTGCAGTTGGCAGCCAAGGCCAGCCAGCCACAACTCCAAGACACGACCTTCAACGCAGGTGGGGTTGTATCAAGATTTGCCAGTGCATACGTAGGTCGCGCACAGGGAAAGATGACTTTCTTTCGATGCAATGGTAGGCTGTAGCCGCCAAAAAGCCACCAAGCAGGTCAGTCAGTCTCTTTCCGCTCCCTTATTGGAGGGGCGTGTCGCGCAAGAGGAATAAGTATTGCGGGCTACCAAACCTGGAAAGATTCTTCCGGTTCCCATACTCGGTTCAGATGAAGAATACCGTGAAATGTTTCTGCGAGTCCATTTTTACGTTGACTCGACTCCCGCTGACGGTAGAGATCAACGCCGGATCAGCCAGAAGAAACACCAGCCAGCCACATCTTCGGGTTGTTTCATGTGCATGTCACGGCCGTTGACTGTCACATATATGGGCCTGGCGTTGGTTCTTCGAACAGAGAACAAGTCGTATAGGGACCTGGATGCTAAATTAGAGGAAGGCTTCACAAAGTATCAAGTATGTCAGAGACCTCTGCGGCCTCTTGATGAAAATGACGGACTCGAATATATGCCTTCTTCACCAAAGTGCGAAGAGTCCTCGGTCGTGAAGCCAGGCCCACATGCTCGGCGACCTCGCCTAGGCAGCCAGGTGTGCACAAAGAATTTTTATCCTCTTTTGTAAATTGTATGCGCTCTGAGGCAGTCAGACACGCCTGCAGGAAGGGAGTGCCTCGCGATTAGTGCTGGGGCATGCATCACAGTCCTATGCTGACTGAATGCACCAATGCATTTGTGTTCCTCGCAACGTTCCAGACCCGAAATTCAGTCCGAGAGCACCTGATGTATCAAACAATAACGTTCCAGAACCTGTTTGTTTTAGGGATCAATTATCCGTTATAGAGCTTTGCGCCGAGTTTCACAGCTCTCCCAAGCACTTTCCCACACCCTGCAAGTCCGGTCACAACTCCCTGGAAGTGGGAGTGCGTGGGATTCAGGGCTAGCTCTCGCCATGCTCTCATTACTGATATCGTATAAATAGCGGTCTGAAATGATCTATCGCGTTATAGAGAATATTCGTAAAGCTATCGCGATGTGTAACCTAGCTGACGATCTTAGCATTGGCTGCTTCATACATTGTAGCTATTTGGCTGTCATCTAAGCCCCGCAACTAATCGCATGGGAACGGCTGAGGGGAGCCAGCCGGAGAACGGATGTAGGAACAATGGACGAGGCGCAGAGCGCTCACGAATACTCCAATGCTGGAGATGTGCCACCGACTGGAGTGAATATAGCGGAGAGATCATATTTTCACGTCACTCTGGCTATTTAAAGCCATATACAGGGTTGACTTCAGAAACATAAGCAGTCAATATCTCGATAGCAACCAAGCAAGGTCCGAGTGAGTGCTTGTAAGTCGCTGATCACAACTGTCGAATCTCACAGCGACCTTGGCAATTTCCAGGTCCATTGGCGCGACCGGGTCTTTTGAACATTGCCTTGTATCGTACCAGTACAAAATTGTGGCAAACGTTGCTTCGCTTTACACAGCCCACGAGATGGCCGCCCTCTTAGAGACTCGGGCACCCTGCAGCGAGCCCTTCAGGCTGGCGCTCTCCGACCCTGGAAGCCTAGCAGACCAATCCAGCATTGCCGGACAGAGCGCGACGTCGATTCGTTTAAGAATCGTCGCCGCATCTTACATTGCCGACAGACGAAGAAAGCGAGCCCAACCCTTACTTTATGTCGGATACGGTGACTAGGCGAATCTCGACGCGCCTCTCAATAAGAGCCAAGACGAGCGTGCGACAGCGCGACGTAGCTGCTGCGAAGATAAAAGGCGCCACAAATGAATCCAAAGCTTCAGCTAAAAAGGCACAAAGCGAAAGCAAAGGTGAAACTCACGCAGTCTTTGGCTCGCCCAGCAACTTATAGCGGAATTCATGTCCGATAACAGCTTGCCTACTCCGTATATGGTCTGGGCTGCCACGAGCACTAAAGCTTCCATCTTCTCATAACTCAAAGTTAATTCCAATTCGGCACCGTCCCCTTTTCTTGATTCTGCCAATCAGCCTTGTCCTTTTGCTCGTGAGCGCGTATCAGAGCGCTCAGAGATAACCAAAACCCCAGGATCCACCAGTTTCCCTTGGCCTAGCGACGCCACATCTATCGACGAGCGCGCGATGCTTATCCTCGGTAGCTTCACATGTCTCTGTGTTGATGAGAATTGAGTGGGCCGCTCGCATGAATCGTTCAATCATGTATCAGTTCACTCTTGGTGCATTATTTTCTTCGGCGTTGTGGCTCTTTTGCTCGAAGCAACTTGGTTGTTCCCTTATCAGCAGTAACCCTCCCCACATACGGCAACGAAGCGCATGACCCCCCCTTCATCCCCCGGACTTTTGCTATCTTATCCTTCGCAAGGCATTGACTAATTCTAGTCGGCTGATAACCAGCATTGAATTTGGCTGAAGTGTGCCGGGCGATGTCGGCGCATGCTTTTATGGCTTTCTTGTGCGGCGGTTGCACAAGACGTGCTCAGTGGTCGGCTCGTCGCCGGGAGGAACCTTATCTCTCAGCGGCAGCGTACATATATATATATATATATATAAATAGGCCCCTAAAGGTGAAATTGGCGAGGAATAAAGTTATTTTTTGCTCTCAAGATCAGATTGCCGTGTGAAGAAAAATGACACAGACGGTGCCTCCTGCGCTGAGCCAGGGCTATGGCTATGGCATTATCCTTGGTGTTGGTTTTGCCTTTGCCATCTTCATGGTACGAGTGTCTCATCTTCCTTGTACACTTAACCATGCTAATCGTCCTAGATTACCCTCACACATATCCTCAAGCGATACAACAATGAAGTCGTGACGTCGGAAATGTTCACCACGGCCGGCCGAACCATGAAGTCGGGCCTCGTCGCCTCCGCCGTCGTCTCCTCCTGGACATGGGCGGCCACCCTGCTCCAAAGCTCCGGCGTCTGCTATCGCTACGGTGTGTCCGGTCCTTTCTGGTACGCCTCGGGCGCGACGGTGCAGATCCTGCTCTTCGCCACGCTGGCCATCACCCTGAAGCGGCGCGCCCCCAACGCCCACACCTTTCTCGAGGCCGTCAAAGCTCGCTACGGCACGGCCACGCACTTTATCTTTATCCTCTACGGTGTCATGACCAACGTCCTTGTGTCGCTGATGCTTATTGCTGGCGGTGCGGCCACCATCAACGCTCTCACGGGCGTAAACGCCGTCGCGGCCATCTTCCTCATGCCCATCCCCGTCGTGGCTTACACCTTTATCGGTGGCCTCAAAGCGACCTTTATCACCGATTACATCCACGGCCTGGCGGTGCTTATCATCATCATTACATTTTGCTTGACAGCGTACGCCACGTCGGACGTCTTGGGCAGCCCCTCGGTTGTGTACGACTTACTCGTCAAGGCCGCCGAGGCTCACCCTGTCGCTGGCAACCAAGGCGGAAGCTACCTCACCATGCGTTCGTCTGGAGGCGTCACCTTTTTCATCATCAACATTGTTGGCAACTTTGGCACCGTCTTCCTGGACAATGGCTACTTCAACAAGGCTATTGCTGCCCACCCAGCGCACGCGCTGCCTGGTTACATCATCGGAGGTCTCGCCTGGCTACCAATTCCGCTTGTGACGGCCACGACCCTTGGTCTCTCGGCGCTGGCTCTGGAGTCGAGCCCCCGCTTCCCAACTTTCCCTGACCGCATGAGCGAAGCAGACGTGTCTGCTGGTCTGGCACTGCCATACGCTGCCGTTGCCTTGCTCGGCAAAGGCGGCGCTGCTGCCACGCTGGTCATGATCTTCCTCGCAGTGACTTCGTCATTCAACTCTGAGCTGGTCGCGACCTCCTCCATCTTCACCTACGACATCTATCGCACCTATTTCCGTCCCAACGCCGGCGGCAAGAGCCTGATTTGGATTTCACACATGTGCATGGTCGTTTATGCCCTCATCATCTGCTGCATCTCTGTCGGACTGTGGTTCAATGGCATCTCCATGGGCTACTTGTATCTGCTCATGGGTGTCCTCATCTCTGCCGCCGTTATTCCCGCTACACTCACGTTGCTCTGGGATGGCCAAAATAAATGGGCAGCCATGCTGTCGCCTGTTTTCGGCTCGGCATGTGCCATTACGGCCTGGCTGGTCACGTCGAAGAAGTCATGCGGCGCACTCTCGATCGAATGCACCGGTTCCAACACGCCAATGCTGGCGGGCAATGTCACGGCGCTGTTTGCACCCTTGGTGTTTATCTCGCTTTCAACCGTTGTCTTTGGCTTTGACAAGTATAACTGGAAATCCATGGGCCTCATTCGACAGGCCGATGACCACGAGCTCATTGTAGACTCTGGGCTGGACGAGGAGGCACAAAGAGAGGCAGAACGCCGAGTCACCGTTAGTCAAGAGGAGGAAGATGAAAAGCTGTCTCGCGCATTCAAGATCTCCGTCACAGTCACCGCCATATTGTAAGTCTCCGACATCAAGTTTCCCTTTCATTCGACGCTAACAATTTCTCAGGGCGGTGTCGCTACTGGTCCTCTGGCCAATGCCAATGTATGGCTCGCGATACATTTTCTCGAAGAAATTTTTTACAGGCTGGGTGTCTGTTGGCATTGCCTGGATTTTCCTGTCGTTGCTTGCCGTCGGCGTGTACCCTGTCTGGGAAAGCAGAGAAACGCTGATCAAGGTGACGAGCATGATTCTGAGAGGAGGTCGTCTGCCAAAGAAGCAGGTCATAGATGGCGAGGCAGTGAAGGCTGAGGAGACCAGCGGATCTGTGACGCCTGTTCGGGCGGAGCCCATGGCGAAAAAGCAATAGCAACGTAAATATGAAGTTGTGATACTCGCTGGTAGACTGAACTAAAACAGGGGACTGAATGTCAATTGCTGTCAAAGTTTAAAAAAAAAAAAGGAAAATAGACGAGTTCCTTACACGGTTTTATCCCATTAAGAATCATCTAAATCATTTGATATCACTTTAATGAACGCAGCGAAGCAAAAAAGGAATCGCATGACTGCGAACCAGGCTGCCCAGTATGAGAATCGAACTCATGATCTTCTCATTTCACCGTATAAATACTAGTGAGACGCTATACCACTTAGCCAACCGGGCTCTACTTGAGGGAGGGCGCCATATTACGAACTATGACCTGGGACATCGGATCCTCGCCTGCACAATCAAGTCCTGGCCATGACACTGTTCGGCGCGACTGGAAAGCTCGCTGATCCTACCACAGAGTACGATCTCAGCCGCCGCGCTAGTCCAGCCCGTGATCGAGACTTTTCATCATGCAGGTATCAAATTACCTGCCCATCAGTCGCCTTGCTGCTCAACCGCCTCTTCGATCGATCCTGCCAACTGCCCATTGGCCCACTTGCGGCAAACCTTGTGCCATAATGATCAAAGCTATGGTCTCTATTTCAAACGATGGCGACTTTTGGGCTAAGCCTTATCAGCTTGAGAAGCCCCGCCGTATGCCGAGCTTCTTGACGAAAACAGCTGAGAAATGCGACCACCCGGGCTCTGACCTCCAAGCTGCATCCAAAATAGCCGCTGGTAGACGGCGGCGATCTTGACATTCATATTTACACGAATACAGAAATCGGAGACATTAGGAGAGAGCCCAAAATGCACCCTGCAGTTGTCGCCGCCATGCAGGGCCAGACAGACGACGGCGTCGCCTTCCGCGCTCGGCCGAACCACGTCCACCGCACCTGGGCGCGCACCTTTTCCTCGATGCCCGAGCTCTACATACAGCCGCAGACGCTCGAAGAGGTGGAAAAGGTGGTCAACCTCGCGCGGCTCTGTCGCCGGCGCATCGTCACGACGGGCTGCGGTCACTCGCCGTCGCACATTACCTGCACCTCGAGCTGGATGGTGAACCTCGACCACTTCAACCAAATCCGCTCCGTCGACGCGCAGACCGGCCTCGTGGTCATGGAGAGCGGCATCCGCCTGTATGCGCTTTGCGCGGCACTCGAGGGCCACGGCCTCGCCATGCCCAACCTCGGTAGCATCAACGAGCAGTCGATTGCGGGCGCCATCTCGACCGGCACACACGGCAGCAGCGCGGCTCATGGCCTCATGTCCGAGGATGTGGTCGCGCTCAAAATCACGCTCGCCAGCGGCAAAACCGAGTCTTGCTCGGCCACGGCCAACCCGGACCTGTTTCGCGCCGCGCTGCTGTCGCTCGGCTCTCTCGGCATTATCACCGAGATCACGCTGCGCGCCGTGCCGGCCTTTACTCTCCGCTGGCAGCAGACGGTTGACTCTGACCGCAAGATGCTTGCGTCGTGGGACGGCGCGCTGTGGAAGCAGACCGAGTTTGTACGTGTGTGGTGGTTCCCGTATACCCGGCGCTCCGTTGTCTGGAAGGCCGAGAAGACCGACGAGCCGCACCGCGATCCGCCCGTGAGTTACTATGACGGCTCCCTAGGCTATTATGTATACCATAACCTGCTTTATCTCGCGCATTTTGTGCCGCGCGCCCTGCCGTGGGTAGAGTGGTTCGTGTTTGGCATGCAATACGGCTTTGCCAACGGCTCGTCCACGAGCGCTGTGCAGCCCAGTCGCAAAGCGCTGCTCATGAACTGCCTGTACTCGCAATTTGTCAACGAGTGGGCGCTTCCTCTTTCCAAGGGTCCCGAAGCCCTGCGACGACTGAGCTCCTGGCTCAACCATCTGACTCCAAACGATCCAGACTATGTCCCGCACAACATTCCCTTCTCCGCTGACGGCCTGTATGTGCATGCGCCAATGGAAGTCCGTATCAGCGACACGAGCCTCACCACCAACGTGCGCCCCTTCCTCGACCCTACTGTGGAAGACGGCCCGACACTCTATCTCAATGCCACGCTGTACCGCCCGTACTGGCGCGATCCGCCCTGTCGCGCGCGTTACTATGAGGCATTCGAATGGCTGATGAAGGACATGGGCGGACGACCGCACTGGGCCAAGAACTTTGATACCAAGCAGGCGGATATAGAGGCCTTTTATGGTGAGAGCCTCGACAAGTTCAGGCGCGTTCGCGACGAGGCGGACCCAGAGGGCATGTTTGTTGGCGCCTGGCACAGGGAAAAGATTCTCGCTGGAGACAAGCTCGCTCTCGAGGAGACAGAAACGTCGAGAGAAGAGATTTCCAGCGGCGGATTGATGACTTTTGGACAAATATAGACTGCTTTATGAGATTTCAGGGTTGGGGGCTTTATTGTGCATCTTAGCGGGCGCGTCAGACTATCTTTTACGACTAGACTAAGCATGCACTGCAGTGCTATGCACAGCAATGTTTACCACTCGCATGATCATGCACCGAGCCGTGAGACTGCTTCCTTGGGTGTGATTCGACGTGCGCTCGTGACTTGAATTGGCATGTAAGAGTTACTTGGGCACTGAGATATCCGTTGAAAGAGCCCATACCAGTCACCTTTGACTTGATCAAATTCAGGCATGCCAACATCATAGATCGGGACCGATTTCGCTCTGAAAATCATTAGATTGGAAACACTCGACAAGCCAATTCTGAAGCACATTGTATGCGCCTTGAGCGATTCATATTAGGCCGCCTAAACATGCTGTACAACGGAGTAGGGAGCAGCACAGCTAGTGACACTGCATAATCGACTGGCAAAATACAATTTCCAACTTCCGGCATGCTGAGAAGAAGAAAAGAGAAGTTGCGAGTGTAACAGGAATATTTTTCTACTGCTGTTCGCTGGCGCGTGCAAGGTATGCGGCATCTGCACTGTCGCAGATTGGCAGTAAATTGCCCCCAACGCGCGGGGCGTCGCGGGGACGACAGCTGCAAACTTGCACCTTGCACTCACCTTGGCCGATTTTTGCTATCGAATCAGCAGAAGAATTGCCAGCGATTGTTGGAATTACCATCGCAGTTATTTCAATTTGAACCAGCGTCGCGTTCCACAGCTCTGCATCATACCGGCAGCAGTCGCGTCTGGCTTCGCCCGTGTCTACGTCAGTGTTTAGGCGCGCCGCCGTATAGCTTGACCCATCAACCACGATGCCTCAATATCGCATCGGTAGGTTTCCACACAGATATGTACCTTTTACTCACTAACAATTCAGAACTTTCTGGCAACAACCGTGCCGGATGCAAGGACGGGGTGTGCAAAAAGGCTGCCGTCAAGATCACCAAGGGCGAGTTAAGGTTTGGCACCTGGGTTGAGATTGATACCCATGGCAGCTGGTCGTGGAAGCATTGGTAAGATGCCAACTTCTCATTGATTAACCCTCGCTAATTGAACAGGGGATGCGTGTCGGGCGAGCAGATGCAGCGCCTGCACGACCAATGCGACAAGGGCGATGGCAAGTGGGACTTTGATGAGATTGATGGCTACGATGAGTTGGCGTACGTCGCCCCTGAGCTGCAAAACTCGCAAGCTAACAAAATCTAGGCAAGACTCTGAGGTGCAGGAAAAAGTTCGTCGCTGCGTGAAGCAGGCGCACATCGATCCCGAAGACTTCAAGGGAGTATGTAATGCGCTTCCCTTTGATCTACACTGGCTGACTATAACAGGATCCCGAGAAGAACAAACCAGGTGAAAAGGGCATCCGTCTCAGCGCCAAGGAGAAGGCTGCCCTCGAAAAGACTGACGAGGTACGATTCTTTGACGCGAGACTATGCGCCGCGCTAATTTTTTAGGATGAGCCAAAGACCAAGAAGCGAGGCCGAGACAGCAAGGCCAAGGGTAAAAAGGTCAAGGCCGAGGAGGAGGATGAAGGCGAGCCGCCTGCCAAAAAGACCAAAGCCTCCGCAAAGAAGGGCAAGCAAATCAAGGCAGAGGACGACGAAGATGACGATGCGCCCATTACCAAAGCCAACGTCGGTCGCGGCAGAAAGGCCAAGGCTGTGAAAGAGGAGGTAGACAACGAGGTCCCTGCTAAAAAGATCAAGGCTGCTCCCAAGTCCGTCAAGTCTAAGCAGGCCGCTGAGGAGGAGGAGGAGGAGGTTGCTCCATCTAAGAAAGCGAAGACTACGACCAAGGCAGCTTCGAAAGCTAGAAAGCCTAAGCAAGTCGATGAAGAGGAGGACATTGAGGACGATGCTCCTCCTGCCAAGAGAGCCCGGGCCGCTCCTAAGCCAAGGAAGTCAACTCAGGCCACTGCGGACGAAGACGACGAAGACGAGGCTCCTTCTGCGAAAAAGACCAGGGCTGCTCCTAGGCCCAGGGGATCTACCCAGGCCGCAGAGGAGAATGACGACGACGAGGAAGCTCCCCCCGCCAAAGGGGCCAGGGCTGCGCGCAAACCCAGAAAGTCTACCCAGGCTACTGAGGAGGAAGATGACGATGAGGAGGCGCGTCCTGCCAAGAAGGCTAAGACTACTCCCAAAGCTGCATCAAAGGCGGCGCCCAAGGCCAAAAAGCCCAAGGCCGGTGAGGTTGAGGATGAGGACAAGCAGGAAGACGAAGAGGAGAAGCCCAAGCCGAGGCGCCGCGGCCGACCTTCCAAGGCATAGTTACAGTGTATCATCAGCGGTTGTATAAGAGGAGTTGAGACTTTGTTTGAGTGGTTACATGGTAGGAGAATGATTCGCAGTAGTTTGTATTATGAGAGAAGAGCGTATGTTTGCTGAATAAGTTGGGAAATTACTAGACGGGAGCTGTATTCTCAGTCAGTCTTGTCTCTACAAATTCATACAATCTTTGCTGTTGCTTATTCGCGGCTGCCCATCTGTCTTGGCCAGGTAGTCGAGGCAGGCGCCTCAACGTCATTACCCCACCATAATGAAGCTCCAGCTCAAAGCTCTCCCCAGCTCAAAGCTCCCCTCCATCATCAGCAAGACACACGCCGCAGTCATGTCCAACGTGAATCCCGACCCCGGCCAGGATGCGCCCGCATTTATCCCGCTCGAGGCGAACCCGCCGCTGATGACGGACCTCTTGCACACACTCGGCGTATCGCCGGCCCTCGGCATGCATGACGTCTACTCGCTGACAGAGCCCGACCTGCTCGCCTTTATCCCCCGCCCCGCACTCGCGCTGCTGCTCGTCTTCCCCGTCAGCGCTGCCTATGAGAGCCAGCGCCTGTCGGCTGACAGCCTTGTCGACGAGTACGCCGGCCACGGCGCCGCTGAGCCCGTCGTGTGGTGGCGGCAGACGATTCGCAACGCTTGCGGCATGATGGGCTTATTGCACGCCGTATCCAACGGCCCGGCTCGAGAGTTTATCGGTATGCTGATGCAGCGTGTGCGGTTGACAAGACGAATTTGCATGAGGCTAACGATGTAATGACATAGAATCCGGCTCGACCCTCGACAAGCTCCTCGAAAAATCGATTCCGCTCGATCCCGCGCACCGAGCCAAGCTCCTCGAGCAGACACCCGAGCTCGCCGCCGCGCACAGGCAGGCAGCTTCGCAAGGCGCCACCGCCGCGCCCGATGCCCAAGACGACGTCGACCTGCACTATGTCTGCTTCGTCAAGGGCAGCGACGGCGCGCTGTACGAGCTCGACGGCCGCCGCAAGGGGCCCATCCGCCTCGGCGCACTCGGTGCTGACGAGGATGTCCTCAGCGAAAAGGGCCTAGCGCTCGGCCCGCTCAAGTTTCTCGAGAGGGCGGGCGGCGACCTGCGCTTCAGCGCCGTGGCGCTCGCGGGTGGGCTGGACTAGACGCGGTGCTGCTCCCAGTGCAGCCACGACGTGGCAAAATAGTGCAGAACACGCGAAAAGGCGCGCAGGATGACACCCGGAAGATTCTTGTTGGATTAAAAACGTGTACGAGGCTAAATGCTCCTTATGATAACATGCTTACGACGATGGCGTATTGAAGTATAGATTATAGCGGCCGGCGTGAATATGCGTTTGCATCGAATAACACAGCAAGGTAGCAATACTACGTCATCGATTAAATATGCTCTTCCGCGAGTAGAGGATACTCAAACTCCAGGATACTCTAATTGAGACATCCAATCGCAAGTTGTCATCGCATGTACGCGGCATGGCAACGTCAGCGTGCGACGCGCTAGAAGGGATATAGAGTGTTGAGGGCAATATATTATGGCTCAGTTGCCAGAAGGTATTATTGTAAATGAGGTCGGGGGAGAAATGGTACTTTATGATTCCGTCGCCGGGCTCGGTGCTTCGCGAGGTTGTTTGCTGGTGGGTAATTTAACATGCAGTGCAAGAACTACTGTGTAAGCTTCAAGTGCATACAATCATGTGCACTTATAAAGAACTCCTGTCTTTCATCGAGTTTCTATTTTGGAGTGATTTGATGTGGCGTTGAATGCTCTTGGCAGGCGCAGATAGCGAAACGCTTCCGCTTGATCATGAAGTGATAGTGTTGCGTGATTGAGGACAAAATGGTATGATAGCATATCGATCCAAACCAGTGACCTTTGGAGGGGACCTGCTGGAAGAATCGATAGATCCGGTTGGACATCACGATTTGGAGGCGGAAAACGGCAGCGGTCTTTTCTATTTTCAAGCGCCTCAATCCTTAAGCCAGGATTCAAGCACTTTAATAATCTAATCCATCGAGCCGCTAGGTATGAAATTAAACCGTAGTTTAGTCCTAGACCAAGGGTTGCAAATCGCTGTCTTTATCTTGTGGAATTGCCTTGCTGACGAATTGGCTCACACGCGACAGTTTCATTGGTCAAGTCTGCCCTTCTTTTCACATAATCTCTTCACCCGCCATATAAAATTCAATAAGCCGCCACTTTTCAACGAAGCAGCTCCAATACGAGCGCATTCATTGGTCTGGTGGTCTAGTGGTATGATTCTCGCTTAGGGTCCACCCTGAGTTTAACAACTTGCGAGAGGTCCCGGGTTCAATCCCCGGCCAGACCCTATGTTTTTGATTCCCACATTACCTATCACTAGGTGAAGTGGTTCGTTGATTTTTTTGGTGGTGACGAAGACTCTTCTTTCTTTTTCTCTCCCCCTCATATAAAAAAGCGAAGACTGAGTTAAAAAGAGGGAGTGCGTGACTAGCTACCTATTTCGAAAAGGAGTAACTTCATTTTGCGTAGTTATGAGCGAGGAGCGAGGTTAAAGTTCTACGTCCGCTAGACAGCCTACCCTGGAGTCGGCCTACTATTGTCTACGGGTCACTGTGACAACTCTCCCCTGTAAAAA